>SZWC01001246.1:36358-60173 GCA_023375785.1 Penium margaritaceum | reverse complement strand
ATATAGATATAGATATAGATATAGATATAGATATAGATAAAGATATAGATATAGATATAGATATAGATATAGATATAGATATAGATATAGATATAGATATAGATATAGATGTAGATGTAGATATAGATATAGATATAGATGTCGATAAAGATATACATATAGATATAGATATAGATATAGATATAGATATAGATATAGATTTAGATTTAGATATAGATATAGATATAGATATAGATATAGATATAGATATAGATATAGATATACATATACATATACATATGCATATACATAAACATATACATATAGATATAGATATCCATTTAGATAAAGATATAGATAAAGATATGGATGTTGATATAGATATGGATATAGATATAGATATACATAGATATAGATATAGATATATATAAGTATTTAGATATATATATAGATATAGATAAACATATAGATATAGATATATATAGATATAGATATAGTTATAGATATAGATGTAGATATAGATATAGATATAGATTTAGATGTCGATATAGGTATAGATATAGATATAGATATAGATAAAGATATAGATATAGAAATAGATATAGATATAGATATAGATATAGATATAGATATAGATATAGATATAGATATAGATATAGATATAGATATAGATAAAGATATAGATATAGATATAGATATAGATATACATAAAGATATACATATAGATATAGATATAGATATAGATTTAGATATAGATATAGATAAAGATATTGATATAGATAAAGATAAAGATATAGATATAGATATAGATTTAGATAAAGATATAGGTATAGATAAAGATATAGATATAGGTATATATATATAGATATAAATATAGATATAGATATAGATATAAATAAAGATATAGATATAGATATAGATATAGATATAGATATGGATATAGATATAGATATAGACATAGACATAGACATAGATATAGATATAGATATAGATATAGATATAGATATAGATATAGATATAGATATAGATATAGATATAGATATAGATATAGATTTAGATTTAGATTTAGATTTAGATATAGATTTAGATATACATATAGACATAGATATAGATATAGATATGTACAGATATAGATAAAGATATAGATATAGATGTAGATGTAGATGTAGATGTAGATGTTGATGTAGACGTAGATGTAGATGTAGATATAGATATAAATGTAAACATAGATGTAGATAAAGATATGAACATAGAGGCAGATAAATACTGATATAAATATACATTTAAATGTACATATACATATACATATGCATAAAAATATACATATACATATACATACACATACACATACACATACACATATACATACACATACACATACACATACACATACACATACACATACACATACACATACACATATACATATATATATACATATACATATACATATACATATACAGATACAGATACATATACAGATACATATACATATACATATACAGATACAGATACATATACAGATACATATACATATACATATACAGATACAGATACATATACAGATACATATACATATACATATACAGATACAGATACATATACAGATACATATACATATACATATACAGATACAGATACATATACAGATACATATACATATACATATACAGATACAGATACATATACAGATACATATACATATACATATACAGATACAGATACATATACAGATACATATACATATACATATACAGATACAGATACATATACAGATACATATACATATACATATACAGATACAGATACATATACAGATACATATACATATACATATACAGATACAGATACATATACAGATACATATACATATACATATACAGATACAGATACATATACAGATACATATACATATACATATACAGATACAGATACATATACAGATACATATACATATACATATACAGATACAGATACATATACAGATACATATACATATACATATACAGATACAGATACATATACAGATACATATACATATACATATACAGATACAGATACATATACAGATACATATACATATACATATACAGATACAGATACATATACAGATACATATACATATACATATACAGATACAGATACATATACAGATACATATACATATACATATACAGATACAGATACATATACAGATACATATACATATACATATACAGATACAGATACATATACAGATACATATACATATACATATACAGATACAGATACATATACAGATACATATACATATACATATACAGATACAGATACATATACAGATACATATACATATACATATACAGATACAGATACATATACAGATACATATACATATACATATACAGATACAGATACATATACAGATACATATACATATACATATACAGATACAGATACATATACAGATACATATACATATACATATACAGATACAGATACATATACAGATACATATACATATACATATACAGATACAGATACATATACAGATACATATACATATACATATACAGATACAGATACATATACAGATACATATACATATACATATACAGATACAGATACATATACAGATACATATACATATACATATACAGATACAGATACATATACAGATACATATACATATACATATACAGATACAGATACATATACAGATACATATACATATACATATACAGATACAGATACATATACAGATACATATACATATACATATACAGATACAGATACATATACAGATACATATACATATACATATACAGATACAGATACATATACAGATACATATACATATACATATACAGATACAGATACATATACAGATACATATACATATACATATACAGATACAGATACATATACAGATACATATACATATACATATACAGATACAGATACATATACAGATACATATACATATACATATACAGATACAGATACATATACAGATACATATACATATACATATACAGATACAGATACATATACAGATACATATACATATACATATACAGATACAGATACATATACAGATACATATACATATACATATACAGATACAGATACATATACAGATACATATACATATACATATACAGATACAGATACATATACAGATACATATACATATACATATACAGATACAGATACATATACAGATACATATACATATACATATACAGATACAGATACATATACAGATACATATACATATACATATACAGATACAGATACATATACAGATACATATACATATACATATACAGATACAGATACATATACAGATACATATACATATACATATACAGATACAGATACATATACAGATACATATACATATACATATACAGATACAGATACATATACATATACATATACATATACATATTCATATACATATACATATACATATACATATACATATACATATACATATACATATACATATACATATACATATACATATACATATACATATACATATACATATACATATACATATACACATACATGTAATTAGAAAATATATGGATTTGTGTTTTGGTTATGGATATATGTATGAAAAAGTATTGAGAACATCATTATTGTGTTAGTGAAGGGCTTTTATGCACTCATATTGAAGTGATGGCTTGATGATAGATGAAGAATGGTGATTTAATAGGCATAGATGATGAAGTTTTGGAGATCAGTATTTGATTGTAATTTTCCCAGCGAACCGTAGGTGAGTGTCACGACGGGTACCTTCCTCCGCTGATGTTTTTTCTATTTTTTGTGGTGGTGTGAACTACGTCGGTTCGTGACACCACCGACGGCGTGCTCTCACAGACGCGTTACCCACCTACGCCCGGGGGGCGTAGGTGGGTATGGCAGGCAGCGTAGGTGGGTGTGTCACGAACCACTCAGTCTCCTACAGTTAATTTATACCGAGTTCCGCAGTCACATGATTCAGTATTCAACCATCTGGCCCTAAAAGGCGGATGGATGAATTTAAGTGACTACCATTCTCTATTCTGTATTCACCCCCTTTTCTCGTTCGTTTCCCTCCTATTCGCCATGTTCACTGAAATTCAGCCATGTTCTTGCACACATGCGGGTTTGAACCCGGGCACTTCGGTCTAGGGAAGTCCATTGTCGTGTCGCCGTGGGCTCGCGGCGCAGTGCTCGTTTAACAGTTCAAACCGAACCGTTGGTAGGTTGTGTCATGTCAGCATGGATGTTGCGTGACGGTGACGTGGGCTAAAAGTTCAGTTCCTGTACTCGGTTGGGTCCATCATCTCTCACCATGGACAACCCGAGATTGACAGGTCGAAACGTGGCTATTCGTAGAGCACTCTAGCTACACCTTTTCATGCACGCACTCTTCCAAGTCGTCGACACAGTGGCTAGGCGTGCAAACAAGCGCCCGTTACGCCAACCAATGCTCAACAGGTAGCTTAGCGGCCTAGCATGGCTACACGAACTTCATGCAGGTCATCCTTAAAGAATCTACAACATGATGCGGATGTCTCGAGATGCCTGGTACGCCATCATCGACATCATCCGCCGTTACACCTCCATCCGTGACACACGTCTCTTCGTCGAAGAAAACGTTTTCATTTGGCTACAGTGTGTCACCCATGCCCTTTCCATTCGGGACCTCATGGAGAGGTTTCAGCCGTGCCACCATCTGCCGTGTTCTGCGCGAAGTGGTAAACGCCATCAACTCTCATGCATCATCAGTCATCAGATTTACAAGAGATACATCCCGTATTCATGCACCATGGGCTAGACGACATGACTACCTTCCATGGTTTACTGAGTGTGTGGGTGTTATTGATGGCACGCATGTCCCAGACATTGTCCCTTTGCAGCGACGTGGTGCGTATGTGAAGAGGCACAGTCAAGTCACACATAACATACTTGCAGCTTGTACACCAGACATGCGTTTTTGTTTTGTAGCTACAGGATGGGAGGGTAGCGCTCACCATGCGAGGATATTTTCAGACTCTTTCTCACGTGGGTTCCAACTTCCTATGAACAAGTTCCTATTGGCTGATGCTACTTTTCCTGAGGGGTACGGGCTTATGCCGCCATACCGCGGCCGACGGTACCACCTCAACGAGTTCGGACCGGGCGCCTCTCAACCGCAGGATGCGTAGGAGCTTTTAATCGACGACATGCGGGCACCCGGTCTATGATTGAGAGGGCATTGGGAGACCTCAAAACTCGTTGTCATAGTGTGCGTGGACTTCCAGATTACGCCTTCTGTTTTCAACCGCGACTTACGTTGTCTTGCTTCATTTTACATAATCTGATCCAAGATGTTGACTCCAATTCACCCGTTGATCTCGCATCGTACGATGAAGTATGGGGGGACGACGATGAGAACAGACCAAGGGCAGTCATTGTAAGACAACACGGCAACGCATCAATCCGTGCACCAAGATTACAAACTGCAAGTGGGATGTGGACGCAATATGAGCATGAGTTGTAATTGGAGGATTAAATGCAAATTGACTATTCATACATAATACATTCATCAAGTGCTAAACAGGGGCAAATCAGTATGCATCATCCCCATCCTCTTCCAACTCCTCTGCTTGCGCACCAAGCACTTCATGCACAGCTTCATGGCCTTCATCCGTGTTCTCCGAGGCAGAACCAGCCTGACTCCCACTGCCTATATCCTCTGCCACGTACGATATGAATTTGGGATGTGGGGTTAGCTTGGGGGTGCTGGGCGCATGGGCTTGTCGACCACAACATACGATGGGCTGTTGGAGTCGCGTCCAAGATAGCGAGAAACCACTTCCATGCGCAGCTCACCAGAGCTGAATACGTGATCCGCACACAGGGCCCAGTCAATTTTCATGGCATCCAAGAAAAAGAGTTTGTTCTTCATGTGCATCATGTTGTCCGCGTCCACGAGTTTGACGGCCATGTCATAGCTTGTCTTAGGATCATCATCGGATATCACGTACTCCACCTTAAACCAATTGTGTTGAATGCGGTCAACATGCTCAATGTGCCGCTCGAGAACCGGCTTCCGCTTCACCGGCCGAGCTGTAGCATCATCATCACCTGTAAGGTCGACCGGCTCCCCCACATCACCACATCCAACTCCCTCACTGCTTAAAACATGCTCCCCACATGCCTTATCTCTTGCAAATAGCTACGTGGCATCATCAAACCATGGCAACGGCTTCCCTTCCAGCTTACTCTGTTCAGGATTGTTATTGTGCACCTCATTCCACTTCTCCGGAGACAACTTGATGTGCCATGACCTACGGTTCAAGCCAATCCCAGTCTGACCTACAAGGCCATAAGCTAGCTTCCAACGTGCAGCAATATTAGCTAGCCTGGACCGAACCTGAATCCTGGTGAGGTCCTACATCATGCAGAACTCGCGGGAGAGGTGGGGTGTGATGCGGTCGTGGAGCTTGGTCATCCACCCGCTGGAGCCATGGTATTCCCCCACATATGCAATAGCCACCTTGACGAGCATGTAGTCCCTCTCGACCGTCGAGAAATTTTTTCCAAGCTGACTGGTGAGACGCAGTTGCCTTGTCGCCCGGCTTGATGGAGGGCGTTGACATGGTTGGACCCATGGCCATGTTCGGCGCGGTCTTCGCGCGCATGGCCTGCTCGTTCCACCCACGAACCGGAGCGATGCCCGTGTCAGAGTAGTGCCCCGAACATGGCGCAAGGGGTACGTGGAGTACACGGGCGAGCACGGTGCGGTTGTCGCCCACCAGCGGCTCTCGGTTGTACTCAACTTCACCACCGGGCGCCTCGTACGCTCCGTCTCGGTTACGACACATGCATGCAAGGAATGGGATGTGGTACAAGGAGGAGCCTTGTACCATAGAGGGTGACGGCGACAGCGTAGGCATGCTGGTGAAGCGACTGGCGGAGTTGGAGCTGGAGGGTTCTGCCATGGTGTAAGACGATAGCGTCAAGAGCGAGAGAGTTGTAACAATTGCACGGAACAGTTGTCCTTTGTGCATGGAGAGCACCAAAGTGGCGACTTGATTATGCGGTTTGGACAGGGATGCGTGTCAGTTCAAACATTTGCATTTGGATGCTCAAACTACAAATGTTTACGAAATCAGCATCCACCAATCGGTACCGCTATATTGATTAAACGTCAATTTTGTACATACATTCAACTTCACTGAAATTCAGTCACGTAATCCCGAGTTCACTACACATTCAGTGACTACCTTTCAATGAAATCAGCGAAGATGGGGACCGCGACTCCACTCACTAAAAGTTGAAGGCTTCATCAACCGGCAAAAGTCGGCGAAAAATTTTCGAACATCGTCAGTTTTTTTGGCGGGATTGCAACATTCCTCGTCATCTCGCTCACGTCCATGTCAGCTCGCCACGCATACGTGGCACGCGTGAAAGGTCGTTGATTACTGAATTGAATGACTGCGGAAATCGGCATTAATGTTTCCACAAAGATTTGAAGGAAAACATCAGGGAGATTCCTCGCCGCTCAACCTCATTCGTTATCTCATTTTGCGTTCAGAAGGAAGATTAAATACACACAAAAAAAAAACATTCCAATAACACAATGCTGACAGGATGACCTCGAAAGCAAGCCAATTGCGGGACGTGTGACAGGACACAGATGGCTTTTTTGGGGCCCCTTGTGGCTGCCGTCTAACACGAAGAGGCTATCTCAAAAAGGAAACAAGCAGGGGGGATGAGCCCAGATCCCCGCATTTAATATTAAGATGGAAAGGAAGAATGGCATAGATGTCTCAGACAAAGGTTTCAAACTTTGAATAGTATGATTTAATCTATAAAAAATATACAAATGTCGTAAGGGCAAAAGCAATTACACTGGAATGGCATAAGAAAGACTTTAGATCCTTTATCTTTCATTCTCAGGAAAATACAGGAAATAAAACATTAAGGTTGCTAGCACGGGTTTTTAGGTTGAAATAATCCTCAGTACCAGTAAAGGGGAAGGGTGTCTTCATCGTCGATCGTATCAAAGACAATAATGGTCTTTTGTATTTACCCTTGGACAGGACCGACAAACTTTCACGAGCTAGCTCATCTCCATGGGGGAACGGAGATTTAACCCAGCCTATGGTTGAGGATGGTTGAACATGGTTTTTTCCAAAATTTGTTTAAATAAAGGTCTGTCAAAAAGGTAGTGTGAAAGAAGGAAGGGCTTGTGGATCATGCGCTTTGAAGTGAGGATTTAATGAGACAAAAAAAAAGGAAACCCAACTTTCCAGGGAGTTTTATTAACTATTCCCAATATTGGGGATAATCCAGTGGACAATTCGTTATCAAAGGTCACTTTATGAGTAAGGAAACAGTTTACAGAAGGAGGGATACAAAATCATACTGAATCTTCATCATAAATGAAACCTTTTATCATTCAAATGATTATCAAAGGATCACCCATACAAGCAATATTGGACACATGATAAAAGATATGAGGTGGAAAAAGCATGCTCAAGGTTACTCGTACAAAGAAAGATGTAATTCAAGAGAAAAGCAGCCCCTAGTGAACTTCCTATTACACAAGGCGCAAACTCTCTATAATCAAGAGTTCACTAATCCCAAAGATCAGCAGTTGTGTTTCACTTCATGTAAAACTTTTCTGAAACTTTTCTGAAAGACATGTGTCCTCAAGAAACATATGTCCTCATATCCTTGAATTCACAGTCTGTTCCATGGCGTTGAAGGTTTTTTGCATGTGAGCATGAAGCAAACAAAAAGATGAATACATGAGTAGGATTGCTCTTAACCCCACAACCAACTATGGTATCTCATTCAATACTCCTACATTGTATATTAAGAAATCTAATGAACCTTTCACTTTATCATTGCTCATTTCGCAAGATTCATCGAACCAGGCGGAAAAAAATGTTTTCTCAGCTCCTATGGGTGTCAGAGTGTCCTCCTCCGTCTCCGCCGTTAAGTGAGTTATCAACCTAATATAAGTAAGGAAGTAATTTTTTGCTGGTGAACCCCTCCTTGTTTAATCACCCGCCTAGTTTCCACTAAACGTCTGAAAACAAGTAGGTTTTCTAGTGCAATTGCGCACAAAAGGTCTTCCAAGAGACCCTACAGACATGTCGTAGAGCCCCTCAGCTTGCCTTGTATGGTCTCATCAACAAGTTCCTCTCTCCTTTTCACCTTCACATTTCACAGGAAAAAAAAAGGTTTTTTGTGGATACCACTCAATTTGTGGATATTACTCAACCATTGTTATTGTAGCCACTGCAAAATATGCATGTGAGATTCAAACAAGCCAAAATGTTAACAAAATGAGCACATTGCTGAAGAATCCTACCAAGCCATATGAATATGCATGGGTGCATGTTGCCCTCACTAACGAGCAAAGATATTACAGGAAAACAATAAGGCAATGTAATAACCTATCCTAGGTCCATCAATCAAGGGAGGAAACACGACATGAACAAAAGAAATTGTAGCCACAAGCCAGAACATCCACGTAAGCCATTATCATTACCACAAAAAACAATGGAATTTATTACAGCCACAAAACAAAGAAGCACAAAGTCAATCATCGCCTTCCTAGGCTCAGTAATGCATGTGGCACAAACCAAAAAATGTTTCATCCGAGCAAAGCCTCATCATGCAGACTGCTCCATGTTGAATTTTCAGTTTTATGCAAGCTAAATCCTAATCAATGTGATCAAGACGTGTTCACTGAGAATTTCCACCGTTGAATACTCTAAATCCAGCACTCTCTCTCGCGTCTATGCAAAAACCATGACCATCAACAATGCAAAAAAGTCTAGAACCCCAACAGCGTAGCATTTTCCTAAAGCGTGACATTTATCTAAAGTTCAGCAAATAGGTACAAGCAAGAGAGAACCAATGTTAAGTGAAACCCCCGTTTCCCTACATGCAAAATCTCTAGCATGACGATTTCAATAACATTGAATAAATTTAAATGTTTTTATCACTTCATGCTAAACTTTTGATCAAAAGACATAGGCACCCCAGCATCCATCTCTGAAAGCCATGAATAATTGCATGTTCCATGAACTTGAAGGCAGTTTGGATGTGAACATGGATAAATCAAAGAGATGGATGCATAAGAAGGGTTGATTGCAGCCTCATGACCAGTAGTGATGCCTCCTTGGAGACTCTCACACCAAATAATAGCAATTACAATGCACATTTCATTTCTCATTGTCTTGCTTTTTAAGGGATCATCCTACCAACGAGAAGAAAGTGCCTTCTCAACCGGTACGGGAATTGCACTACCCTCCTCCATCTCCCGCGTTAAGTGGATGATCAACCTTAGATGGAAAAGAAAGAGTGGTATTGCTCCTAAAGGCTCACCTCGTTAAATTACCCTTTTATCTGCCACTGGAGTTTCCACACCAAGCTGGTTTTCTATTGTGAGGTCCAGAAGGAGGTCCAACATCAGACTCTCAAAACAAGTCGTGGAGCCTCAAGTCTTGTATGGCATGGTCCCCTCAATAAGCTCCTTTGTGATTCATCTATTTCCCTTCTATACGGTAGCATACTTAGTGATCACGAGGGGAACAATGACTCAATCATTGGGTACTCCCCAAGAGCCATCAGCGTTCATTTAAAAAATGAAGCCAAAAATTGACTCATGTAAAAGTTGCATGCCCCTCCCGCAAGGGTCGCCCTGATGGACCATCTCCATCATCCATTCAAATAGCTCAATTGGTCTCCATGATTTTCTCCATCAAACTGAGAAATAGCTAGGATGCTTCCTAGCCTTGCAGTTGCTGACGAGGCGACATAGTCCAGTTATCTAGTGCACTAGCAAGCATGCACGTGCAAGAAACAACATTAATACCTGCCACTGTGTACGGCAAGTGACGTACACGGTAGAGTCAGTTTAACCTAAAACCAGCCCAAAGCTATTGTTTTGGTCCTAACTCTCAGAAAAGGCATCCAAACGTAACACCGCCTGAACCTAGAGATGCATTATCTTAAGCCGGATGCTACAAATGGTCACATGCACAAGTCCAGTACCGATCAATGGACACACAACGTAAAACATAAAAATCTGTCTCAGGACTCAGTCCATCAAGAAAACTCTCACGACAACAGAAAACCTGTAGAGCACCCCAACAAGCACCCGGGACGCCGTGGCAGCTGTTTGCCAACTGCGAGTGGGTTAAGCTACCACCCGTCTGTCATTCGGCGCTAGATGGGTGCACATCAGGGATCTACACCAGCATGGACACAATTGAGTGGTCATAACATGCTCTAAAAACAGACGGGAATGACTCACATCACAATACTCTCCCATGACCTGATGGTATGTGTGTCCATACACGTGCTGAACTGACACATGTGTGTAACTAGAAGCTTAATACTCCATACTTATACACCCCATTCTCAGACATTTTCAAACAAAGGGTGAAGCCCGTCAAAGCGAATGGCCACCATGAACTTTCTGCGCGTTAGTGCCCCGGTCAAGAAGTCATCCCGCTGCATGTCCGTGCTGACCCAGGTGATGCATATGACCTCTCTCTGAACAAGGTCACGCGCAAAGTAATGCTCAAGAGCAATTTTCTATGTGCATGCATCAAACACACTAGAGTTCTCAACAATGGCAAGAGTACTCTGGTCGTCACAATGCAGAACGATGCAAGGCATAGACTGACTTTCTCACAAAACACACGCTGTAGCCACACCGCCTCAGTAGCCCGATTCCTCAATGCAACGTACTCAACCTCTGATAACCTATGTGCAATACATCCCTGCTTGCCGCTATGCCACGACACAATGGTTCACCGAGTAGGAACACATAGCTTGTTTGAGTACATCCATTAGGACTCCACGCCCTGTCACTGTCTTTGTAGTCGTCGACTACCACTGGACACTACTGTTGAAAGAATTTTTTTTAGGTACGGTGTAAAGACCATGTACTACACCACTCGTAAAGCCACATGAAGGGCTCTTGCCTGAGAACACTGCTAAAACTGTGCAAGGAGGTTGAAGGCGAAGGTAATGTCAGCTTATGTGGCAGTGGCCAAGTACATCAAAGAGCCAAACAGGCGCAAGTACAAGGTCGGGTCCACTGTCTCCCCCGGTTGTGCTTGATCATCCACCTTGAGAGCATTTTGTTCGTCACGTGTGATGGGGATGGAGGTTTAAAAACTGCACCAATGAGGTAAACAAACCGATCCCCCATAACAAGAGGCATAAGTTACCTTATGTAGCAAAATTTCCATTGGTGGCGATCACATACGAAGTCCATCCCGAGAAACACTATTGTAGAGCACAGGTCCTTCATCCTGTAGGCAGGCTGTAGGATTGTCTTGGCCTCCTTCATAGCCTCCACAAAAGGAGACGCAATCAGGAGTTTGTCCACGTAGACCAGGATGGCGGTGAAGCTCTTGATTTTCCGTCTAAGAAAGAGGGATGGATCGACGCCACTCCGCACGTAACTGACACATGTCAGTATGCCAGTGATTTCCACATTCAAGTACCTAAGTGATTGTTTCAAGCTGTACAAGGCCTTCCGCAAGCGTCAGACCTTGTCACCAACCTTGAATCTATTGGTTGGACCATGTAGACCTCGTTAGCTGTCTAGCGACCCTTGTTGCAACCCAGTGTGCAATCAGGCTTCATCTTCTTGCAAAAGAACCATTTGGCCTGTTTAGCCTTTTGCCCAGGCAAGAGGTCGACAAGCTCATAAACACTGTGCTCACGAATGGCTCTCAGCTCCTTCTCATAAGTAGCACGCCACAACTGTGCATCCTCAATTGAGAGTGCCTCTTGCAACTTTCCTGGATCACACATTGTCGAGGGAGAGCTCTGAGTGGCTGGGACACATGCCTCTGGACTCAATCTGACTAAAACAAGGTCAGTTGTAGCATCGCAAGCGACCGAGAACTCTTGGGAGAAAAGCTCCTGATTGATAGGGCATGCGGGGTGCACCTTAATGTAGTCCACCAGACAATCAGACCAAGGGCCTTTGTGCCAGGATCGTTACTCTGAACACTACGACTAGAGCGTCTAGGTCCTGAATTGGCTATCTGCTAAGCCCTGGAGGCCGGTGGTCCAAGACAGCCACCGGGCTCATGCGAGTAGCCCAAAGCTCAAGTGCTCAGCTCTAGTTGCATAGAAACTGGCTGGTCTACAGCCATAGGGAATGTAAGCTCGCCGGGAAGGGGAGAGGATACAGGACGATCATGGACAGGTTTTGGCTCGCACATCGCACAAGCAAGTGTAGATAGAGAACCAGGTGTGACTAAGGAGACTGCCACAGGCACGATTCGAGGTGTGCCCAAGCAAACTGGCACATGCATGGAAGTGGGTCCTCAAAGGAAATGACATTGGTACGAAATTAGGTGTGCTGAAAGGGACTAAGAATGGCACGGGAGCAGGTGTGTTAGAAGGGATTGTGACTCACATGGAAGCAGGTGTGCCAAAAGGGAGTGAAACTGACACGGGATCAGGCGTGCCAGAGGAGACTCAAACTGGCATGGGATCAGGTTTGCCACAGGGAGCCAACAAGGACACAGAACCAGAGGCCTCGTTGGCTCCCTTTGGCAAACCTCACCGCCAACCATGGTGGCTGGATCATTATCGGTCAGAGACCAGGCCCGGACGGACCCATGTGTAGGTCTAGACTCCCCCACCCACTGGGAAGCCACACAAGTGGGAACGTGGTTGGTGGCAAGTAACAGAATGCTGGACAGGTCACGGTAGGTAAGAGCCTAAAAAAAGAGAGCATCTCAAGAGTCGACGATGTGATGACGAGCGGAGTCCCAAAAGAAACAAGCCTTCGACCATGGAGAAGTACCAACGAAGGCACACATGCGACCCCGAGGGGAGACCTTGGACCCCTCTTGGTCCTCGATGTTCCAGACGTCGGCTAAGCATCCCCAAACACGAGCAAGACGGAGGTCGGGGCAATGGCCAAACCAAAACTCGTACGGCGTGACATGGTGTGAAGGAGGACCTTGCGGTATGCAGTTCCACATGACGTAGGAGAACTCCTCAAAGAAAATGGACTCTGGGAGACCGCACTCAGAGTGCATAGCATGGATCGCATCCTCCATGGTATGATTCTAGTGCTCAGCCACCCCGTTCTATTGTGGTGTAGCATGGGAAAAGAGATGGTGAAAGGTATGATGCTCTACAAAGAAGGTGCCTTGTCCAAGAACTCACCACCACGATCCAAACGGAACATGTGGAGGGTCTAACAAGACTAGTGCCCAGCCATTACCGGCCACAAGCAAAGTGTAGAGACGACATCGATCTTGTGGTAGAGGCTGTAAACCCACCTCATCTGGATAAAGTCATCATTCATGGTGAGGACATATCCACCCCAATCTGAGAAGGACTCGACACGGAGGGGACTGAGAAGGTGAGAGTTGACCAACTCAAGCGGGTGTAGTGCTCTCAAAGTGGAGTCATGATAAGTGCATCGATGCATCTTACCTTAAGCATAGAAGAGACAGTCGTTTGTGCACAACTTCTCGAAGGAAGTCGTGTCAAGACCGAGGGCTTGCTGTGTCTAAGTGAGCTTCGACATAGTGTCCAAGCTCACATGGCAAATGCACCAATACAGCAAACACTGTTGTTCTAAAATGAGAACACAAGTTACAAACACACGTGTAGATGCGGATGAAGGAGAGGAAATAGAGGGAGTGGTATGAGACACACGACAGAGGTCATCGAAGACTGAGGTATGTAGAACAACGGCATGAGTGTCGAGAACAATCACAGCGACAGAGTCAGTGGAGTGCTCAACAGAGAAAAACATCCTTGTACAAGAAGAAAAAAAGAACAGGCTGAGCTCACGAGCAAGGAAAAAGAGCATATCAAAAATGAAAGGGGCCGGAAAGACCATCAAACTGTGAAAATCCAACTCCCTCCACATGCAACGACTCACCAGACCCTATGCGAACGGACTGAACGGATGCAACAAAACTGAGCACGATGAAGTCACTACAACGACAAGTCATGTGATGGATAGCACTCGAGTTAATTATCTAGGTGCCACTCGACTCACGACTTGTCGTTGACATTGAAAAACATGCCACAAAACACTCTGCCTATGCTAAACAGGAACTAGAGGACCCAGGACAACGATGAACAACACCGACCTGAGACTCGTCATGTAAGTCAGTGTTATCAAGTCCATCTTCATTACAAGCCGGCCTGAGACTGTGTAAGCTCCCCCACAAGAATCATCACGGGTAAAAGACACAATAGGACAAGCTATCCAGGAACCACTTGGTGGTAACAACACACTTGGACCTCCATAAGTACGAAGTGCCTACAGCTCACGAAGCTCCACGATCGTGTGATCCCGAGGGTCCATTTCGTCGTTGCTGCCTAATGAAGTGACAGCGTCTACTGCACTCGTGGGCGCGGCGCAACTCGTCCGTGTGTCACTTGAGGACATCCGCTGTGCATGCGCCGCCAGGAAGCCATGCATGATCCAAGGCCGATAAAGGGGCTGCTCATACTCTGTGTGGCGATGATTGCCTGCACAGTTGTAGTAGTCGAGAGAACGTCCACTGCCGCCACTTATCGGCTGCTAATGCTGTTGTTGCTCTCCCTTGCCGCGCCTCTTTTTCCCTTTCTTTTCCTATGCAGCCATTACAACGCCCTGAGTCTGGTCGCTCGGGATAGAGGAGGAGGAAACGGTGGAGGTGGGACTGGTGAACTAGGACAGAGGAATAGGGCGGGTCGTAATCAATGCTACAACAAGTG
Organism: Penium margaritaceum; assembly: GCA_023375785.1. NCBI lineage: Eukaryota > Viridiplantae > Streptophyta > Zygnematophyceae > Desmidiales > Peniaceae > Penium > Penium margaritaceum. The sequence goes on along the minus strand of SZWC01001246.1, from coordinate 44,450 downwards.
GACTCCGCTGATGGGCGACAACAGCCTCATGAACCAATGTTGCCTGGAGACTGTTGTGATGACCCCAAGGAAGCATCTCTAGTGACTCCGACAACTCATGTAATGTAGCGTGGTCAAAGCCCATGAAGAGCTTCATGTGGTCCAAGTACGCCCCCATCATGATGGTGTTGAGTACCCACACTTGCGTCCCGCCACCAATCCCAAGATGCGTGTAAAGGTGCATGGTGCATTGCAAATAGTCTGTTGTGAGCTCTGTGGGTCCCCGGCGGAGGGAGTGGAACTCACGCAGTCACGCCGCCCTCGTGGCATGGGTCTTTGCAGTGAGCAGTGTCCGGGCCTGCTTCCATCCCTGGAGTGAGTCCACTCTAGTCCCGGTCCCAGCCTCACCCAAAAAGGGACGAAAGTCGATCATAGTTTCCCGCGGAATGGCATAGAGGCGGCCGTGCATCGCTCTTGCTGTTGGTTGTACGTGGTAAGCATCGCGAGTCTGGTATTGGCTATGGTAGTAGGGCCAGACGCCCTCAGACTCGGCCCAAACCTTAAACAGGGTCTCCCGACAATCAAAGCCCTCATCGTCATCGTAACGGGGTGGAGGTACATTGAATTCCTTTTATCTCCGCTCCGTGCGGAGGGCGACCTCAGGCTTGGGAGATGATGGGCAAGGCACAAGGAGGCCACAAGTGAGAGAAAAGCCACCAAAGGTGAACGCTGCTGAAGGACGTGGCTTGTCATGACGGCGAGAAGGTAGCGAGGTGAGAGGTTGGGATGTCAAACGCAACTCACAAATGCGCTCCTCAAGGATGTGAATCTCGTTGTCACGAGTGTCATCCTCCATCTCCTCCTCATCCCAAGTGTCAACATGTGTTGACGGGTGCTGAGGCCACGGTGCTGTATAGGGCATAGATTGCTAAACAGATGGTGCAGCTCCAGCAGGTCCTCCTGGTGTTGGCTGTGAGGCCCCTGAACCACCCCATAGCAACTCTACGATCTCCTATAGTGCATCGGTCGGATGGTGTTGCTGGCGACGCATCTCATCCTACATCCAAGGAAGCTCGTCCATCACGAGTGACTGTGATCGTGGAATCATGATGCGCGAAGAGGAGGAAGAGGAGGGATATCCGTGCCCCTTGCCCTTGACACAAACCATCGGCAATAGTGCTACTCAGTATGTGTCCAAAATTGAACGTTGTCAGAATCAAGAACCGATGGCGTTTCTCGAGCGGTTGGAACGCTAGAAAAAGTGATGCGTCAGCCAAAACATTGGCTAAGTGTTGGAGCTGATGTCATCACCTACGATGCACAAATGAAACAAAGATTGGAGCGATTTTGCGCAAGATAATTCTGAATGCAGTGGTGGTGGTTTCATTCAACAAACCCTTAAACAAAAGGTAAAAAACGTCAACGTTTGTTTTTTCAGCCAAAAATCCAGGAAAATATCTAGATCTCAGAGCATTGCTTCATTTCATCGAGCCTAAAGGGCAAAAAATTAGACGTGACTGGATGCGATGGATAGGGTTTTGCAAGAGATTTCTAACCAGCCCTCACACGCCAAAAAAGGATGGTCATATGAGGCAGTTGCACTCTCTCACGTCCGGGGGGGTGGTAGGTGCGACCTGAGTGAGGCTTCCGAGAATCTTCACGGACCCCTTCCTAACATCACGTGCCTGAACCTCTGTAGGATAGGCTTGGGAAACCCTTGGCTGCCCCATGGTGGTGGCGTGGTGATGCGGTTGCAAGGGTGTCTCCACTGTTGCACTCTACAGCGGCGGTCCACCGTGGCTTGGTGGGTCCTCCCAGGACCCACCAAGCTTTAGCTGTGCCTTACACTGCTGCTACCACCGCTGCGTCTCTGCTGTGCAACTCAGGGAGGGATGCCTCACTGCTTTGATACCAACTTCTAGGAAGCTTCCTAGCCTTGCTACTGCTGATGTGGCGATAGATTTCAGTCGGGTGGCGCACAAGCAAGCAAGTAGGTGCAAGAAACAGCAAGAGTTAGGCTAGGGAGACGTGCAATGTCTCATATGCCCCAACAGCCTAGTAATGGAGAGAGAAATGACAACTGACAAGCACACAGCATAAATACATGCCACGGCGCAAGACGGATGACGCACACGGTAGTGTCAGTCTGTCGTAAAACCGGCCCAAAACCATTTTTTTGGTCGTAACTATGTGCACAGGCATCCAAACCCAAAACTGTCTGAACCTAGAGATGCAGAATCTCAAGCCAAACGCTACGACTAGCCACATACACAGGTCTGGCACCGATTAATGGACACACAATGCAAAACATGCAAATCGGGCTCAAGACCCAGTCCGCCTAGAAAACTCTAGCGATTGCAGAATTATTGCAAAGCACCCCAGCAAGCACCCAGGACGTTGTGGCAACTGTCTAGAAGTTGCGGGTCGGTCAAGCCACACCCGTGTGTCCTCCGACGCCAATTGGGTCCGCATCTGGGATCTACACGAGCATTGACATGGCTGAGTGGTCACGATAAGCTGTACAAAAAGATTGGAATGACTCACATCACAACACGAACAACCCAGCAATTGTGCTGGAGGGTGGAGGCTGGCAAAAATCTTGCACATCACTCTGCACCTCATCGCAAAGGTCATCCCACTTTCCCTAACGAACGTTTCAAAAGGAAATCAACTGCTCTTCTAGAGGGAGCGGCTGATATACAGTCAGCCGCTCTCCCCTCCCCCCTCCCTCTCTTCCCATGTTCCTCCTAGACTTGGAATCTTGCCTCCTCTTCCCCCCACGCTCCCAAAAGCCAGACATGCCTTTTCCTGAATGATGTCTTTTCTCTGTACCCTTCGCTACTACGTTGATGTGAACTCCATTACTTCATGTTTCTCCCACTCGCTCTTTGTAGGGAACTAAAGAAATTGTTCTTTTTTCTATGTTGATTATTCAGTGGCTTATGACCTCCTGACTACATTGCACATGATTGAATGGAAAAAAAAAGTCGGTGAAGTCGAGAGTTAAAACCGATGGAGCTAAGCACGCACTAGCGCACCACAGAGACTTGTACTTGTAGTCCTGGCAATGTGTGCGACTCATGTAGCAGCCATTGAATCATGCAGCGACTTGATCGCTTCCTTTAGCAAGCCAAACACATCTCTCCATGTGTTAGAGGCAGCATGAATCAGTCTAGCACAGAGAAGAATATCACAATCTAAAGTGATCATCTAGTGAAGGGTGATCTGCTCCCGTAAGAGATCCTCAACTAGAACCCATATGGAGAATGCTAAAATTTACTAGATACAAGAGGGTACAACACTCTGTGCAGTTGATCCATTTCTCATGAGAGGTGTTGTGGGAATCCGACACGTTCGTTCCTTCACTGCAGACTTGATGGTCTCCCATGCCTCAAAGAGCAAAGGACACAGAGTGAGCGAGAGCCACCGATGCCTTTATCACCACCATTGGGACATATTCCCAAGTGCTCAGTCCCAGGTGGGATAGTATGTGTACCATGTGGTTCTTCTCCTGCCATACCCAACCAACGAGAACCCTGACCAGATGGCTTGTGCCAAAGCAGGCCATACCGCACAGCTGAGGGTGGTGGCCCTCTTTCATCCACCATTTGATGTGTATCTGGCTGGTGACAAGGAGTGAGTTTCCAAACAAGTCTAGAAAGAGAGCCCCCGCCTACTGACCCATCCTTAGACTCGGGAGTACTCCGTGTTGTCATTGGTTTTGGGCCCCTCTAGTCGCTTCAGTTCCAGCCACATGGAAGACACACCTGGTTATTGACGACGGTCCCAGCACCATCCTCGCATTCCCAGTGACCTCGGCTTCCCTGTCAAGAAAGAGCTAATGTGGCTCATCCCCTTGCAGAGGAGGGAATAGAGGTTGAGGGGGGCAGGAGGAGAGGGGGAGTGGGAGGGTCGATGGGGAAGGGGGTGGGGCAAGGACAGAAGGGAGAGGAGGGGAAGGAAAGCCTACTTCTTTGCACGAACGAGGGAATTAGTTGCCGAATGGCTCAAGGAGTTGAACAGATGATCCATGCAGCTTGCCAGGCCAAGGTTGCTGGTGTCACACACCTCAGGAAATTTCTCTTCCTGAGTAAGACTCTTACAACCTTGCATTTGTGGTAAGTGTAGCAATACCTCATTCTGTCCTTCTGTTTCTTTTTGCCCCACACTTCATTATCAGTTATGGCTTCAAGTCTCTTCCACCCTATTGTTTCATTCGCTGCTTTGCTTCATGTTCCATTGCATCAACTTGATCCCTTGAGACAATTTCCGCACCCAGCTGAGCCACAGCAGCTACAACCATGTATGTCCCAGCATTGAGCAAACCAATGGAGTGTTTGCCCCAGCATTGAGCAAACCAATGGAGTGTTTGGGTCAAATGTAGGCTCTGGCACAACTTCTCAGCTAGGAAGATCCATCCCATAATGGCACAGGTAGAGATTTACTCTGGAAGTTTCTGCGCCACGGTCATATGTACACACACTTGGACAAACCCATTTCATGCGATACAGTTGACCTCCTTAACATGGCTCAACAAGACAAAGATTGCATTTTCTTAACCGTGAGATGTCAGCCGAGGCTTGTGTTGCAGATGGAACATCCACCATGTCATAGCACAGATGTTTGAAATGAGGAGCTGTATCTTTTGGAATGATAAGAACACCAATTCCGCCCTGAAACAGCATTGAACCTTGCCCTATCTACTTGCCTGCAGCTACTCTGCCTGATCTGCATGCTGCTGCAGCAACCTATGGCAGCAGCACACAGCTGCATGCCCTCGATCCATCGTTGGTGGCTAGAGTTCCGCCAGCTATGGTATGGACTGTCCACCAACCACCTTCGCTAAGCCGTGTGCTCACATTGAGCTCTACCGGCCAGTCTACGCTGTGGGTCCTGCAGCCAACACCTCATCTGGGATGCGTGTGGGCTTGCCACCCATCTCAAACTCAATGAACTTCTCAAAGTTGGCCTTGAAGAGGCCTCCCAGCTTCTCCAGAGTGGCCTTGTACTTCTCCTTGTCCGGCCACTGCAGCAACACCACCGCATGGCATGGCAAGACAACAACCACAAGCAATGTCAGCACAGGGCACACAACAACCATAGGGTGCAGGATCTGATCTCATAGTGCAAGATTTCATAAGGAACACAATTTGAGTATGACACACATTGTGCTTTGGAGGCAGACAATGTGAGCAGTGCTACAGATCAAGCAACCATGCGATGGCCATGATTCGGACGATTTCTCATGTGCAGCCACAACACCACCAGCACTACACAACAACCGACGGGCCCATGCAAAGCCAGACAACAAACAAGGATGACTCACCAGGGTCTCAGGCAGCAACACTTCCGATGGAACGCTGTTGCAAGCGGTGGGCACCTGCAGGTTGAACACGGGCGTCGTCACAAACTCTCCCTTGAGTAGGCTGCCGTCGTGGATGGCGTCGATGATGGAACGCGTGTGCTTGAGCGACATGCGGTGGCCCACGCCATAGCTGCCGGCCGTCCACCCCGTGTTCACCAGCCATGCCGTCGTGCCGTTGGCGCGCATGCGCTCCGCCAGCAGCGACGCGTACTTGAACGGGTGCCACATCATGAACGCCGCGCCGAAGCACGCCGAGAACGTCGCCTCAGGCTCCGTCACGCCCATCTCCGTGCCCGCCACCTTGGCGGTGTAGCCAGAGATGAAGTGGTACATGGTCTGCTCCAGCGTCAGCTTGCTCACGGGCGGCAGCACGCCGAACGCGTCGCACGTCAGCAGGATCACGTTGGTGGCGTGGCCCGCCACGCACGGCAGCTTGGCGTTGTCGATGTAGTGGATGGGGTATGACACGCGCGTGTTCTCCGTGATGCTGCCGTCGTCAAAGTCCACCACGCGCGTGTGTGGGTCAAACACCACGTTCTCGAGCACGGCGCCAAAGCGGATGGCGTTGTAGATGTCGGGCTCCTTGTCCTTGCTCAGGTTGATGCACTTGGCGTAGCACCCGCCCTCAATGTTGGCCACGCCGTCGTCGCTCCACGTGTGCTCGTCGTCGCCGATGAGCCAGCGGTTGGGGTCCGTCGACAGCGTCGTCTTGCCCGTGCCCGACAGCCCGAAGAAGAGGCTCACGTCGCCGCCCTTGCCCATGTTGCAGCCGGAGTGCAGGCTCAGCACNAGGTCCATGTCCACGCTCGTCGTGCTCGTCATGTACTTGGACAGGCGGTTGGCGGGGAAGTGGCCGGCGTTGTAGATGATGAAGTCGGGCTCGCCAAAGTTGTCGAGCTCCTCCTTGGTGGGGCGGATGCACATGTTGTGCATGAACAGCGCATGGTACGCGCGAGCGCACACGATGCGCACCTTCAGCCGCAGCTTTGGGTCCCACGACAGCAACATGTCTTGCACGTACACCTGCATGCGCACACAATGGGCGAATGGACAAAGAATGAAGCATGAGCTTTTGGCCTTGTGCTGCAATTGGTGTGGGACTCATCTTGGCACGACATCATTGAATTTTCAGCTCGTCCTGGAAATCATTGCACAGGCACCTCCAGGTGCGCCGTATTGCCATTTAAGAGACTGGATGTTTCTGTGGCACAGAACCGGCCACGATTGCACGAGCTGGGTCAAACCCAGAGCTAACTGTAGCAGCAGCCGCGAGTGCAGCAGCTGTAGGAACACGAGAAGAGGTAGGGGTGGGTGCAAATGTTCCAGAATTGCTAAATGCAGAAGCACCATGCATGCTGCTGAGCACAACACACTCACGGTGGGGATGGAGTTGAGGTAGTCTATGGCTCTCTCTCGGTTCACCATGAACGTGTACTCGTCCATCTCATAGTTGGGCGAACCCCTGCACATGCGATTGCAAAGGCAAGCCGAGTGGGAGTGAGAAGGAATGAGTCAGGCACAACAGTTGCTGCTGAGGGAGCACAGGAGGTCTCGAGTTGCAAGAGGCCCTCCTGCAACCCCTTAGGAGGGGATGCACATTATTGTACGGATTGGGACTTTGCGGTGAATCTGTACGCTTTACGCTGCGCACTTGCAGCGCATGCATCCCACATTCTCTGCATTTGCAGCAGCTCAAACTTCCCCTCCCCAGTCAGCACCTTCCCATACTCCCTCACTCTCTGCTGTGATGACCCATGACTAAGGAGCAAAGAACTCACTTGCCCCACCAAATGTCGTCAGCGTGTGCGGCTTCCTTCACCACACGCTTGTCCTTTGGAGACCGACCCGTCTTCTGCCCCGACAGTGCGGCCAACGCACCCGTCGACAGAATGAAGTTGCCCTCCTCATGCGCTATCGCGTGCTCGTACAGCTCTGCAAGTTCAGTTGCAAAAACAAATTGCAGAGAAATGCTTTCAGCGGGACGATGTGCGAAATGACCCAAAGAATGCTTCAGGAATGCCTTCAGCTAGATCCATGAAGTTGAATCCCTCATGCTCTATGAGGCGTTTGCACTGCTCATGTGCTATGACATGCTCGCACGGCTCTACGAGATTCGTTCACCAGCCAAGCGACACGGAACCTTCCCAGGACCAAGAGTGTTTTGCCAACTGACGGATGGGTTATGTTTGCTAAGACGCTTTGCAATGCGTCTCAACCAACACAACTGACTGCTTCCACCAAGGGACATGTGGAGACACTCAATCGCAGCAGCAGCGGTGCCACACCGTTGACCTGAAGACTCAGCAGCATTGCAGAAGCACCAACTGAAGGGCCAGATGCTGCAGAAGCAGTGACAGCAGCAGCAGGAGTTACAGCAGCAGGAGTTACAGCAGCAGGAGCAGCAGCATCTGTAGTTGCAGCAGCAGGCAGTTGCAGCTGCAGCAGTTTCAGCAGCATCGATGCAGCAGCAGCGGCGAGAGAGCAATATTCTCAGGACAAATCACACGTGGCCAAAAATATGAGAATGTGCAAAAACCACTCTCAGAGAAAACTTGTGTTTGGGCGGCCATTAAGTTGGAAGGCTCTTTCGTACGCCTTCACGCCCAGTGGTGCTCCAGGCTGGTGTTCGAGCGGGCAGCCGTTTTGGCTGGAGTCTACAGCCCAATGCAGACCACATCCGATGTGGGCTCACACTTTGCATCAGATGTCATATGTACTCCCTCCCTCCCTCCCTCCCTCCCTCCCTCC
>SZWC01001245.1:242856-292863 GCA_023375785.1 Penium margaritaceum | reverse complement strand
GATATAGATATAGATATAGATATAGATATAGATGTAGATATAGATATAGATATAGATATAGATATGGATATAGATATAGATATAGATATAGATGTATATAGATACATATATAGATATACATATATATAGATGTAGATATAGATAAGGACAGAATTGTGTCTATACTGAAAAGTTTACGAAAAAATGACATAATTGCGTGTATACTGAAAAAGTGACATTTTTGTACATCCGGAGAACAAGTGACCTTTTTTACTATCTTTTTGAAAAGTGTGTCATTTTTGCGTTTCTCATGCCATGTAATTTGACAAGCGAAGGTTGGCAACGGCAAGGTCAAGGTAGCGAGTGGTGATGGGAGCTCCTACTTAAGGTCCTATTTTGTCAACCCAAAAACACTATGTGCAAGATGTAAAGTTCGCGGCACATTCTCGCATGCTGTTCATTACAAAGAGAGAGAACAAAGAAATGTACAACTTTTTTTGTTATTTGGTTTCGATGAGATGTGCGCTGACGTGGCGCAAGCACGAAGAAAGTGACATTTCTGTACGCCCTTCCAAAAAGTGACGTTTCTGCGTTTTCACCTTTTGGCTTTCACCCATCAAAAAGTGACATTTCTGTGTGCCCCTCGAGAAGAGTGACCTTTACGCATGCCCCTCCGAAAAAGTGACTTTTTTGCGTGCTCATCTCAAAAAGCAACCTTTACGTTTACTCCATACAAAAAGTGACGTTTTTGCGTGCCTTTTTCAAAAAATTGCTAAAATTTCATTTTCCTCGAGCGCAGATCGTATTGGTGGGAGAGCTGGCGACTTGCCTTAGAATGATTCCGACATGTCACACCCGATGAGTCCTTGGGTGAGGCTGGTTGCGGTCGAAATGGAGGGTTGGGTTGAATTTCCTATTTCGCGGCTGCTTGGTTGGTTTGGATAGTCGAAACATCGATGTTAAACGATTTTCGTCAGCATTTTCTCCAAAATCCTGCCGGTTGCCAATGTCGAAGATTTGTGAACATTAGACATGCACACATCCAGACATGTGCCTTGGTGGACAGGGTCCTATGTGCCGTCGGATCCGCTCCATCGTGGCCCGATCGAATGGGGAGACATCCCCATGCCACTTCCCTTGCCTAGAGCATGGCCAAAGAGCGGCCATGCTCTGCACAGGCAGTCCAACCCACTTCCCCAACCGAAGCGAGCTCTCGGTCGAACTGCGGAATTGGCTGCAGGTGGGAATGGGTGGACTTTTCAACCAGTTCCTCCACCCACGAAATTCAGGACACTCTGTGTCCACCCCCTACACAGCGGTAGGAAAGTGAATAGCTCACGGACGTGCGTGGGTGAAGTCTATGGTTTCACCCATATCCACCCGTACTCACCTATTCCCACCTGCGATGGGAAGGTGGTCGTCCCTGACAGATCGTGAAAGAAATGCATGCTTTGAGGCAGCAAACCTCGCTTGCAAATTGTATGTTCAGATAGTGATGATAAAAACAAAGTAAAACGAACTCGCGAAAACCACCCAACCTCTAAACTCAACTAAGCAGAAGGGGGAAATTATGTAGTAGCATCTGATTTGGTCGAAATCGTGGGTTGAGCTCGTTCAACCCACGATTCCAACCGCAACCAGCCTCACCCCTTTTAGAAACAGGAAAAGGAGGTCAGCATAATACTAGTAAGTAGACATGCTTAGAAACAGTATCACCGCCCTGTGGGCGGTGATACTGTTTGTATTCGACTATAAAGATTGCGATCCATTTGACAGGACAAACGAATCTGCTCCCACGACAGGGTGGCTGCGGATTCTGCATGTGCCATTTTTTGGGTCCCATTTTTCATTCGAAATGCAGGCAGGCAGCATGACCCGGATGTCGCGACGTCAAAATTTGGTGACGAGCGAGATGGAGAAATGGCGACATCGACATGGTTTGTATCCATGGACGAGGTTGAAAAAATGAGAGGTGACCAAAGGACGATGAACAGGTCAGATGACAAAGTCGTTACCGAAAGACATTGAGAAAATGCGGAATGGATTTGAACACGGTGCATTAACGAAGTCGTGCAAATGCGATATCGTTCATAGATAACATGAGGTTAATTACGCACCGCGTTAACGGGCTGAAGGACCGAACAAGAGTGCCAAAATGTGACACCGTTCATAATGAGCACAACAACTACGAAGTGGTCCAAGGAGGACCTTGTCTTTGTGACGGAACGAAGTCATACAATGTGGTAGTCATTCATTGGTATTAGTCTTGGTTCGTTGTGGAGCAATGAACATGATGCACACCTTTTTCCCCTAGTCGTAAGAAACAGAGACAGGGGTGCTGCCTCACCCAAAGTCGGCCACGAGTTCAACCCGGTTTTGTTGATGAAAAACCAACCGGGGCCCATCGTTTTGCAGAGCATGAAATAAGGAGAACAGAGGGATTTTAATCAGGGCAAGAGAAGAGGCAAAGAGGGTTAGCCTAAGGGTACTAAATGAAATTTACGGCTCGTCGAATCGTTTCCGTTTGCCCCAGGTTCCGCACATGTCACCGAAAAAATCAGGGGTGCGCATACCAGCTCCAGAGCATGAAGCAATGAAAGCATTGGGATTTGAATCAAGGCAAGAGAACAGGCAATGAGGGTTAGCCTAAGGGTACTAGATGAAATTTAAAGCTCATTGAATCGTTTCCGTTTAGCCCAGGTTCCGCACACGTCACTAAAAAAACCGGGGGTGCGCGTACCGGCTCCAAAGAATGAAGCAATGAAAACATTATGATTTGAATCAGGGCAAGAACACATGCAATTAGGGTTAGCCTAAGGGTACTGGATGAAATTTACGGCTCGTCGAATCGTTTCCGTTTGCCCCAGCATCTGCACACATCACCAAAAAAACCGGGGGTGCACGTACCGGCTCTGGAGCATGAAGCAATGAAAGCAGAGGGATTGTAATCAGGGCAAGAGAAGAGGCAATGAGGGTTAGCCTAAGGGTACTAGATGAAATTTACGGCTCGTCGAATCGTTTCCGTTTGCCCCAGGTTCCGCACACGTCACCGAAAAAGTCACAGCTGCGCGTACCGGCTCCGAAGTATGAAGCAATGAAAGAAGTGGGATTGTTATCAAGGCAAGAGGTTAGGTAATAAGGGTTAGCCTCAGGGTACTAGATGAAATTTACGTCTCGTTGAATCGTTTTCGTTTGCCCCATGTTCCGCACACGTCACCGAAAAAACCGGAGGTGCGCGTACCAGCTCCGGAGCATGAAGCAATGAAAGCAGAGGGATTTTAATCAGGGCAAGGGCACAGGAAATTAGGGTTAGCCTAAGGGTACAGGATGAAGTTTACAGCTTGTCAAATCGTTTTTATTTGCACCAGGTACCGCTCACGTCACCAAAGAAAAGGGGGGTGCGCGTACCGGCTCTAAAGCATGAAGCAATGAAAGCAATGGGATTTTAGTCACGGCAAGAGCACAGGCAATTTAGGTTAGCCTAAGGGTACTAGATGAAATTTAGGCCTTTTCGAATCGTTTACGTTTGCCCCACGTTCCATACACGTCACCAAAACAACCGGGGTTGCGCGAACCGGCTCCGGAGCATGAAACAATGAAAGCAGTGGGATTTTAATCAGGGCAAGAGCAGAGGCAATTAGAATTGGCCTGAGGGTATTAGATGAAGTTTACGGCTCACCTAATTGTTTACATTTGCCCCAGGTTCCGCACACGTCACCGAAACTACTGGGGGTGCGCGTTCCGGCTCCGGAGTATGAAGCAATGAAAGCTGTGGGATTCTAATTAGGGTAAGAGAACACAAAATTAGCATTAGCCTGGGGGTATTAGATGAAATTTACGGCTTGCCGAATCGTTTTGGTTTGCCCTAGGTTCCTTACACATCACCGAAAAAACCGGGAGTACGCGTGCCGGCTCCTGAGCATGAAGCAATGAAAGCTGTGGAATTTGAATTAGGGCAAGAGATCAGGCAATGAGGCCTAGCCTAAGGGTACTAGATGAAATTCACGGCTTGTCAAATCATTTCTGTTTGCCCCAAGTTCTGAACACGTCACCAAAAAAACCATGCATGCGCGTACCGGCTCCAGAGCATGAAGCAATCAAAGCAGTGAGATTTGAATTAGGATAAGAGCACAGGTAATTAGGGTCAGCCTAAGGGTACTAGATGAAATTTATGGCTCGTCGAATCATTTCAGTTTGCCCTAGGTTCCGCACACGTCACCAAAAAAACCAAGGGTGCGCGTACCGGCTCCGGAGCATGAAGAAATGAAAGCAGTGGTATTTTAATCAGGGTAAGAGAAGAGTCAATGGGGGTTAGTCAAACGATACTAGATGAAATTTATGGATTGTTCAATCATTTCAGTTTGCCCGAGGTTCCGCACACGTCACCGAAAAAACCTGGGGTGCGCGTACCGGCTCCGGAGCATGAAGGAATGAAAGTAGTGGGAATTTAATCAAGGCAAGAGCACAGGCAATTAGGGTTAGCCTAAGGGTACTAGATGAAATTTACGGCTCGTTGAATTGTTTCCGTTTGCCCCAGGGTCCGCACACGTCACCGCAAAAGCCGAGGGTGCGCGTACCGGCTCCGGAGCATGAAGCAATGCAAGCAGTGGGATTTTACTCAGTGCAAGAGCACAGGCACTTAGGGTTACCCTAAGGGCACTAGATGGAATTTACGGCTTGTCGAATCGTTTCAGTTTGCCTCACGTTTCGTACAAGTCACTGAAAAAACCGGGCGTGCACGTACTGGCTCCGGAGCATGAAGTAATGAAAACAGTGGGATTTTAATCAGGGCAAAAGCACAGGCAATTATGGTTAGCCTAAGGGTACTAGATGAAATTTACGGCTTGTTGAATCGTTTCGGTTTGCCCCAGTATCTGGACACGTCACTGAAAAAACCGAGGGTGCGCGTACTGGCTCCGGAGCATGAAGAAATGAAAGCAGTGAGATTTCAATTAGGGCAAGAGAGGAGGCAATGAGGGTGAGCCTAAGGGTACTAGATGAAATTTATGTATGGTCAAATCGTTTCCGTTTGCCCCAGGTTCCGCACACGTCACCGAAAAAACAAGAGGTGCGCATACGAGCTCCAAAGTATGAAGCAATGAAAGTAGTAGGATTTTAATCGAGGCAAGTGAACAGGCAATAATGGTTAGCCTAAGGATACTAGATGAAAATTACAGCTTGTTGAATCGTTTCCATTTGCCCCTGGTTCCGCACACGTCACCAAAAAAACGTGGATGCGCACACCGGCTCCGGAGCATGAAGCAATGAAAGCAGAGGGATTTTAATCAGGGAAAGAGCACAGGAAACTAAGGTTGGCCTAAGGGTACTAGATGAGATTTACAGCTCGTCAAATCGTTTCCATATGCCCTAGGTTCTGCACACGTCACCGACAAAATGGGGGGTGCGCGTACCGGCTCCGGAGCATGAAGCAATAAAAGCAGTGGGATTTTAATCAGGGCAAGGGCACAGTCAAAAGGGGTTAGCCTAAGGGTACAAGATGAAATTTACGGCTTGTCGAATTGTTTCCGTTTGCCCCAGGTTCCGCACACGTCACCACAAAAACCGGGGGTGCGCGTACCGGCTCCAGAGCATAAAGCAATGAAAGCAGTTGGATTTTAATCAGGGCAAGAGCATGGGCAATTAGAACTGGCCTGAGGGCACTAGATGATGTTTACGGCTTGACGAATCTTTTCCGTTTGCACCACGTTCCGCACACGTCACCGAAAAAACGGGGGGTCGCGTACGCGCTCCGGAGCAAGAAGCAATGAAAGCAGTAAGATTTTAATCAGGGCAAGGGAACAGGCAATGAGGGTTAGCCTAAGGGTACTAGATGAAGTTTACGGCTTTTCGAATTGTTTCCACTTGTCCCAAGTTCGGCGCACGTCACCGAAAAAACCAGGTGGCGCGTACCGGCTCCTGAGCATGAAGCAATGAAAGCAATGGGATTTCAATTCGGGCAAGAGGACAGTTAGTGAGGATTAGCCTAAGGGTACTACATGAAATTCATGGCTCGTCGAATCGTTTTTGTTTGCCCCAGGTTCTGCACACGTCACAAAAAAAACCGGGGGTCCGCGTACCGGTTGCGGAGCATGAAGCAATCAAAGAAGTGGGATTTTAATCAGGGCAAGAGCACAGGCAATTAGGGTTAGCCTAAGGGTACTACATGAATTTTACGGCTTGTCGAATCGTTTCCGTTTGCCCCAGGTTCCGCACACGTCACGAAAAAATAAGGGGGAGCACATACCGGCTCTGGAGCATGAAGCAATGAAAGCAGAGGGATTTTAATCAGGGAAAGAGCACAGGAAACTAGGGTTAGCCTAAGGGTACTAGATGAAATCTAGAGCTCGTCGAATCATTTCCGTTTGCTCCAGGTTCCACACTCGTCAGGAAAAAATAGGGGGTGCGCGTATCGCTCCAGAGCGTGAAGCAATGAAAGAAGTGGGATTTTAATGAGGGCAAGAGCACAGGAAATTAGGGTTAGCCTAAGGGTACTACATGAAATTTACGGGTCATGGAATCGTTTCCGTTTGCCCCACATTCCGCACACGTCACCAAAAAAACCGGGGTTGCGTGTACCGGCTCAGGAGCATGAAGCAATGAAAGCACTGGGATCTTAATGAAGGCAAGAGCAGAGGCAATTAGAATCGGCCTGAGGGTACTAGATGAAGTTTACGGCTTGCCGAATCGTTTCCGTTTGCCCCAGGTTCCGCACACGTCACCGAAAAAACCGGGGGTGCGCGTATCGGCTCCGGAGCATAAAACAATGAAAGCAGTGGGATCTTAATCAGGGCAAGAGCACGGGCAATTAGGGTTAACCTAAGGGTACTAGATGAAATTTACTGCTCGTCGAATCGTTTCCGTTTGCCCCAGGATCCGCACACGTCACCGAAAAAACCGGGGGTGCGCATACCGGCTTCGGAGCATGAAGGAATGAAAGCAGTGGGATTTTAATCAGGGCAAGAGCACAGGAAATTAGGGTTAGCCTAAGGGTATTAGATGAAGTTTACAGCTTGTCGAATCGCTTCCATTCGCCCCATGTTTGGCACACGTCACCGAAAAAATGGGGGGGGAGGGGGGGGTGCGCGTACCAGGTCCAGAGCATGAAGCACTGAAAGTAGTGGGATTTTCATCAGGGCAAGAGCATGGGCAATTAGGGTTAGCATAAAAGTACTCGATGAAATTTAAGGCTCGTCGAATCGTTTCCGTTTTCCCCAGGTTCCGCACACGTCACCAAAAAAACCGAGCGTGTGCGTACCGGCCATAGAGCATGAAGCAATGAAAGCAATGGTTTTTTAATCGGTGCAAGAGCATGGGGAATAAGAATTGGCCTGAGGGTACTAGATGAAGATTTCGGCTTACCGAATCGTTTCAGTTTGCCGCAGGTTCCGCACACATCATCGAAAAAACCGGGGGTGCGCGTACCAGCTCTGGAGCATGAAACAATGAAAGCATTGGGATTTTATTTAGGGCAAGAGGACAGGAAATTAGGGTTAACCTAAGGGTACTAGATGAAATTCACGGCTTGTCCAATCGTTTCCGTTTGCCCCAGGTTCCACACACGACACCAAAAAAAACCGGGGCTGCGCGTGCCGTCTCCGGAGCATGAAGCAATGAAAGCGGTGGGATTTGAGTCAGGGCAAGAGAAAAGGCAACGAGGGTTAGCCTAAGGGTACTAGATGAAATTTAAGGCTTGACGAGTCATTTCCGTTTGCCCCAGGTTCTGCACACGTCACCGAAAAAACCAGGGGTGCGCGTACTGGCTCCGGAGCATGAAGCAATGAAAGCAGTGGGATTCTAATCAGGAAAAGAGCACAGCCAATTAGGGTTAGCCTAAGTATACTAGATGAAATATTCGGCTCGTCTCATCGTTTCCGTTTGCCCAAGGTTCCGCACACCTCACCAAAAAACCGGGGGTGCGCGTACTTGCTCCGGAGCATGAAGCAATGAAAGCAGTGGTATTTTAATCAAGGAAAGAGAAGAGTCCATGAGGGTTAGCCTAAGGGTACTAGATTAAATTTATGGCTTGTCTTGTCGTTTCCGTTTGCCCCAGGTTCCGCACACGTCATCGAAAAAAATGGGGGTGCGCGTACCAGCTCTGGAGCATGAAGCAATGAAAGCAGTGTGATTTTAATCAAGGCAAGAGCACAGGCAATTAGGGTTAGCCTAAGGGTACTAGATGAGATTTATGGCTCGTTGAATTTTTTCCGTTTGCCCCAGGTTCCGTACACGTCACCGAAAGAACCAGGGGTGCGCGTTCCGGCTCCGGAGCATGAAGGAATGGAAGCAGTGGAATTTTAATTAGGGCAAGAGAACAGGCAATTAGGGTTAGCCGAAGGGTACTAGATGAAATTTACGGCTCGTCAAATCGTTTCTGTTCGCCCCATGTTTCGCACACGTCACTGAAAAAATCGGGGGTGCGCGTACCGGATCCGCAGCATGAAGCAATGAAAATAGTGGGATTTTAATCAGGGCAAGAGCACAGGCAATGAGGGTTAGCTTAAGGGTACTACATGAAATTTACGGCTCGTCAAATCATTTCCGTTTGCCCCAAGTTCTGCACACGTCACCCAAAAAACCGGGCGTGCACCCCGGCTCCGGAGCATGAAGCAATGAAAGCAGTGGGATTTTAATCAGGGCAAGAGAAGAGGCAATGAGGGTTAGCTTAAGGGTAATAGATGAAATATACGGCTTGTCAAATCGTTTCTGTTTGCCCCAGGTTCCGCACACGTCACCAAAAAAACAAGAGGAGCGCGTACCAGCTCCGGAGAATGAAGCAATGAAAGCAGTGGGATTTTAATCAGGGCAAGAGCACGGGAAATTAGAATTGGCCTGAGGGTACTAGATGAAGTTTACGGCTTGCTGAATCTTTTCCGTTTGCACCAGGTTCCACACACGTCACTGAAAAAACCAGGGGTGCACGTACGGGCTCCGGAGCAAGAAGCAATGAAAGCAGTAAGATTATAATCAGGGCAAGAGAACACGCAATGAGGGTTAGCCTAAGGCTACAATATGAAACTTACGGCTCTTCAAATTGTTTCTGTTTGCCCCAGGTTCCGCACACGTCACCAAAAAAACCAGGGGTGCGCGTACCGGCTGCTGAGCATGAAGCAACAAAAGAAGTGGGATTTTAATTAGGGCAAGAGGACAGGAAATGTGGGTTAGCCTAAGGGTACAAGACGAAATTTACGGCTCGTTGAATCGTTTCCGTTTGCCCAAGATTCTGCACACGTCACCAAAAAAAACGGGGCTGCACGTATCAGCTCCGAAGCATGAAGCAATGAAAGCAGTGGGATTTTAATCAGGGCAAGAGAAGAGGCAATGAGGGTTAGCCTAAGGGTACTAGATGAAATAAACCGCTTGTCGAATTGTTTCCGTTTGCCCCAGGTTCCGCACACGTCACCAAAAAAACCGGAGTGCGCGTACCGGCTCCGGAGCATGTAGCAATGAAAGTACTGGGATTTTTATTGGGTCAAGAGAACAGGAAATTAGGGTTTGGCTGAGGGTACTAGATGAAATTTACGGCTAATCGAATCGTTTCCGTTTGCCCCAGGTTCCGCACATGTCACCAAAAAACCGGACGTGCGCGTACCGGCTCCGGAGCATGAAGCAATGAAAGGAGGGGAATTTTAATCAGGGCGAGAGAAGAGTCAATGAGGGCTAGCCTAAGGATACTAGATGAAATCTACGGCTTGTCCAATTGTTTTTGTTTGCCCCAGGTTCCGCACACGTCACTGAAAAAACCGGGGGGTGGGCGTACCGGTTCCAGAGCATGAAGCAATGAAAGCAGTGGGATTTTAATCAAGGCAAGAGCAAAGGCAATTAGGGTTAGTCTAAGGGTACTAGATGAAATTTACAGCTTGTCGAATTGTTTCCGTTTGCCCCAGGTTCCACACACGTCACCGAAACAACCGGGGGTGCGCGTACTGGCTCCGGAGCATGAAGCAATGAAAGCAGTGGAATTTTAATCAGGGCAAGAGCACAGACAAGTAGGGTTAGCCTAAGGGTACTACATGAAATTTACGGCTCGTAGAATCGTTTCAGTTTGCCCCATGTTTCGCACATGTCACCAAAAAAACCGAGGGTGCGCGTACCAGCTCCGCAGCATGAAGCAATGAAAACAGTGGGATTTTAATCAGGGCAAGAGCAAAGGCAATAAGGGTTAGCCTAAGGGTACTAGATGAAATTTACGGCTTGTTGAATTGTTTCCGTTTAGCCCATGTTTTGCACACATCACCCAAAAAACCAGGGGTGCGCGTACCGGCTCCGGAGCATGAAGCGATGAAAGCAGTGGAATTTTAATCAGGGCAAGAAAAGAGGCAATGAGGGTTAGCCTAAGGGTACTAGATGAAATTTACTGCTCGTTGAATCGTTTTTGTTTGCCCTTGGTTCCGCACACGTCACCGAAAAAAACCAAGGGTGCACGTGCCGGCTCCTGAGCATGAAGCAATGAAAGAAGTGGGATTTTAACTAGGGCAAGAGAACATGAAATGAGGGTTAGCTTGAGGGTACTAGATGAAGTTTACGGCTTGTCGAGTTGTTATGTTTGCCCCAGGTTCCGCACACGTCACCGAAAAAACCGGGGGTGCGCGTACCGGCTCCGAAGCATGAAACAAGGAAAGCAGTGGGAGTTTAATTAGGGCAAGAGGACAGGAAATGAGGGTTAGCCTAAGGGTACTAGATAAAGTTTATGGCACATCGAATTGTTTCCGTTTGCGCGCACACGACACTAAAAAAACCGGGGGCGTGCGTGCCGGCTGCAGAGCATGAAGCAATGATAGCAGTGGGATTTGAATCAGGGCAGGAGAACAGGCAATTAGGGTTAGCCTAAGGGTTCTAGATGAAGTTTAAGGCTTGTCCAGTTGTTTCTGTTTGCCCCCGGTTCCGCACACGTCACCGAAATAACCGAGGGTTGCGCGTACCGGCTCCGGAGCAAGAAGCAATGAAAGCAGTGTGATTTTAATCAAGGCAAGAGCACAGGCAATTAGGGTTAGTGTAAGGGTACTAGATGAAGTTTACGGCTTGTCGAATCGTTTCTGTTTGCCCCAGGTTCTGTACACGTCACAAAAAAAACAGAGGGTGCGCGCACCGGCTCCGGAGCATGAAGAAATGAAAGGAGTGGGATTCTAATCAGGGCAAGAGAACAGGAAATTAGGGTTAGTCTAAGGGTACTAGATGAAATTTACGACTTGTCAAATCGTTTCCGTTTTCCCCATGTTTTGCACCCGTCACCAAAAAAACCGGCGGTGCGCGTATTGGCTCCGGAGCATGAAGCAATGAAAGCAGTGGTATTTTAATCAGGGCAAGAGAAGAGTCAATGAGAGCTAGCCTAAGGATACTAGATAAAATTTACGGCTTGTCCAATCGTTTCTGTTTGCCACGGGTTCCGCACACGTCACTGAAAAAACCACGGGTGCGCGTACCGGCTCCGGAGCATGAAGTAGTGAAAGCAGTGGGATTTTGATCAAGGCAAGTGCAAAGGAAAATAGGGTTAGCCTAAGGGTACTAGATGAAATTTACGGCTCGTCGAATCGTTTTTGTTTGCCCCAGGTTCCGCACACGTCACCAAAAAAACCGGGAGTGCGCATACCGGCTCCAAAGCATGAAGCAATGGAAGAAGTGGAATTTGAATCAGGGCAAGGGCACAGGCAATTAGGGTTAGCCTAATGGTTCTAGATGAATTCTATGGCTTGTCAAATCGTTTTCGTTTGCCCCACGTTTTGCACACATCACCGAAAAAACCGGGGGTGCGCGTACCGGCTCCAGAGCATGAAGCAATGAAAGCAGTGGGATTTCAATCAAGGCAAGAGTAGAGGTAATGAGGGTCAGCCTAAGGGTACTAGATGAAATTTATGGCTCGTAGAATTGTTTCTGTTTGCCCCAGGTTCCACACACGTCAGCGAAAAAAACCAACAGTGCGTGTGCCGGCTCCAGAGCATGAAGCAATGAAAGCAGTGGGATTTTAATTAGGGCAAGAGAACATGAAATGAGGGTTAGCCTAAGGGTACTAGATAAAATTTACGTCTTGTCGAATCGTTTCCGTTTGCCCAAAGTTCCGCACACGTCATAAAAAAAACCAGGGGTGCGCGTACAGGCTCCAAAGCATGAAGCAATGAAAGCAGTGGGGTTTTAATCCAGGCAAGAGAACAGGCAATGAGGGTTAGCCTAAGGGTACTAGATGAAATTTATGGCTTGTCGAATCGTTTTTGTTTACGCCAGGTTCCACACACGTCACTGAAAAAATAGGGGGTGCGCATACCGGCTCCAGAGCATGAAGCAATGAAAGCAGTGGCATTCTAATCAGGGCAAGAGCACAGGCAATTAGGATTAGCTTAAGGGTACTAGATGAAGTTTATGGCTCGTCAAATGTTTATCGTTTGCCCTAGGTTCCACACACGTCACCGAAAAAACCAGGGGTGCGCGTACCGGCTCCGGAGCATGAAGCAATGAAAGCAGTGGTATTTTAATCAGGGAAAGAGAAGAGTCAATAAGGGTTAGCCTAAGGGTACTAGATGTAGTTTCCAGCTTGTCGAATCGTTTCCGTTTGTCCCAGGTTCCGCACACGTCACCGAAAAAACCAAGGGTGCGCGTACCGGCTCCGGAGCATGAAGCAATGAAAGCAGTGTGATTTTAATCAAGGCAAGGGAAAAGGCGATTAGGGTTAGCCTAAGGGTACTAGATGAAATTTACGGCTTGTTGGATTGTTTCCGTTTGCCCCAGGTTCCGTACACGTCACCAAAAAGACCAGGGGTGCGCGTACCGGATCCGGAGCATGAAGGAATGGAAGCAGTGGAATTTTAATCAGGGCATGAGGACAGGCAATTAGGGTTAGCCTAAGGGTACTAGATGAAATTTACGGCTCTTCGAATCGTTTCTGTTCGCCCCACGTTTAGCACACGTCACTGAAAGAACCGGGGGTGCGCGTACCGGCTCTGAAGCATGGAGCAATGAAAACAGTGGGATTTTAATCAGGGCAGGAGCACAGGCAATGAGGGTTAGCTTAAGGGTACTAGATGAAGTTTACGGCTTGTCGAATCATTTCTGTTTGCCCCAGGTTCTGCACACGTCACCGAAAAAACCGGGGGTGCACCCCAGCTCCGGAGCATGAAGCAATGAAAGCAGTGGGATTGTAATCAAGGCAAGAGGACAGGCAATGAGGGTTATGCTAAGGGTACTAGATGAAATATACGGCTGGTCGAATCGTTTCTGTTTGCACCAGGTTCCACACACGTCACCGAAAAAACCAGGGGTGCACGTAGGGGCTCCGGAGCAAGAGGCAATGAAAGCAGTAAGATTCTAATCAGGGCAAGAGAACAGGCAATGAGGGTTTGCCTAAGGGTACAATATGAAATTTCCGGCTTTTCAAATTGTTTCTGTTTGACCCAGGTTCCGCAAACGTCACCGAAAAAACTGGGGATGCGCGTACCGGCTCCTGAGCATGAAGCAATGAAAGAAGTGAGATTTTACTTAGGGCAAGAGGACAGGAAATTTGGGTTAGCCTAAGGGTACTAGATGAAATTTATGGCTTGTTGAATCATTTCCGTTTGCCCCAGGTTCTGCACACATCACCAAAAAAACCGGGGGTGCACGTATCGGCTCCTAAGCATGAAGCAATGAAAGCAGTGGAATTCTTATCAGGGCAAGAGAAGAGGAAATGAGGGTTAGCCTAAGGGTACTAGATGAAATTAACGGCTTGTCGAATTGTTTCCGTTTGCCCCAGGTTCTGCACATGTCACTTAAAAAACCGGAGTGCGCGTACCGGCTCCGGAGCATGCAGCAATGAAAGCACTGGGATTATAATTGGGTCAAGAGGAGAGGAAATTAGGGTTAGGCTGAGGGTACTAGATGAAATTTACGGCTCGTCGAATCATTTCCGTTTGCCCCAGGTTCTGCACACGTCACCAAAAAAACCGGACGTGCGCGTACCGGCTCCGAAGCATGAAGAAATGAAAGGAGGGGAATTATAATCAGGGCAAGAGAAGAGTCAATGAGGGTTAGCCCAGGGATACTAGATGAAATTTACGGCTTGTCCAATCGTTTTTGTTTGCCCCAGGTTCCGCACACGTCACTGAAAAAACCAGGCGTGCGCGTACTGGCTCCAGAGCATGAAGCAATGAATGCAGTGGGATTTTAATCAAGTCAAGAGCAAAGGCAATTAGGGTTATTCTAAGGGTACTAGATGAAATTTACTGCCTATCAAATCGTTTCCGTTTGCCCCAGGTTCCGCACACGTCACCGAAAAAACCGGGGGTGCGCGTACCGGCTCTTGAGCATGAAGCAATGAAAGCAGTGGAATTTATATCACGACAAGAGCACAGGCAATTAGGGTTAGCCTAAGGGTACTAGATGAAATTTACGGCTCGTCGAATCGTTTCGGTTTGCCCCACGTTTCGCACATGTCAACAAAAAAACCAGGAGTGCGCGTACCAGCTCCGGAGCATGAAGCAATGAAAACAGTGGGATTTTAATCAGGGCACAAGCACAGGCAATTAGGGTTCGCCTAAGGGTACTAGATGAAATTTATAGCTTGTTGAATCGTTTCGGTTTGCCCCGGGTTCTGCACACGTCACCGAAAAAACCGGGGGTGCGTGTACTGGCTTCGGAGCATGAAGCAATGAAAGCAGTGGGATTTTAATCAGGGGTTGAGAAGAGGCAAAAAGGGTTAGCCTAAGGGTACTAGATGAAATTTACTGCTCGTCAAATCATTTCCGTTTGCCCCAGGTTCCGCACACGTCACCGAAAAAACCAAGGGTGCGTGTGCCGGCTCCAGAGCATGAAGCAATGAAAGAAGTGGGATTTCAACTAGGGCAAGAGAACATGAAATGAGGATTAGCCTAAGCGTACTAGATGAAATTTATGGCTTGTCGAATCGTTTCCGTTTGCCCCAGGTTCCACACACGTCACCAAAAAAACTGGTGGTGTGCGTACCGGCTCCGAAGCATGAAGCAATGAAAGCAGTGGGATTTTAATCAAGGCAAGAGAACAAGCAATGAGGGTTAGCCTAAGGGTACTAGATGAAAGTTACGGCTCATCGAATCATTTTGGTTTGCCCCAGGTTCCGCACACGTCACCGAGAAAACCGTGGGTGCGCATACAGGCTCCGAAGCATGAAGCAGTAAAACCAGTGGGATTTCAATCAGGGCAAGAGAACAGGAAATTAGGGTTTGCCTAAGGGTTCTAGATGAAATTTACAGCTTGTCGAATCATTTCCGTTTGCCCCAGGTTTGGCACACGTCACCAAAAAATTGGGGTGTGCGCATATCAGCTCCAGAGCATGAAGCAATGAAAGCAGTGGGATTTTAATCATGACAAGAGCACAGGAAATAAGGGTTAGCCTAAAAGTACTAGATGTAATTTAAGGCTTGTCTAATCGTTTCCGTTTGCCCCAGGTTCCGCAGACGTCACAAAAAAAACCGGGGGTGCACATACCGGCTCTGGAGCATGAAGCAATGAAAGCAGTGGGATTCTAATGAGGACAAGAGCACGGGCAATAAGAATTGGCCTGAGGGTACTAGATGAAGTTTACGGCTCACCGAATGTTTCAGTTTGCCCCAGGTTCTGCACACGTCACCGAAAAAACCGTGGGTGTGCGTATCGGCTCTGGAGCATGAAGCAATGAAAGCAGTAAGATTTTAATCAAGGCAAGAGAACAGGCAAGGAGGGTTAGCCTAAGGGTACTAGATGAAATTTACGGCTTGTCGAATCGTCTCTGTTTGCCCCAGGTTCCGCACACGTCACCGAAAAAACCGGGGGTGCGCGTACCGGCTGCGGAGCATGAAACAAGGAAAGCAGTGGGATTTTAATTAGTGCAAGAGGACAGGTAATGAGGGTTAGCCTAAGGGTACTAGATGAAATTTACGACTCGTCGAATTGTTTCCGTTTGCCCTAGGTTCCGCACACGACACCAAAAAAACCGGGGGTGCGCGTGCCGGCTCCGGAGCATGAAGCAATGAAAGCAGTGGGATTTGAATCAGGGCAAGAGAACAGGCAATGAGGGTTAGCCCAAGGATACTGGATGAATTTAAGGCTTGTCCAGTCGTTTTCGTTTGCCCCAGGTTCCGCACACGTCACCAAAATAACCGGGGGTGCATGTACCGGCTCCGGAGCATGAAGCAATGAAAGCAGTGGGATTCTAATCAGGGCAAGAGCACAGGCAATTAGGGTTAGCCTAAGGGTACTAGACGAAATTTACATCTTGTTGAATTGTTTCCGTTTGCCCCAGGTTCCGCACCCGTCACCAAAAAAACCGAGGGTGCGCGTATTGGCTCCGGAGTACGAAGCAATGAAAACAGTGGGATCTTAATCAGGGCAAGAGAGGAGTCAATGAGAGCTAGCCTAAGGATACTAGATCGAATTTACCGCTTGTCCAATCGTTTCTGTTTGCCCTAGGCTCCGCACACGTCACTAGAAAAACCCGGGGTGCGCGTACCGGCTCCGGAGCATGAAGCAGTGAAAGCAGTGGGATTGTAATCAAGGCAAGAGCAAAGGCAATTAGGGTTAGCCTAAGGGTACTAGATGAAATTTACGGCTCGTCGAATCGTTTTCGTTTGCCCCAGGTTCCGCACACGTAACCAAAAAAACCGGGGGTGCGCATACCGGCTCCGGAGCATGAAGCAATGGAAGAAGTGGAATTTTAATCAGGGTAAGGGCACAGGCAATTAGGGTTAGCCTAAGGGTTCTAGATGAATTTTATGGCTCGTCGAATCGTTTCCATTCGCCCCACGTTTCGCACACGTCACCAAAAAACCGGGGGTGCGCGTACCGGCTCCGGAGCATGAAGCAATGAAAGCAATGGGATTTGAATCAAGGCAAGAGTAGAGGCAATGAGGATTAGCCTAAGGGTAGTAGATGAAATATACGGCACGTGGAATTGTTTCTGTTTGCCCCAGGTTCCACACACGTCACCAAAGAAACTGGGGGTGTGTGTGCCGGCTCCGGAGCATGAAGCAATGAAAGCAGTAGGATTTTAATTAGGGCAAGAGAACATGAAATGAGGGTTAGCCTAAGGGTACTAGATATAATTTACGGCTCGTCAAATCGTTTGCGTTTGCCCGAGGTTCCGCACACGTCATCAAAAAAACCAGGGGTGCCCGTACCGGCTCCAAAGCATGAAGCAATGAAAGCAGTGGGATTTTAATCCAGGAAAGAGAACAGGCAATGAGGGTTAGCCTAAGGGTACTAGATGAAGTTTACGGCTTGTCGAATCGTTTTCGTTTGCGCCAGGTTCCACACACGTCACCGTAGAAACTGGGGGTGCGCATACCGGCTCCAGACCATGAAGCAATGAAAGCAGTGGCATTATAATCAGGGCAAGAGCACAGGCAATTAGGGTTAGCCTAAGGGTACTATATGAAGTTTACGGCTCGTCGAATGTTTATCGTTTCCCCTAGGTTCCACACAGGTCACCAAAAAAACTAGGGGTGCGCGTACCGGCTCCGAAGAATGAAGCAATGAATGCAGTGGTATTTTAATCAGGGAAAGAGAAGAGTCAATAAGGGTTAGCCTAAGGGTACTAGATGTAATTTACAGCTTGTCGAATCGTTTCCGTTTGCCCCAGGTTCCGCACACATCACCGAAAAAACCAAGGGTGCGCGTACCGGCTCCGGAGCATGAAGCAATGAGAGCAGTGTGGTTTTAATCAAGGCAAGGGCACAGGCCATTAGGGTTAGCCTAAGGGTACTAGATGAAATTTACGACTTGTTGAATCCTTTCCGTTTGCCCCAGGTTCTGCACACGTCACCGAAAAAACCGGGGGTGCGCGTACAGGCTCCGGCGCATGAAGCAATGAAAGCTGTGGGATTTTAATCAGGGCAAGAGCACAGGAAGTTAGGGTTAGCCTAAGGGTACAAGATGAAATTTATGGCCTGTCGAATCGTTTCCGTTTGCCCTAGGTTCCGCACACGTCACCAAGAAAACCGAGGATGCGCGTACCAGCTCCGGAGCATGAAGCAATGAAAGCAGTGGGATTTTAGTCAGGGAGAGCACAGGCAATTAGCATTGGCCTGAGGGTACTAGATGAAGTTTACGACTCGATGAATTGTTTTCGTTTGCCCCAGGTTCTGCACACGTCACCAAAAAAACCGGGGGTGCGCGTGCCGGCTCTGGAGCATGAAGCAATGAAAGCTGTAAGATTCTAATCAGGGCAAGAGAACAAGCAATGAGGGTTAGCCTAAGGGTACTAGATGAAATTTATGGCTTGTTGAATTGTTTCCGTTTGCCCCAGGTTCCGCACAGGTCAGTAAGAAAACCGGGGGTGCGCGTACCGGCTCCGGAGCAGGAAGCAATGAAAGCAGTGGGATTTTAATCAGGGCAAGAGACGAGGAAATGAGGGTTAGCCTAAGGGTACTAGATGAAGTTTACGGCTTGTCAAATTGTTTCCGTATGCCCCAGGTTCCGCACACGTCACCGAAGAAACCAAGGGTGCGCGTACCGGCTTCGGGCATGAAGCAATGAAAGCAGTGGGATTTCAATTAGGGCAAGAGATGAGGAAATGAGGGTTAGCCTAAAGGTACTAGATGAAATTTACGGCTCGTCAAATCGTTTCCGTTTGCCCCAGGTTCCGCACACGTCACCAAAAAAACCGGGGGTGCGCGTGCCGGCTCTGGAGCATGAAGCAATGAAAGTAATGGGATTTGAATCAGGGCAAAAGATTAGGCAAAGAGGGTTAGCCTAAGTATACTAGATGATATTTACGACTTGTCGAATCATTTCCATTTGCCCCAAGTTCCGCACACGTCACCGTAAAACCGGGGGTGCGCGTACCGGCTCCAAAGCATGAAGCAATGAAAGCAGTGGGATTTTAATTAGGGCAAGAGAACAGGAAATGAGGGTTAGCCTGAGGGTACTAGATGAAAGTTACGACTCGTCAAATCGTTTCCATTTGCCCCACGTTCTGCACACGTCACCAAAAAAACCAGGGGTGCGCGTGCCGGCTACCGAGCATGAAGCAAAGAAAGCAGTGGGATTTTAATCTGGGTAAGAGAACAGGAAATGAGGGTTAGCCTAAGGGTACTAGATGAAATTTACGGCTTGTCGAATCATTTCCCTTTGCCCCAGGTTCCGCACACGTCACCGGAAAAACCGGGAGTTCACGTACCGGCTCCGTAGCAAGAAGCAAAAAAAGCAGTGGGATTTAATTAGGGCAAAAGCACAGGCAATTAGGGTTAGCCTAAGGGTACTAGATAAACTTACGGCTCGTCGAATCGTTTCTGTTTACCCCAGGTTCCCCACACGTCTGCGAAAAAACCGGGGGTGTGCGTACCGGCTCCGGAGCATGGAGCAATGAAAGGAGTGGTATTTTAATCAGCGCAAGAGAAGAGTCAATGAGGGTTAGCCTAAGGCTACTAGATGAAATTCATGGCTTGTCGAATTGTTTCCGTTTGCCCCAGGTTCGGCACACGTCACTGAAAAAACCGGGGGTGCGCGTACCGGCTCCGGAGCATGAAGCAATGAGAGCAGTGGGATTTTAATCAGGGCAAGAGCACAGGCAATAAGTGTTGGCCTAAGGGTACTAGATGAAATTCACGGCTTGTCGAATCGTTTCCGTTTGCCCCAGGTTCCGCACACGTCATCGAAAAACCCGGGAGTGCGCGTACCCGCTCCGGAGCATGAAGCAATGAAAGCAGTGGGATTTTAATCAGGGCAAGAGCACAGGAAATTAGGGTTAGCCTTAGGGTACTAGATGAAATTTACCGCTCGTCGAATCGTTTCCGTTTACCGCAGGTTCCGCACATGTCACCGGAAAAACTGGGGTTGCGCGTACCGGCTATAGAGCATGAAGCAATAAAACCAGTGGGAGCTTAATCAAGGCAAGAGAACAGGCAACGAGGGTTAGCCTAAGGTTACCAGATGCAATTTCTGCCTCGTCAAATCGTTTCCGTTTGTCCCAGGTTCCGCACACGTCACCGAAAAAACAGGTGGTGCGCGTACTGGCTCCGGAGCATGGAGCAATGAAAGTAGTGGGATTTTAATCAGGGCAAGAGCACAAGCAAGTAGGGTTAGCGTAAGGGTACTAGATGAAATTCACGGCTTGTTAAATTGTTTCCGTTTGCTCCAGGTTCTGCACACCTCACCAAAAAAACCACAGTTGCGCATACCGTCTCCGGAGCATGAAACAATGAAAGCATTGGGATTTTAATAAAGGCAATAGAAGAGGCAATGAGGGTTAGCCTAAGGGTACTAGATGAAATTTACGGCTCGTCTTATCGTTTCCGCTTATCCTAGGTTCGGCACACGTCCCCGAAAAAACGGGGGGTGTGCATACCGGCTCTGGAGCATGAAGCAATGAAAGCAGTAGGATTTTAATCAAGGCAAGAGAACAGGCAATGAGGGTTAGCCTAAGGGTATTAGACAAAATGTATGGCTCGTCGAATCGTTTCCCCTCGCCCCAGGTTCCGCACATGTCACCGAAAAAACAGCGGTTGCGCGTACTGGCTCCAGAGCATGAAGCAATGAAAGCAGTGGGATTTTAATCAAGGCAAGAGCACAGGCAATTAGGGTTGGCCTAAGGGTACTAGATGAAATTTAAGGCTCGTCGAATCGTTTCCGTTTGCCCCAGGTTCCGTACCCGTCACCGAAAAAACCGAGGGTGCACGTACCGGCTCCGGAGCATGAAGCAATAAAATCAGTAAGATTTTAATCAGGGCAAGAGAAGAGGCAATGAGGGTTAGGCTATGGGTACTAGATGTAATTTATGGCTCGTGGAATTGTTTCAGTTTGCCCGAGGTTCCGCACACGTCACCGAAAAAACCGGGGGTGCGCGTACCGGCTCCGAAGCATGAAGCAATGAAAGCAGTTGGATTCTAATCAAGGCAAGAGAACAGGCAATGAGGGTTAGCCTAAGGGTACCAGATGAAGTTTACGCCTCATCGAATCGTTTCCGTTTGCCCCAGGTTCAGCACACGTCACCTAAAAAACCGGGGGTGGGCGTACCGGCTCCGGAGCATGAAGCAATGAAAGCAGTGGGGTTTTAATCAGGGCAAGAGTACAGGCGATTAGGGTTAGCCTAAGGGTACTAGATGAAATTTAGGGCTCGTCGAATCGTTTCCTTTTGCCCCAGGTTCCGCACACGTCACCAAAAAAACGGGGGGTGCGCATACCGGCTCTGGAGCATGAAGCGATGAAAGCATTGGGATTTAAATCAAGGCAAGAGAAGAGTCAACGAGGGTTAGCCTAAGGGTAATAGATGAAATTTACGGCTTGTCGAATCATTTCTGTTTGCCCTAGGTTCTGCACACGTCACCAAAAAAACCGGGGGTGCGCGTACCAGCTCCGGAGCATGAAGCAATGAAAGCAGTGGGATTTTTGTCTGGGCAAGAGCACAGGCAATTAGAATTGGCCTGAGGGTACTAGATGAAGTTTATGACTTGCCAAATCATTTCCGTTTGCCCCAGGTTCTGCACACGTCACCAGAAAAACCAGGGGTGCGCGTGCCGGCTCCGGAGGATGAAGCAATGAAAGCAGTAAGATTTTAATCAGGGCAAGAGAACAAGCAATGAGGGTTAGCCTAAGGGTACTAGATAAAATTTACGGCTTGTCGAAATGTTTTCGTTTGCCCCAGGTTCCACACAGGTCACCAAAAAAACCGAGTGTGCGCGTACCGGCTCCGGAGCATGAAGCAATGAAAGCAGTGGGATTTTAATCAAGGCAAGAGCACAGGAAATTAGGGTTTGCCTAACGGTACTAGATGAAGTTTATGGCTTGTCAAATCAGTTCCGTTTGCCCCAAGTTCCGCACACGTCACCAAAAACACCGGGGGTGCGCGTACCGGCTCCGCAGCATGATGCAATGAAAGCAGTGGGATTTAAAACAGGGCAAGAGCACAGGCAACTAGAATTGGCCTGAAGGTACTAGATGAAGTTTACGGCTCTCTGAATCGTTTCCGTTTGCCCCAGGTTTGGCACACGTCACCGAAAAAATCGGGGGTGCGCGTACCGGTTCCGGCGAATGAAGCAATGAAAGCAGTAAGATTTTTATCAGGGCAAGAGAAAAGGTATTGAGGTTAGCCTAAGAGTACTACATGAAGTTTATGGCTTGTCAAATCGTTTTAATTTGCCCCAGGTTTCACACACATCACCAAAAAAACCGGGGGTGCGCGTACCGGCTCTGGAGCATGAAGCAATAAAAGCATTGGGATTTTAATTAGGGCAAGAGAACCGGAAATGAGGGTTGGCCTAAGGGTACTAGATGAAATTTACGGCTTGTTGAATAGTTTCCATTTGCCCCAGGTTCCGCACACGTCACCAAAAAAACCGGGGGTGCGCGTGCCGGAACTGAATCATGAAGCAATGAAAGCAGTGGGATTTGAATATGGGCAAGAGATTAGGAAATGAGGGTTAGCCTAAGGGTACTAGATGAAATTTACAGCTTGTTGAATCGTTTCTGTTTGCCCCAGGTTCCGCACACATCACCAAAAAAACCGGGGGTGCGCGTACCGGCTCCAAAGCATGAAGCAATGAAAGCAGTGGGATTTTAATCAAGGCAAGAGAACAGGCAATGAGGGTTAGCCTAAGGGTACTAGATGAAATTTACGGCTCGTCGAATTGTAATCGTTTGCCCGAGGTTTCGCACACGTCAGCAAAACAACTGTGGGTGCGCGTATCGGCTCCAGAGCATGAAGCAATAAAAGCAGTGGGATTTCAATTAGGGCAAGAGCACAGGAAATGACGGTTAGCCTAAAGGTACTAGATGAATTTCATAACTCGTCAAATTGTTTCCGTTTGCCCCAGGTTCCGCACACGTCACCGAAAAAATGGGGGGTGCCCGTATCGGCTCCAGAGCATGAAACAGTGAAAGCAGTGGGATTTTAATCAGGGCAAGAGCACAGGCAATTAGGGTTAGCCTAAGGGTACTAGATGAAATTTACGGCTTGTCAAATCGATTCCGTTTGCCCCACGTTTCGCGCACGTCACTGAAAAAACCGGGGATGCCTGAACCGGCTCCGGATCATGAAGCAATGAAAGCAGTGGGATTTCAATTAGGGCAAGAGAACACAAAATGAGGGTTAGCCTAAGGATACTAGATGAAATTTACGGCTCTTCAAATCGTTTCCGTTTTCCCTAGGTTCCGCACACGTCACCGAGAAAACCGGGGGTGCACATGCCGGCTCTGGAGCATGAAGCAATGAAAGCTGTGGGATCTTAATCAGGGCAAGAGCACAGGCAATTAGGGTTAGCCTAAGGGTACTAGGTGAAGTTTAGGGCTCATCGAACCGTTTTTGTTCGCCCCAGGTTCCGCACACGTCACCGAAAAAATCGGTGGTGCGCGTACCAGCTCTGGAGCATGAAGCAATGAAAGCAGTGGTATTCTAATCAGGACAAGAGAAGAGTCAATGAGGGTTAGCCTAAGGGTACTAGATGAGATTTACAGCTTGTCGAATCCTTTCTGTTTGCCCCAGGTTCCGCACATGTCACCGAAAAAACCGACAGTGCGCGTACCGGCTCCGGAGCATGAAGCAATGAAAGCAGTGCGATTTTAATCAACGCAAGAGCACAGACAATTAGGGTTGGCCTAAGGGTACTAGATGAAGTTTACGGCTCGTCCAATCGTTTACGTTTGCCTCAGGTTCCGCACACGTCACCAAAAAAACCAGGTTTGCCGTACCGGCTCCGGAGCATGAAGCAATGAAAGCAGTGGGATTTTAATCAGGGCAAGAGCACAGGCAATTAGGGTTAGCCTAAGGGTAGTAGATGGAATTTACGGCTCGTCCAATCGTTTCCGTTTGCCCTAGGTTCCGCACACGTCACCCAAAAAACCGGGGGTGCACGTACCAGCTCCGGAGCATGAAGCAATGAATGCAGTGGGACTTCAATCAGGGCAAGAGCACAGGCAATTAGGGTTAGCCTAAGGGTACTAGATGAAGTTTACAGCTCATGGAATCGTTTCCGTTTGCCCCACGTTCCTCACAAGTCACCAAAAAAACCGAGGGTGCACGTACCGGCTCCGGAGAATGAAGGAAAAAAACAGTAAGATATTAATCAGGGCAAGAGAAGAGGCAATGGGGGTTAGCCTAAGGGTACTAAATGAAATTCACGGCTCGTGGAATGGTTTGGGTTTGACCCAGTTTTCGCACTCGTCACCAAAAAAACCGGGGGTGCACGTACCGGCTTCGGAGCATGAAGCAATGAAAGCAGTAGGATTTTAATCAAGGCAAGAGAACAGTCAATGAGGGTTAGCCTAAGGGTACCAGATGAAATTTACGCCTCGTCAAATCGTTTCCGTTTGCCCCAGGTTCTGCACGCGTCACTGAAAAAACTGGGGGTGCGCATGCCAGTTCCGGAGCATGAAGCAATGATAGCAGTGGGATTTGAATCAGGGCAAGAGAAAAGGCAATGAGGGTTAGCCTAAGGGTACTAGGTGATATTTACGGCTCGTTGAATTGTTTCCGTTTGCCCCAGGTTCCGCACACGTCACCAAAAAAACCAGGGATGCGCGTACTGGCTCCGGAGCATGAAGCAATAAAAATAGTGGGATTTCAATCAGGGCACCAGCACAGGCAATTAGGGTTAGCCTAAGGGTACTAGATGAAATTTACGCCTTGTCGAATCTTTCCATTTGCCCCAGGTTCCCCACACGTCACCGAAAAAACCAAGGGTGCGCGTACCGGCTCCAGAGCATGAAGCAATGAGAGCAGTGGGATTTTAAACAAGGCAAGAGAAGAGTGAATGAAGGTTAGCCTAAGAGTACTAGATGAAGTTTAGGGCTTGTCGAATGGTTTCCGTTTGCCCCAGGTTCCGCGCTCGTCACAGGAAAAACCAGGGGTGTGCGTACCGGCTCCGGAGCATGAACCAATGAAAGCAGTGGGATTATAATCAAGGCAAGAGAACAGGCAATGAGGGTTAGCCTAAGGGTACTAGATGAAATTTACGGCTCGTCGAATCGTTTCTATTTGCCCCATGTTCCGCACACCTCACCGAAAAACCAGAAGGTGAGCATGCTGGCTCCGGAGCATGGAGCAATGAAAGCAGTGGGATTTGAATCAGGGCAAGAGAACAGGCAATGAGGGTTAGCCTAAGGGTACTAGATGAAATTTACGGCTCGTCAAATCGTTTCCGTTTGCCCCAAGTTCCGCACACGTCACCAAAAAAACTGGGGGTGCGCGTACCGGCTCCGGAGCATGAAGCAATGAAAGCAGTGGGATTTTTATCAAGGCAAGAGAAGAGGCAATGAAGGTTAGCCTAAAAGTACTAGATAAAGTTTACGGCTCGTCGAATCATTTCCGTTTGCCCCAGGTTCCGTGCACGTCACAGGAAAAACCAGGGATGTGCGTACCGGCGCTGGAGCATGAAGCAATGAAAGCACTGGGATTTTGATCAAGGCAAGGGAACAGGCAATGAGGGTTTGCCTAAGGGTACTAGATGAAATTTACGGCTTGTCGAATCGTTTTCGTTTGAACCATGTTCCGCACACCTCACCGAAAAACCAGGGGGTGCGCGTGCTGGCTCCGGAGCATGGAGCAATGAAAGCAGTGGGATTTGAATCAGGGCAAGAGAACAGGCAATGAGGGTTTGCCTAAGGGTACTAGATGAAATTCAGGGCTCGTCGAATCGTTTCCGTTTGCCCCAGGTTCCGCACACGTCACCAAAAAAACCGGGGGTGCACGTACTGGCTTCGGAACATGAAGCAATGAAAACAGTAAGATTTTCATCAGAGCAAGAGAAGAGGCAATGAGGGTTAGCCTAAGGGTACATGATGAAATTTCCGACTCATCGAATAGTTTCTGTTTGCCCCAGGGTTTGTACACGTCAATGAAAATACCGGTAGTGCACGTTTTGGCGCCGGAGCATGAAGCAATGAAAGCAGTGGGATTTTAATCAAGGCAAGAGATCAGGCAATGACGGTCAGCCTAAGGGTACTAGATGAAATTTACGGCTAGTGGAATTGTTTCCGTTTGTCCAAGGTTCCGCACACATCACCAAAATATCCAAGGGTGCGCGTACCGGTTCCAGAGCATGAAGCAATGAAAGCTGTGAGATTTTCATCAGGGCAAGAGCACAGGCAATTAGGGTTAGCCTAAACGTACTAGATGAAATTCACGGCTTGTGGAATCGTTTCCGTTTGCCCCATGTTCTGCACACGTCACTGAAAAAACCGGGCGTGCGCGTACAGGCTCCGGATCATGAAGCAATGAAAGCACTGGGAGTTTAATCGGGGCAAGAGAAGAGGCAATGAGGGTTAGCCTAAGGGTACTAGAAGAAGTTTACGGCTTGTGGAATCGTTTCCGTTTGCCCCAGGTTCCGCACACGTCACCGAAAAAACCGGGGGTGCGCGTACTGGCTCCGGAGCATTAAGCAATGAAAGCAGTGGATTTTTAATCAAGGCAAGAGCACAGGCAATTAGGGTTAGCCTAAGGGTACTAGATGAAATTTACAGCTTGTTGAATCTTTTCCGTTTGCCCCAGGTTCCGCACACATCACCAAAAAAACCGGGGGTGCACGTACCGGCTCCAGAGCATGAAGCAATGAAAGCAGTGGGATTTTAATCAGGGCAATAGAAGAGGCAATGGAGGTTAGCTTAAGGGTACTAGATGAAATTTACGGCTCATGGAATCCTTTCCGTTTGCCCCAGGTTCCGCACTTTTCACCGAAAAAACCGCAGGTACGTGTACCAGCTCCAGAGCATGAAGCAATGAAAGCAGTGGGATTTTAATCGGGGCAAGAGAAGAGGCAATGAGGGTTAGCCTAAGGGTACTAGATGAAAATTACGGCTCGTCAAATTGTTTCTGTTTGCCCCATGTTTCATACGTCACCAAAAAAACCGGGGGTGCACGTACCGGCTCCGAAGCATAAAGCAATGAAAGCAGTGGGATTTTAATCAGGGCAAGAGAAGAGTCAAAGAGGGTTAGCCTAAGGGTACTAGATAAAAGCTACGGCTTGTCAAATTGTTTTTGTTTGCCCCAGGTTCCGCACACGTCACCGAAAAAACCAAGGATGCGCGTACTAAATGAAATTTACGGCTTGTCAAATCATTTCCGTTTGCCCCAGGTTCCGCACTTGTCACCCAAAAAATCGGGGCTGCGCGTACCGGCTCCGGAGCATGAAGCAATGAGAGCAGTGAGATTTTAATCGGGGCAAGAGAGGAGGCAATGAGGGTTAGCCTAAGGGTACTACATGAAATTTATGTTTGTCGAATCATTTCCATTTGCCCCAGGTTCCGCACACGTCACCAAAAAAACCAAGGGTACGCGTACCGGCTCCAGAGCATGAAGCAATGAAAGCAGTGGGATTTCAATCAGGGCAAGAGCACAGGCAATTAGGGTTAGCCTATGGGTACTAGATGAAATTTACAGCTTGTTGAATCCTTTCCGTTTGCCCCAGGTTCTGCACACGTCACCAAAAAAACCAGGGTTGCGCGTACCGGCTCGGGAGCATGAAGCAATGAAAGAAGTGGGATTTTAATCAAGGCAAGAGAACAGGCAACGAGGGTTAGCCTAAGGGTACTAGATGAAATTCATGGCTCGTCGAGTCGTTTCCGTTTGCCCGAGGTTCCGCACACGTCACCAGAAAAACCGGGGGTGCGCGTACCGGCTCCAGAGCATGAAGCAATGAAAAAAGTGGGATTTTAATCATGGCAAGAGCACAGGCAATTAGGGTTAGCCTAAGGGCACTAGATGAAGTTTACGGCTTGTCAAATCATTTCCGTGTGCCCTAGGTTCTGCACACGTCACCCAAAAAACCGTGAGTGCGCGTACCGCCTCCAGAGCATGAAGCAATGAAAGCAGTGAGATTTTAATCAAGGCAAGAGCACAGGCAATTAGGGTTAGCCTAAGGGTACTAGATGAAATTTACAGCTCGTCGAATCGTTTCTATTTGCCGAACGTTCCGCACACGTCACCGAAAAAAGCGGGGGTGCGCGTACTGGCTCCGGAGCATGAAGCAATGAAAATAGTGGGATTTTAATCAGGGCATGAGCACAGGCAATTAGGATTAGCCTTAGGGTATTAGATAAAACTTACGGCTTGTCGAATCGTTTGTGTTTGCCCCAGGTTCCGCACACGTCACCGAAAAAACGGGGGGTACGCGTACCGGCTCTGGAGCATGAAGCAATGAAAGCAGTGGGATTTTAATCAGGGCAAGAGAAGAGGCAATTAGTGTTAGCGTAAAGGTACTAGATGAAATTTACGGCTCGTCAAATCGATTCCGTTTGCCCCAGGTTCCGCACACGTCACCAAAAAAGCCGAGGGTGCGCGTACTGGCTTTGGAGCATGAAGCAATGAAAGCAGTGGGATTTTAATCAGGGCAAGAGGAGAGGGAATGAAGGTTGACCTAAGGGTACTAGATGAAATATATGGCTCGTCGAATCGTTCCTGTTTGCCCCACATTCCGCACACGTCACCGAAAAAACCGGGGGTGCACGTACCGGCTCCGGAGCATGAAGCGATGAAAGCAGTGGGATCTTAATCAGGACAAGAGAACAGCCAATGAGGGTTAGCCTAAGGGTACTAGATGAAGTTTACGGCTAGTCAAATCGTTTCCGTTTGCCCCCGGTTCCGCACACGTCACCGAAAAAACCGGGGATGTGCGTACCGGCTATGAAGCATGAAGCAATGAAAGCAGTGGGATTTAAATCAAGGCAAGAGAACAGGCAATGAGGGATAGCTCAAGGGTACTAGACAAGTTTACGGCTTGTCGAGGCGTTTCCGTTTGCCCCAGATTCCGCACACGTCACCGAAGAAACCGGCGGTGCGCGTACCGGTTCCGGAGCATGAAGCAATAAAAACAGTGGGATTTTAATCAGGGCAGGAGAAGAGGATTAGCCTAAGGGTACTAGCTGAAATTTACGGCTCGTTGAATCGTTCCTGTTTTCCCCAGGTTCTGCACATGTCACCGAAAAAACCGGGGTTGCGCGTACCTGCTCCGGAGCATGAAGCAATGAAAGCAGTGGGATTTTAATCAGGGCAAGAGAAGAGGCAATGAGGGTTAGCCTACGGGTACCAGATGAAATCTACGGCTCATCGAACTGTTTCCGTTTGTCCCATGTTCCGCACACGTCACCGAAAAAACCGGGGGTGCACGTACTGGCTCCGGAGCATGAAGCAAAGAAAGCAGTAATATTTTAATTAGGGCAAGAGAACAGGAGATGAGGGTTAGCCTAAGGGTAATTGATGAAATTTACGGCTGGTCGAATTGTTTTCGTTTGCCCCAGGTTTCGCACACGTCACCAAAAAAACCAGGGGTGCTCGTACCAGCTCCAGAGCATGAAGCAATGAAAGCAGTGGGATTTTAATCAAGGAAATAGAACATGCAATGAGTGTAGCCTAAGGGTACTAGATGAAATTTACGGCTTTTCGAATCGTTCCCGTTTGCCCCAGGTTCGGCACACGTCACCGAATAAACCAGGGGTGCGCGTACCGGTTCCGGAGCATGAAGCAATGAAAGCATTGGGATTTTAATCAGGGCAAGAGCACAGGCAATTAGGGTTAGCCCAAGGGTACTAGATGAAGTTTACGGCTCGTCGAATCGTTTCCATTTGCCCCAGGTTCTGCACACGTCAAGGAAAAAACTGGGAGTGCGCGTACCGGCTCCGGAGCATGAAGCAATAAAAGCAGTGGGATTTTAATCAAGTTAAGAGAACAGGCAATGAGGGTTAGCCTAAGGGTACTAGATGAAATTCAAAGGCTTGTCAAATCGTTTCTGTTTGCCCCAGGTCGCTTACACGTCACCCAAAATAACCGGGGGTGCGTGTACTGGCTCCGGAGCATGAAACAATGAAAGCATTGGGATTTTTATCAGGGCAAAAGCACATGCAATTCGGGATAGCCTGAGGGTACTAGATGAAATTTACGGCTCGTCGAATTGTTTCCATTTGCCCCAGGTTCCGCACACGTCACTGAAAAAACCAAGGGTGCGCGTACCGGCTCTGGAGCATTAAGCAATGAAAGCAGTGGGATTTCAATCAGGGCAAGAGAGGAGGAAATGAGGGTTAGCCGAAGGGTACTAGATGCAATTTATGACTTGTCAAATCGTTTCTGTTTGCCCCAGGTTCGGCACACGTCACTGAAAAAACCAGGGGTGCGCGCACCAGCTCCAGAGCATGAAGCAATGAAAGCAGTGGGATTTTAATCAAGACAAGAGCACATGAGATTAGAGTAGGCATGAGGGTACTAGATGAAATTTACGGCTGGCCAAATTGTTTCCCTTCGCCCCAGGTTCCGCACATGTCACCGAAAAAACTGGACGTGCACGTACCGGCTTCGGAGCATTATGCAATGAAAGCAGTAAGATTTCAATCTGGGCAACAGAACAGGCAATGAGGGTTAGTCTAAGGGTACTAGA
The DNA here is from genome assembly GCA_023375785.1 of Penium margaritaceum. NCBI lineage: Eukaryota > Viridiplantae > Streptophyta > Zygnematophyceae > Desmidiales > Peniaceae > Penium > Penium margaritaceum. The sequence continues at coordinate 262,615 of SZWC01001245.1, read as the reverse complement.
TGAAATTGACGGCTTGTCAAATCGTTTCCGTTTGCCCCAGGTTCCGCACACGTCACCAAAAAAACCGGGGGTGTGCGTACCGGCTACGGAGCATGAAGCAATGAAAGCAGTGGGATTTCAATCCTAGCAAGACAACAGGCAATGAGGGTTAGCCTAAGGGTACTAGACAGATCTTATGGCTTGTCGAGTCCTTTCCGTTTGCCCCAGGTTCCGCACACATCACCGAAAAAACTGGGGTTGCGCATAACGGTTCCGCAGCATGAAGCAATAAAAACAGTGGGATTTTAATCAGAGCGAGAGAATAGGCAATGAGGGTTAGCCTAAGGGTACTAGGTGAAATTTACAGCTCGTTGAATCATTTCCGTTTGCCCCAGGTTCCGCACATGTCACGGAATAAACCAGGGTTGCGCGTACCTTCTCCGGAGCATGAAGCAATGAAAGCAATGGGATTTTAATCAGGGCAAGAGAAGAGGCAACGAGAGTTAGCCTATGGGTACTAGATAAGATTTAAAGCCCGTTGAATCATTTCCGTTTGCCCCACATTCCACACACATCACCCAAAAAAACTGGAGGTGCGCGTACCGGCCCCGGAGCTTGAAGCAATGAAAGCAGTGGGATTTTAATCAAGGCAAGAGAACAGGCAATAAGGGTTAGCCTAAGGATACTAGATGGAATTGATGGCTCGTTGAATCGTTTCCGTTTGCCCCAGGTTCTGCACACGTCACCAAGAAAACTGGGGGCGCGCGTACCGGCTCCGGAGCATGAAGAAATGAAAACAATGGGATCTATATCAGGGCAGGAGTACAGGCAATTAGGGTTAGCCTAAGGGTACTAGATGAAGTTTACGTCTTGTTGAATGGTTTCCGTTTACCCCAGGTTCCGCACACATCACCAAAAAAACCGGGGGTGCACGTACCAGCTCTGGAGCATGAAGCAATGAAAGCAGTGGGATTCTAATCAGGGCAAGAGCACATGAAATTAGGGTTAGCCTAAGGGTACTAGATGAAATTTACGGCTCGTCAAATCGTTTTTGTGTGCACCAGGTTCTTCACACGTCACCAAAAAACCCGGGAGTGCGCGTACTGGCTCCGGAGCATGAAGCAATGCAAGCAGTAAGATTTAATTCAGGGCAAGAGAAGAGGCAATGAGGGTTAGCCTAAGGGTACTAGATGAAATTTACGGCTCGTCGAATCGTTTTTGTTTGCCCCAGGTTCAGCACGCGTCACCAAAAGAACCAGGGGTACGCGTACCGGCTCCGGAATATGAAGCAATCAAAGCAGTGGGATTTTAATCAGGGAAAGGGCACAGACAATTAGGGTTAGCCTAAGGGTACTAGATGAAATTCATGGCTCGTCAAATCGTTTCTGTTTGCCCTAGGTTCCGCACACATCACCAAAAACTAGAAGTGCACGTACCGGCTCCGGAGCATGAAGCGATGAAAGCAGTGGAATTTTAATCAAGGCAAGAGAACAGGCAATGAGGGTTAGCCTAAGGGTACTAGATGAAATTTACGGCTTGTCGAGTGGTTTCCGTTTGCCCCAGGTTCCGCACACGTCACCGAAAAAACAAGGGGTGCGCTTGCCGGCTCCGGAGCATGAAGCAATGAAATCAGTGGCATTTTAATCAGGGCAAGAGCACAGGCAATTAGTCCAGGCCTAGGGGTACTAGATGAAATTTACAGCTCGTCGAATCGTTTGTGTTTGCCCCAGGTTCCGCACACATCACCAAAAAAACCGGAAGTGCGCATACCGGCTCTGGAGCATGAAGCAATGAAAGCAGTGGGATTTCAATCAAGGAAAGAGAAGAGGCAATGAGGGTTAGGCTAAGCGTACTAGATGAAATTTACGGCTTGTCGAATCATTTCCGTTTGCCCCAGGTTCCGCACACGTCACCGAAAAAACCGAGGGTGCGCGTACAGGCTCCGGAGCACAAAGCTATAAACGCAGTGGGATTTTAATCAGGGCAAGAGAACAGGCAATGAGGGTAAGCCTAAGGGTACTGGATGAAATGTACGGCTCGTCGCATCGTTTCCGTTTTCCCCAGGTTCCGCACACGTCACCAAAAAACCCAGGGGTGCGCGTATTGGCTCCGGAGCATGAAGCAATGAAACCAGTGGGATTTTAATCAGGGCAAGAGATCAGGCAATGAGATTTAGCCTAAGGGTACCAGATGAAATTTACAGCTCGTCGAATCGTTTCCGTTTGTCCCATGTTCCGCACACGTCACCAAAAAAACTGGGGGTGCGCGTACCGGCTCTGGAGCATGAAGCAAAGAAAGCAGTTAGATTTCAATTAGGGCAAGCGAACAGGAAATGAGGGTTAGCCTAAGGGTAATAGATGAAGTTTACGGCTTGTCGAATTGTTTTCGTTTGCCCCAGGTTTCGCACACGTCACCAAAAAACCGGGGGTGCGCGTACCAGCTCCGGAGCATGAAGCAATGAAAGCAGTGGGATTTTAATCAAGGCAATAAAACAGGCGATGAGGGTTAACCTAAGGGTACTAGATGAAATTTACGGCTTGTTGAATCGTTCCTGTTTGCCCTAGGTTCGGCACACGTCACCGAAAAAACCAGGGGTGCGCGTACCGGCTCCGGAGCATGAAGCAATGAAAGCAGTGGGATTTTAATCAAGACAAGAGCATAGGAAATGAGAGTTGGCTTGAGGGTACTAGATGAAACCTACGGCTTGCCAAATCGTTTCCCTTTGCCCTAGGTTCCGCACACATCACCGAAAAAACTGGGGGTGCGCGTACAGGCTTCGGAGCATGAAGCAATGAAAGCAGTAAGATTTCAATTAGGGCAACAGAACAGGCAATGAGGGTTAGCCTAAGGGTACTAGATGAAATTTATGGCTTGTTGAATCATTTCCGTTTGCCCCAGGTTCAAACCACGTCACCAAAAAAACCAGGGGTGCGTGTACCAGCTCCGGAGCATGAAGCAATAAGAGCTGTGGGATTTTCATTAGGGCAAGAGAACAGGAAATGGGGGTTAGCCTAAGGGTACTAGATGAAATTTACAGCTTGTCAAATCGTTTGCGTTTGCCCCAGGTTCCGCACACGTCACCAAAAAAAGTGAGGGTGCGCGTACCGGCTCCTAAGCATGAAGCAATGAAATCAGTGGGATTTTAATCATGGCAAGAGCACAGGCAATTAGGGTTAGCCTAAGGGTACTGGATGAAATTTATGGCTTGTCGAATCGTTTTCGTTTGCCCCAGGTTCCGCAGACGTCACTGAAAAAACCGGAGGTGCGCGTACCGGCTCCAGAGCATGAAGCAATCAAAGCAGTGGGATTTAAACCAAGGCAAGAGAACAGGCAATAAGGGTTAGCCTAAGGGTACTAGATGAAATTCAAAGGCTTGTGGAATCGTTTCCGTTTGCCCCAGGTTGCGCACACGTCACCGAAATAACCAGGGATGCGCGTACCCGCTCCGGAGCATGAAGCAATGAAACCATTGGGATTTTAATCAGGGCAAGAGCACAGGCAATTAGGGTTAGCCTAAGGGTACTAGAAGAAATTTACGGCTCGTCGAATCGTTGCCGTTTGCCCCAGGTTCCGCACACGTCACTGAAAAAACCGGGGGTGCGCGTACCGGCTCCGGAGCATGAGGCAATAAAAACAGTGGGATTTTAATCAGGGCAAGAGAACAGGCGATGAGGGTTAGCCTAAGGGTACTAGATGAAGTTTACGGCTCGTGGAATCATTTCTGTTTGCCCCAGGTTCCGCACACGTCACCAAAAAAACCGGGGGTACGCGTACCGGCTCCGGAGCATGAAGCAATGAAAGCAGTGGGATTTTAATCAGGGCAAGAGAACAGACAATTAGGGTTAGGCTAAGGGTACTAGATGAAATTTACGGCTCGTCGAATCGTTTCCCTTTGCCCCACGTTCCCCACACATAACCAAAAAAACTGGGGGTTCGTACCTAAGGCTGCACACCAGTACGGAACCGCGGTTCTGAGAATGGAACCGGAACCGTGGTTCCGGTTCCAGCTCGGAATCGGAACCGCGGTTCCGGTTCCGGAACCGCGGTTCCTCATGGAACCGGGGTTCCAGTCACGGTTCCACATAAGTTCCTCTTGTATGCAAGGAACATGAAGCATAATCGGCTACCACTATCAGGTTTTTGGTTCAAAAATACAAGGATAAATACCTTCAACACTCCTCAAATGTATGTGGGTAATTTATTGCAGTACTCACATGGCCTCAAAGGGTGCCACATCAGAGAAAATATCCTAAAACCTCCCCCCTCGCCACACATTATCTCCTCCATATACCTGGGCTCAGGAACCGCGGTTCCTGGACGGTTCCAGAATCTTGGAACCGGAACCGCGGTTCTGGTTCTGGAACCGGAACCGCGGTTCTGGAATCGCGGTTCCTGGAACCTGTGTGCACCCTTATGCGTACCGGCTCCAGAGGATGGAGCAATGAAAACGGTGGAATTTTCATAAGGGCAAGGGAAGAGGCAATGAGGGTTAGCCTAAGGGTACTATATGAAATTTACAGCTCGTCGAATCGTTTCCGTTTGCCCTAGGTTCCGCACACGTCACTGAAAAAACCGGGGGTGCGCGTGCCGGCTCCGGAGGATGAAGCAATGAAAGCAGTGGGATTTTAATCAGGGCAAGAGCACAGGCAATTAGGGTTAGCCTAAGGGTACTGGATGAAATTTACGGCTCATCGAATCGTTTCCGTTTGCCCCAGGTTCCGCACACGTCACCGAAAAATCCGGGGGTGCGCGTACCGGCAGCGGAGCATGAAGCAATAAAAGCATTGGGATTTTCATCAGGGCAAGAGCACAGGCAATGACGGTTATCCTAAGGGTACTAGATGAAATTTACGGCTTGTCAAATCGTTTCTGTTTGCCCCAGGTCCGCACACGTAACCGAAAAAACCGGGGGTACGCGTACCGGCTCTGGAGCATGAAGCAATGAAAGCATTGGGATTTTAATCAGGGCAAGAGGACATACAATTATGGTTAGCCTAAGGGTACTAGATGAAATTTACGGCTCATCGAATCATTTCCGTTTGTCCGAGGTTCCGCACACATTACCGAAAAAACCAGGGGCGCGCACACCTGCTCTGGAGCATAAAGCAATGAAAGCAGTGGGATTTTAATCACGGAAAGAGCACAGGTAATGAGGGTTAGCCTAACGGTACCAGTTGAAATTCAAAGGCTTGTCGAATCGTTTCCGTTCGCCCCAGGTTCTGCACACGTCACTGAAATAACCGGGGGTGCGCTTACCGGCTCTGGAGCATGAAGCAATGAAAGCATTGGGATTTTAATCAGGGCAAGAGCACTGGCGATTCGGGTTAGCCTAAGGGTACTAGATGAAATTTACGGCTCGTCCAATCGTTTTTGTTTGCCCCAGGTTCCGCACACTTCACTGAAAAAACCGGGGGTGCGCGTACCGGCTCCGGAGCATGAAGAAATAAAAGCAGTGGGATTTTAATCAAGGCAAGAGAACAGGCAATGAGGGTTAGCCTAAGGGTACTAGATGAAATTTACGGCTCGTCGAATCGTTTTTGTTTGCCCCAGGTTCCGCACACGTCACCGAAAAAACCGGGGGTACGCGTAAGACTCTGGATCATGAAGCAATGAAAGCAGTGGGCTTTTAGTCAGGGCAAGAGAACAGGCAATGAGGGTTAGCCTAAGGGTACTGGATGAAATTTATGGCTCGTCGAATCGTTTCCGTTTTGCCCCACGTTGCGCACACGTCACCGAAAAAACTGCGGGTGCACGTACCGGCTCCGGAGCATGAAGTAATGAAAATGGTGAGATTTCAGTAAGGGAAAAAGAACAGGCAATGAGGGTTATCCTAAGGGTACTGGATGAAATTTACAGCTTGTCGAATCGTTTCCGTTTGCCCCAGGTTCTGCACACATCACCGAAAAAACCAGGGGTGCGCGTGCCGGCTCCAGAGGATGAAGCAATGAAAGCAGTGGGATTTTAATCAGGGCAAGAGCACAGGCAATTAGGGTTAGCCTAAGGGTACTAGATGAATTCTACGTCTTGTGGAATCGTTTCCGTTTGCCCCAGGTTCCGCACACGTCACCGAAAAAACCGGGGGTGCACGTACCGGCTCCGGAGGATGAAGCAATGAAAGCAGTGGGATTTTTATCAGGGCAAGAGAACAGGCAACGAGGGTTAGCCCAAGGGTACTAGATGAAATTTACGGCTTGTCAAATCGTTTCCGTTTGCCCCAGGTTCCACAAACGTCACTGAAAAAACCGGGGGTGCGCGTAACGGCTCCGGAGAATGAAGCAATGAAAGCATTGCGATTTTAATCAGGGCAAGAGCACAGGAAATTAGGGTTAGCCTAAGGGTACTACATGAAATTTTTGGCTCATCGAATCGTTTCCTTTTGCCCCAGGTTCCCCACACGTCACCAAAAAATCCGGGGGTGCGCATACCGGCTCCAGAGCATGAAGCAATGAAAGCAGTGGGATTTTAATCAAGGCAGGAGAACAGGCAATGAGGGTTAGCCTAAGGGAACTAGATGAAATTTACGGCTCGTCAAATAGTTTCCGTTTGCCCCAGGTTCCTCACACGTCACCAAAAAACCAGGGGTGTGCGTACCAGCTCCGGAGGATGAAGCAATGAAAGCAGTGGGATTTAATTAGGGAAAGAGCACAGGCAATGAGGGTTAGCCTAAGGGTACTAGATGAAGATTACGGCTCGTCAAATCGTTTCCGTTTGCCCCAGGTTCCGCAGACGTCACCGAAGAAACCGAGGGTGCGCATACCGACTCCGGAGCATGGAGCAATGAAAGCAGTGGGATTTTAATCAGGGCAAGAGAACAGGCAATGAGGGTTAGCCTGAGGGTACTACATGAAATTTACAGCTCGTCGAATTGTTTCCGTTTGCCCCAGGTTCCGCACACGTCACCAAAAAAAGCGAGGGTGTGTGTACCAGCTCTGGATCATGAAGCAATGAAAGCAGTGGGATTTTAATCAAGGCAAGAGCACAGGCAATTAGGGTTAACCTAAGGGTACTAGATGCAATTCATGGCTTGTTGAATCATTTCCGTTTGCCCCAAGTTCCGCACACGTCACCGAAAAAACCGGGGGTGCACGTACCGGCTCCGGAGCATGAAGCAATGAAAGCAGTGGGATTTTAATCAGGGAAAGAGTACAGGCAATGAGGGTTAGCCTAAGGGTACTAGATGAAATTTACGGCTCGTCAAATCGTTTCCGTTTGCCCAAGGTTCCGCACACGTCACCGAAAAAACCGGTGGTGCGCATACCAACTCCGGAGCATGAAGCAATTAATGCAGTGGGATTTTAATCAGGGCAAGAGCACAGGCAATTAGGGTCAGCCTAAGAGTACTTGATGAAATTTAGGGCCCTTCGAATTGCTTCAGTTTTCCCCAGGTTCCGCACACGTCACAAAAAAAACCGGAGATGCGCGTACTGGCTTCGGAGCATGAAGCAATTAAAATAGTGGGATTTTAATCAAGGCAAGAGAACAAGCAATGAGGGTTAGCCTAAGGGTACTACATGAAATTTACAGCTCGTCAAATCGTTTCCGTTTGCCCCAGGTTCCGCACACGTCACCGAAAAAACCGTGGGTGCACGTACCGGCTCCGGAGCATGAAGCAATGAAAGCATTTCGATTTTAATCAGGGCAAGAGCACAGGAAATGAGGTTTAGCCTAAGGGTACTAAATGAAACTTACGGCTTGTCGAATCGTTTCCGTTTGCCCCAGGTTCCGTACACGTCACCGAAATTACCGGGGGTGCACGTACCAGCTCCGGAGCATGAAGCAGTGAAAGCAGTGGGATTTCAATCAGGGCAAGAGAAGAGGCAAGGACGGTTAGCCTAAGGGTAGTAGATGAAATTTACGGCTTGTCGAATTGTTTCTGTTTGCCCCAGGTTCCGCACACGTCACCAAAAATCCCTGGGGTGCGCGTACCGGATCCGGAGCATGAAGCAATGAAAGCAGTGGGATTTCAATTAGGGCAAGAGAAGGGGCAATAAGGATTAGCCTAAGGGTACTAGATGAAGTTAACGGCTCATCAAATCGTTTCCGTTTGCCCCAGGTTCCGCACACGTCACCAAAAGAACCAAGTGCGCGTACTGGCTCTAGAGCATGAAGCAATGAAAGCAGTGGGATTGTGATCAAGGCAAGTGAACAGGCAATGAGGGTTAGCCTAAGGGTACTAGATGAAATTTACGGCGCATGGAATCGTTTCCGTTTGCACTTGGTTCCACACACGTAACTGAAAAAACTAGCGGTGCGCGTACCGGCTCCAGAGCATGAAGCAATGAAAGCAGTGGGACTTTAATCAAGGCAAGAGGACAGGCAATTAGGGTTGACCTAAGGGTACTAGATGAAATTTACGGCTTGTCGAATCGTTTCCGTTTGCCCCAGGTTCCGCACACGTCACCGAAAGAACCGGGGGTGCGCGTACTGGCTTCGGAGCATGAAGCAATGAAAGCAGTGAAAATTCAGTCAGGGTTAGAGCACAGGCAATTAGGGCTAGACTAAGGGTACTAGATGAAATTAACGGCTCCGCGAATCGTTCCCATTTGCCCGAGGTTCCGCACACGTCTCTGACAAAACCGGGGGTGCGCCTACCGGCTCCGGAGCATGAAGCAATGAAAGCAGTGGGATTTTAATCAGGGAAAGAGCACAGGAAATTAGGGTTAGCCTAAGGGTACTAGATGAAATTTACGGCTTGTCGAATCGTTTCCGTTTGCCCCAGGTTCCACACTCATCACCAAAAACCGGGGTGCGCGTACCGGCTCCGGAGCATGAAGCAATGAAAGCAGTGGGATTTTAATCAGGGCAAGAGCACAGGCAATGAGGGTTAGCCTAAGCGTACTAGATGAAATTTACGGCTTGTGGAATCGTTTCCGTTTGCCCCAGGTTCTGCACACGTCAAAGAAAAAACCAGGGGTGCGCGTACCGGCTCTGGAGCATGAAGCAATGAAAGCAGTGGGATTTTCACCAGGGCAGAAGAAGAGGCAATGAGGATTAGCCTAAGGGTACTTGATGAAATTTACGGCTTACCAATCGTTTCCGTTTGCCCCAGGTTCCGCACACGTCACCAAAAAAACCGGGGGTGCGCTTACTGGCTCTAGAGCATGAAGCATTAAAAGCAGTGGGATTTTAATCAAGGCAAGAGAACAGGAAGTGAGGGTTAGCCTAAGGGTACTAGATGAAATGTACGGCCATTGAATCGTTTTTGTTTGCCCTTGGTTCCACACACGTCACCAAAAAACTGGGGGTGCGCATACCGGCTCCGGAGCATGAAGCAATGAAAGAAGTGGGATTTTAATCAGGGCAAGAGAACAGGCAATGAGGGTAAGCCTAAGGGTACTAGATGAAATTTACCGCTTGTCGAGTCGTTTCCGTTTGCCCCAGGTTCCGCACACGTCACCAAAGAAACCGGGGGTGCGCGTACCGGCTCCGGAGCATGAAGTAATGAAAGCAGTGGGATTTTAATCAGGGCAAGAGCACAGGCAATTAGGGTTAGTCTAAGGGTACTAAATGAAACTTACAGCTTGTCGAATCGTTTCCGTTTGCCCCAGGTTCCGCACAAGTAACCTTAATAACCGGGAGTACGCATACCGGCTCCGGAGCATGAAGCAATGAAAGCAGTAGGATTTTAATGAAGGCAAGGGAACAGACAATGAGGGTTAGCCTAAGGGTACTAGATGAAATTTACGGCTCGTCGAATAGTTTCCGTTTGCCCCAGGTTCCTCAAACGTCACAAAAAAGAACCGTGGGTGCGCGTACCGGCTCCGGAGCATGAAGCAATGAAAGCAGTGGGATTTTAATCAGGGCAAGAGAAAAGGCAATGAGGGTTAGCCTAAGGGTACTAGATAAAATTTACGGCTCGTTGAATCGTTTCCGTTTGCCCCAGGTTCCGCACATATCACCATAAAAACCGGGGCTGTGCGTACCAGCTCCGGAGCATGAAGCAATGAAAGCAGTGGGATTTTAATCTGGGAAAAAGAACAGGCAATGAGGGTTAGCCTAAGGGTACAAGATGAAATTTACGGCTTGTGGAATCGTTTCCATTTGCCCAAGGTTCCGTAACGTCACCAAAAAAAAACCGGGGGATGCGCGTACTGGCTCCGGAGCATGAAGCAATGAAAGCAGTGGGATTTTAATCAGGGCAATAGAAGAGGCAATGAGGGTTATCCTAAGGGTACTAGATGAAATTTACGGCTGGTCAAATCATTTCCATTTGCCCCAGGTTCCAAACACGTCACACAAAAAAATGTGGGTGCGCGTACCGGCTCCGGAGCATGAAGCAATGAAAGCAGTGGGTATTTAATGAGGGCAAGAGAAGAGGCAATGAGGCGTAGCCTAAGGGTACTAGATGAAATTTATGGCTCGTCAAATCATTTCCGTTTGCCCCAGATTTCGCACACGTCACCGAAAAAACCAGGGGTCCGCGTACTGGCTCCGGAGCCTGAAGCAATGAAAGCAGTGGGATATTAATCAGGGTAAGAGAAGAGGCATTGACGGTTATTCTAAAGGTACAAGATGAAATTTACTGCTTGTCGAATCGTTTCCGTTTGCCCTAGGTTCAGCACATGTCACCAAAAAAACCTGGGGTGCACGTGCTGGATCTGGAGCATGAAGGAATGAATGCAGTGGGAATTCAATCAGGGCAAAAGAATGGGCAATGAGGACTAGCCTAAGGGTACTAGATGAAATTTACGACTTGTCGAATCATTTCCGTTTGCCCCAGGTTCCGAACACGTCAAGGAAAAAAACCGGGGGTGCGCATACTGGCTCCAGAGCATGCATCAATTAAAGCATTGGGATTTTAGTCAAGGCAAGAGAACAGGCAATGAGGATTAGCATAAAAGTACTAGATGAAATGTATGGCTCATCAAACCGTTTCCGTTTGCCCCAGGTTCCGCACACATCACCAAAAAAACAGGGGATGCGCGTACTGTCTCCGGAGCATGAAGCAATGAAAGCAGTGGGATTTTAATCAGGACAAGAGAACACCCAATGAGGGTTAGCCTAAGGGTACTAGATGAAATTTACGGCTCGTCAAATCGTTTCTGTTTGCCCCACATTCTGCACACGTCACCAAGGAAGCCGGGGGTGCGCGTACTTGCTCCAGAGCATGAAACAATGAAAGCAGTGGGATTGAAATCAGGGCAAGAGCACAGGAAATTAGGGTTAGCCTAAGGTACTAGATGAAGTTTACGGCTTGTCGAATCGTTTCCGTTCGCCCCAGGTTCCGCACACGTCACCAAGAAAACCAGGGGTGCGCGTACCGGCTCCGGAGCATGAAGCAATGAAAGCAGTGGGATTTTAATCAAGGCTAGGGAACTGGCTATGAGGGTTAGCCTAAGGGTACTAGATGAAATTTACGGCTTGTCGAATCGTTTCCGTTTGCCCCAAGTTCCACACACGTCACCAAAAAAACCGGGGGTGCGCGTACCAGCTCCGGATCATGAAGCAATCAAAGCAGTGGGATTTTAATGAAGGCAAGAGAACAGGCAATGAGGGTTAGACTAAGGGTACTAGATGAAATTACGGCTTGTCCAACCGTTTCCGTTTTGCCCCAGGTTCCACACACGTCACGGAAAAAACCGGGGGTACGCGTACCGGCTCCGGAGCATGAAGCAATGAAAGCAGAGGGATTTAAATTAGGGCAAGAGCACAGGCAATTAGGGTTGGCCTGAGGGTACTAGATGAAGTTTAGGGCTGGCCAAATCGTTTCTGTTTGACCCAGGTTCCGCATGTCACCAAAAAAACCCGGGGGTGCGTGTACCGGCTCCGGGGCATGAAGCAATGAAAGGAGTGGGACTTCAATCAAGGCAAGGGAACAGGAAATAAGGGTTAGCCTAAGGGTACTAGATGAAATTTATGGCTCGTTGAATCGTTTCCGTTTGCCCCAGGTTCTACACACATCACCAAAAAAACCGGGGGTGTGCATACCGGCTCGGGAGCGTGAAGCAATGAAAGCAGTGGGATTATAATCAGGGTAAGAAAAGATGCAATGAGGGTTATCCTAAGGGTACTAAATGAAATTTATGGCTCGTCGAATCGTTTCCGTTTGCCCCAGGTTCCGCACACGTCATCGAAAAAAAACGGGGGTGCGCGTACAGGCTCCGGAGCATGAAGCAATGAAGACCGTGGGATTTTAATCAGGGCAAGAGAAGAGGCAATGAGGGTTAGCCTAAGGGTACTAGATGAAATTCACGGTTCGTCGAATCGTTCCCGTTTTCCCCAGGTTCCGCACACGTCACCGAAAAAACCAGCGGTGCGCGTACCGGCTCCAGAGCATGAAGCAATGAAAGCAGTGACATTTTAATCAAGGCAAGAGAACATGAAATGAGCGTTGGCCTAAGGATACTAGATCAAATTTACAGCTTGTCGGATAATTTCCGTTTGCCCCAGGTTCGGCCCACGTCACCGAAAAAACCAGGGGTGCGCGTACCGGCTCCGGAGCATGAAGCAATGAAAGCAGTGGGATTTAAATCAGGGCAAGAGCACAGGCAATTTGGGTTAGCCTCAGGGTACTAGATGAAATTTACGGCTTGTCACATCGTTTCCATTTGCCCCAGGTTCCGTATACGTCACTGAAAAAACCGGGGGTGCGCGTACCGGCTCCGGAGCATGAAGCAATGAAAGCATTGGGATTTTTATAAGGGCAAGAGCACAGGCAATTAGGGTTAGCCTAAGGGTACTAGATGAAATTCACGGCTTGTCAAAAAGTTTCTGTTTGCCCCAGGTTCCGCACACGTCACCGAAAAAACCGGGGGTGCACGTACCGGCTCCGGAGCATGAAGCAATGAAAGCAGTGCGATTTTAACCAGGGAAAGAGAAGAGGCAATGACGGTTTTCCTAAGGTTACTAGATGAAATTTAAGGCTTGTCCAATCGTTTCCGTTTGCCCCAGGTTCGGCACACTTCACCGAAAAATCTTGGGGTCCGCGTACCGGATCCGGAGCATGAAGCAATGAAAGCAGTGGGATTTTAACCAGGGCAAGAGAAGAGGCAATGACGGTTTGCAGAAGGGTACTAGATGAAATTTAAGGCTTGTCCAATCGTTTCCGTTTGCCCCAGGTTTCGCACACGTCACTGAAAAAACTGGGGGTGCGCGTACCGGCTCCGGAGCATGAAGCAATGAAAGCAGTGGGATTTTAATCAGGGCATGAAAAGAGGCAATGAGGGTTAGCCTAAGGGTACTAGATGAAATTTAGGGCTCATTGAATCGTTTCCGTTTGCCCCAGGTGCCGCACACGTCACCGAAAAAACCGGGGGTGCGCGTACCGGCTCCGGAGCATGAAGCAATGAAAGCAGTGGGATTTTATTCAGGGCAAGAGCAAAGGCAATTAGGGTTAGACTTAGGGTACTAGATGAAATTTACGGCTTGTCAAATCGTTTCCGTTTGCCCCAGGTTCCGCACACGTCACCAAAAAAACCGGGGGTGCGCTTCCGGCTCCGGAGCATGAAGCAATGAAAGCAGTGCGAGTCTAATCAAGGCAAGGGAACAGGCAATGAGGGTTAGCCTAAGGGTACTAGATGAAATTTACAGCTTGTCAAATTGTTTCCTTTTGCCCCAGGTTCCGCATATGTCTCCAGAAAAACCTTGCATGGGCGTACCGGCTCTGGAGCATGAAGCAATGGAAGGAGTGGGATTTTAATCAGGGCACGAGAACAGGCAATGAGGGTTAGCCTAAGGGTACTAGATGAAATCTACGGCTTGTCGAATCGTTTCCGTTTACCCCAGGTTCCCCACACATCACCGAAAAAACTGTGGGTGCGCGTACTGGCTCCAGAGCATGAAGCAATGAAAGCAATGGGAATTTAATCAGGAGAAGATCACAGGCAATTAGGGTTAGCCTAAGGGTACTAGATGAAGTTTACAGCTCGTCGAATCGTTTCCGTTTTCCTCAGGTTCCGCTCACGTCACCGAAAAAACTGGGGGTGCGTGTACCCGCTCCGGATCATGAAGCATTGAAAGCATTGGGATTCTAATCAGGGCAAGGGAACAGGCAATAAGGGTTAGCCTAAGGATACTAGATGAAATTTACGGCTCGTCGAATCGTTTCCGTTTGCCCCAGCTTCCACATGTCACCGAAAAGACCGGGGGTGCGCGTACCGGCTCCAGAGCATGAAGTAATGAAAGCAGTGGGATTTCAGTCAGGGCAAAAGAAGGGACAATGAGGATAAGCCTAAGGCTACTAGATGAAATTTAGGCTTGTCGAAAAGTTTCCGTTTGCCCCAGGTTCCGCACACGTCACCGAAAAAACCAGGGATGCGCGTACCGGCTCCGGAGCATGAAGCAATGAAAGCAGTGGGATTTTAATCAGGGAAAGAGCACAGGCAATTAGGGTTAGCCTAAGGGTACGAGGTGAAGTTTACGGCTTGTCCAATTATTTCCGTTTGCCCCAGGTTCCGCACACATCACCAAAAAAAACCGGGGGTGCGCGTACCGACCTCGGGGCATGAAGCAATGAAAGCAGTGGGACTTTAATCAGGGAAAGAGCACAGGCAATTAGAATTGGCCTGAGGGTACAAGATGAAATTTACGGCTCGCCGAATCGTTTCTGTTTGCCCTCGGTTCCACACACATCACCGGAAAAACCGGGGGTGCACGTACCGGCTCCGGAGCATGAAGCAATGAAAGCAGTAAAATTTTAATTAGGCCAAGAGAAGAGGCAATGAGGGTTAGACTAAGGGTAGAAGATGAGATTTCAGCTCGTCAAATCGTATTCGTTTGCCCCAGATTCCGCATACGTCACGAGAAAAACCGGGGGTGCGCGTACCAGTTTCGGAGCATGAAGCAATGAGAGCAGTGGGATTTTAATCAAAGGAAGAGAAAAGGCAATGAGGGTTAGCCTAAGGGTACTAGATGAAATTTACGGCTTGTCAAATCGTTCCCGTTTGCCCTAGAATCTGCACACGTCACCAAAAAAACCTGGGGTGCGCGTACCAGCTCCGGAGCATGAAGCAATGAAAGCAGTTGGAATTTAATCAGGGCAAGGGAAGAGGCATTTAGGGTTAGCCTAAGGGTACTAGATGAAATCAACAGCTTGTCGAATCGTTTCCGTTTTCCCCTGATTCTGCACACGTCACTTAAAAATCGGGGGTGTGCGTACCGGCTCCAGAGCATGAAGCAATGAAAGCAGTGGGATTTAAATCAGGGAAAGAGCACAGGCAATTAGGGTTAGCCTAAGGGTAGTAGATGAAACTTACGTTTCGTCAAATCGTTTCCATTTACCCCAGGTTCCGCACACGTCATTGAAAAAACCCGGGGTGCGCGTACCGGCTCCAGAGCATGAAGCAATGAAAGCAGTAAGATTTTAATCAGGCAAGATAAGAGGCAATGAGGGTTAGCCTAAGGGTACTAGATGAAATTTACGGCACTTCGAATCGTTTCAATTTGCCCAAGGTTCCGCACACGCACCGAAAAAACGGGGGGCGCCCGTACCGGCTCTGGAGCATGAAGCAATGAAAGGAGTGGGATTTTAATCAAGGCAAGAGAACAGGCAATGAGGGCTAGCCTAAGGGTACTAGATGAAATCTACGGCTTGTCGAATCGTTTCCGTTTGCCCCAGGTTCCGCACACGTCACCAAAAAAACCGGGGGTGCGCGTACTGGCTCTGGAGCAAGAAGCAATAAAAGCAGTGGTATTGTAATTAGGGCAAGAGCACAGGCAATTAGGGTTAGCCTAAGGGTACTAGATGAAGTTTACGGCTTGTCGAATCGTTACCGTTTGCCCCAGGTTCCACACACATCACAAAAAAAACTGGGAGTGCGCAAACCGGCTCCGGAGCATGAAGCAATGAAAGCAGTGGGATTTTAATTAGGGCAAGAGAACAGAAAAGGAGGGTTACCCTGAGGGAACTGGATGAAATTTACGGCTTGTCGAATCATTTCCGTTTGCTGCAGGTTCCGCACACATCACCGAAACATCCGAGGGTGCGCGTACCGACTCCGGAGCATGAAGCAATGAAATCAGTGCGATTTTAATCAAGGCAAGAGAACAGGCAATGAGGGTTAGCCTAAGGGTACTAGATGAAATTTACGGCTGGTCGAATCGTTTGCGTTTGCCCCAGGTTCCGCACACGTCACCAAAAAAACCGGGGATGCGCGTACCGGCTCCAGAGCTTGAAGCAATGAAAGCAGTGGGATTTTAATCAGGGCAAGAGCACAGGCAATTAGGGTTAGCCTAAGGGTACTAGATGAAATTTACGGCTTGTCGAATCGTTTCCGTTTTCCCCAGGTTCCGCACACATCACCAACAAAACCAGGAGTGTGCGTACCGGCTCCAGAGCATAAAGAAATGAAAGCAGTGGGATTTTAATCAGGGCAAGAGCACAGGCAATTAGGGTTGGCCTAAGGGTACTAGATGAAGTTTACGGCGCGTCGAATGTTTTCCGTTTGCCCCACGTTCCGCACACGTCACCGAAAAAACCGGGGGTGCGCGTACCGGCCCCGGAGCATGAAGCAATGAAAGCAGTGGCATTTTAATCAGGGCAAGGGAAGAGGCAATTAGGGTTAGCCTAAGGGTGCTAGGTGTACTTTAAGGCTTGTTGAACCGTTTCCGTTTGCCCCTGGTTCCGCACACGTCACCAAAACAATTGGGGGTGCGCGTACCGGCTCCGGAGCATCAAGCATTGAAAGCATTGGGATTTTAATCAAGGCAAGAGAAACGCAATGAGGGTTAGCCTCAGGGTACTAGATGAAATTTACGGCTCGTCGAATCGTTTCCGTTTGCCCGAGGTTCCGCATACGTCACCGAAAAAACCGGGGGTGCGCGTACCGGCTCCGGAGCATGAAGCAATGAAAGCAGTGGGATTTTAATCAGGGCAAGAGCACAGGCAATTAGGGTTAGCCTAAGGGTACTAGATGAAATTCATGGCTCGTCGAGTCGTTTCCCTTTGGCCCAGGTTCCTCACACGTCACCAAAAAAACCTGGGGTGCGCGTACCAGCTCCGGGGCATGAAGCAATGAAAGCAGTGGGATTTTAATCAGGGCAAGAGCACAGGCAATTAGGGTTAGCCTGAGGGTACTAGGTGAAATTCACCGCTCGTCAAATCGTTTCCGTTTGCCCCAGGTTCGGCACACGTCACCGAAAAAACCGGGGATGCGTGTACCGGCTCCGGAGCATGAAGCAATGAAAGCAGTGGGATTTTAATCAGGGAAAGAGCACATGAAATTAGGGTTAGCCTAAGGGTACTAGATGAAATTTACGGCTTGTCGAATTGTTTCCGTTTGCCCCAGGTTCCACACACCTCACCAAAAAAACCGGGAGTGCATAAACCGGCTCTGAGCCTGAAGCAATGAAAGTAGTGGGATTTCAATTAGGGCAAGAGAACAGGAAATGAGGGTAAGCCTAAGAGTACTAGATGACGTTTACGGCTTGTCGAATTGTTTCTGTTTGCCGCACGTTCCGCACACGTCACCGAAAAATCCGAGGGTGCGCGTACCGGCACTGGAGCATGAAGCAATGAAAGCAGTGTGATTTTAATCAAGGCAAGAGAGCAGGCAATGAGGGTTAGCCTAAGCGTACTAGATTAAATTTATGGCTCGTTGAATCGTTTCCGTTTGCCCCAGGTTCCGCACACGTCACCAAAAAAACCGGGGAAGCGCGTACCGGCTCCGGAGCATGAAGCAATGAAAGCAGTGGGATTTTAATCAGGGCAAGAGCACAGGCAATTAGGGTTAGCCTAAGGGTACTAGATGAAATTTACGGCTCATCAAATCGTTTCCATTTGCCCCAGGTTCTGCACACATCACCGAGAAAACCGGGAGTGCGGGTACGGGCTCCAGAGCATGAAGCAATGAAAGCAGTGGGATTTTAATCAGGGAAAGAGCACAGGAAATTAGGGTTAGCCTAAGGGTACTAGATGAAAGTTACGGCTTGTTGAATTGTTTCTGTTTGCCCCAGGTATCGCACACGTCACCGAAAAAACCGGGGGTGCGCGTACCGGCTCCGGAGCAGGAAGCAATGAAAGCAGTGGGATTTCAATCAGGGCAAGAGAAGAGGCAATTAGGGTTAGCCTAAGGGTTCTAAATGAAATTTACGGCTCGTCGAATCATTTCCGTTTGCCCCAGGTTCCGCATACGTCACCAAAAATACCGGGGGTGCGCGTACCGGCTCCGGAGTATGAAGCAATGAAAGCAGTGGGATTTTAATGAGGGCAAGAGAACAGGCAATGAGGGTTAGCCTAAGGGTACTAGATGAAATTTACGGCTGGTGGAATCGTTTCCGTTTGCTCCAGGTTCCGCACACGTCACCAAAACAACCGGGGGTGCGCGTACCGGCTCCGGAGCATGAAGCAATGAAAGGAGTGAGATTTTAATCAGGGCAAGAGCACAGGCAATTAGGGTTAGCCTAAGGATACTAGATGAAATTCATGGCTTGTCGAATCGTTTCCCTTTGGCCCAGGTTCCACACACGTCACCGAAAAAACCGGTGGTGCGCGTACTAGCTCTGGAGCATGAAGCAATGAAAGCACTTGGATTCTAATCAGGGAAAGAGCACAGGCAATTAGGGTTAGCCTAAGGGTACTCGATGAAATTTACGGCTCGTCGAATCGTTTCTGTTTGCCCTAGGTTCCGCACACGTCACCGAAAGAACTGGGGGTGCGCGTACTGGCTCCGGAGCATGAAGCAATGAAAGCAGTGTGATTTTAATCAGGGCAATAGCACAGGCAATTGGGGTTAGCCTAAGGGTACTAGATGAAATTTACGGCTCGTCGAATCATTTCTGTTTGCCCCAGGTTCCGCACACGTCACCGAAAAAACCGGGGGTGCGCGTACCGGCTCCGGAGCATGAAGCAATGAAAGCAGTGGGATGTTAATCAAGGCAAGAGAACAGGCAATGAGGGTTAACATAAGGGTACTAGATGAAATTCACGGCTCGTCGAGTCGTTTCCGTTTGCCCCAGGTTCCGCACATTACTTGAAAACCGTGGGTGCGCGTACCGGCTTCGGAGCATGAAGCAATGAAAGCAGTGGGATTGTAATCAGGTTAAGAGATCAGGCAATGAGGGTTGGCCTAAGGGTACTAGATGAAATCTATGGCTCGTTAAATCGTTTCCGTTTGCCCCTGGTTCCGCACACGTCACCGAAAAACTGGGGGTGCGCGTACTGGCTCCGAAGCATGAAGCAATGAAAGGAGTGGGATTTTCATCAGGGCAAGAGAACAGGCAATGAGGGTTAGCCTAAGGGTACTAGATGAAATTTACGGCTTGTCGAATCGTTTCCGTTTGTCCTAGGTTCCGCACACGTCACCGTAAAAACCAGGGATGCGCGTACCGGCTCCGGAGCATGAAGTCATGAAAGCTGTGGGAGTTTGATCAGGGCAAGAGCACAGGTAATTAGGGTTAGCCTAAGGGTACTAGATGAAATTTACGGCTTGTCGAATCGTTTCCGTTTGCCCCAGGTTCCGCACACGTCACCGGAAAAACTGGGGGTGCGCATACCGCCTCCGGAGCATGAAGCAATGAAAGCAGTGGGATTTTAATCAGGGCAAGAGCACAGGCAATTAGGGTTCTTGTGAGGGTACTAGATGAAATTTACTGCTCGCTGAATCGTTTCCATTTGCCCGGGGTTCGGTACACGTCACCAAAAAAACCGGGAGTGCGCGTACCGGCTCCGGAGCATGAAGCAATGAAAGCAATAAGATTATCATCAGGGCAAGAGAAGAGGCAATGAGGGTTAGCCTAAGGGTACTAGATGCCTGCCCCGCCTGCCCCGCCTGCCCCGCCCGCCCTTCCTACCCCACCTGCCCTGCCTGCCCCGCCTGCCCCGCATTCCCCGCCTGCCCCGCCT
>SZWC01001245.1:217091-236292 GCA_023375785.1 Penium margaritaceum | reverse complement strand
GTTGGGCAGTCGGGTGCTGCGGTTGGGCAGTCGGGTGTTGCAGTTGGGCAGTCGGGTGCTGCGGTTGGGCAGTCGGGTGTTGCGGTTGGGCAGTCGGGTGCTGCGGACGGGCAGTCCGGTGCTCCGGTTGGACAGTCGGGTGCTGACGAGCATTTAGGTGCTGTATTCGGGCAGTCAACTGCTTTGGTTGGGCAGTCAGGTGAGGTCGGGCAGTCGGGTGAGGTCGGGCAATTGGGTGTGGCCGGGCAATCGAGTGTGGCTGGGCAGTCAGGTGGCGGTGGACAGTTGGGAGAGGGCGGGCAGGTGGGAACTGGTGACAAGTCGGTAGTGGATAGGCAGTCGGGTGCCGCCGATTAGATGGGTACCGCCGTGTTGGGTGTTGCAAGAAAGTTGGGTATTGCAGAGCAGTCGGTTGATGCGGAGCAGTCGGTTGTTCCTAAGCAGGCTGGTGTTGCCAAGCAATTAGGTGTTGCTGAGCAGTTGGGTAATCAGTCTGGTGGTGCTAACCTATCGGGTGTTGCTGAGCAGGCGGATAACCCATCTGGTGGCCCTAAGCAGTCAGGTGTTGTTGAGCAGTCGGGTGTTGCTGAGCAGACCGGTGCTTCTGAGCTGTCAGGCACCCCTAAACTATCTGGTGCAGCTGAGGATCCGGGTGTGCCAAAGAAGTCTGGTACGCCCAGCCAATCGGATGTGAGAACTGAAGACATTACTATTGAGGACTACACCGAGGATGTGATATGTGCTAAGAAAGATCCTGTGAGTGAATATCTCTTGCTATATTGCATCAACTGTGAACGGATGAGGTTGTGACGGTTATTATGTCTTTACTTGTTTTCTCTTCCAGGCTGAGACTTTCAACAAAATATTGGACGCTTTTGAAGTGCACACATTGAAGCCACCAGAGTCGAAGGTGTCAACAGCCACAACTGCACCCACAACTGTTTCCACCCAGGCTCCCAAGTCTAAGGCTGAAATGATGTTGGACCAACTCGAAGATCTTGTCCATCACGGATGGAACATCATGCGCTTCCTCGTGGAAAGTGGGACGCATTACTTCGGGACTGTCAAGCGAGTGACAAGAAAAACACGCGCAGCCAGAGGTGCAGGTAAATATCTGAATGAATTTCGCAATTGTCATAGCACATGTTCTTGGGTACCTATTCTAATGCCATGTGTGCATTGCATAGATTGCTGCTGAGGAGTTAGCCCCTAAGCCGCTGAAAACGAAGGTAAGGGTGCTTAATCATAGGGGTTTTTGCTATCATCATGTGTGGGTCTAACAAGTCAGTCAAGGTTTTTGCAAGATTTCATTTCCTTGTTAAAAAAGGCAACAGAATCGATCTTGTTTGAACCAGTGGCTGAAGTTTCTGTGCCGGTGAAGTACCCAACAGAGGCATCAACATCTCACCATCCTAACGTGGGAAGTGATTTCATACTCTTCTTAAAACGTTGTTGGAAAGATATGTTCTCATCAATATTTTTCTTTCATGTGCAGGAGTTACCACATGGCGGGGTTTATCCTGGAGACGTTGGAACTATTCAGAGGCCAGGTAATATGTTTTGACCTCTCCCGGTTTGCTTTACTTTAGCTCTTACATGTGTATTTCTTTAAAAGATGCTCTGTTTGTTGCGGGTGAAGATGAAGAAGAAGAAGCCAAAGAAGATGATAACTTGGAGTCTGTTCCACCAAAGGTATCTCTTGAAGAGACTGAAGAGAAGCAAACATTTGATCATACATCTGACGTTCCAAGAGATGCAACACCCATTTCTTGGGAGAAGGGGCATAGAGTTACACAACCACCAAAGAAGATGCAAGACTTCTAGGGACAAGAGACTGGGAGGAAGAGCAGGAAGAAGTAGGACGGGTGGTTTGAAAAATGTGCTGTTGGGGTTACTGTAGCACAATAACTGCTGGGCAATTGTTGTGCAAGAAATGTTCAAATGACCTGGTGTTCTCCTGATGTTTTCTCATACGGTGGTCGGACTAGTTGAGATGATGTTTCCAAAAGCAAGGATGCTCGTGAACCTCCCAAACGTTCATGAAAATAGCAAAGTTGAATTTAAGTATCTCAAGCAGTGTGGGGTGAATCTTGTTGGTCTCAAGTAGTGTGCAATGTTGGATTTGAGTATGTCAAGAAGTCTGTGGTTTGAGTATCTCAAGAATGTTGGATTTGAGTATCTCAAGCAATGTCCAATATTGGATTTGAGTATCTCAAGTAGTGTGTGGTGACTTAATCCTGTGCGTGTGTGCGTGCGTACGTGTGTACGTGCGTGCGTGCATGCGTGCATGCATGCGTGCATACGTGCGTGCCTGCGTGCATGCCTGCGTGCGTGCGTGCGTGCGTGCGTGCATGCGAGTGTGCGAGCGAGCGAGCAAGCGTGCGTGAAGCGAGCGTGCGTGCGAGAAAGCGAGCGAGCGTGCGTGCGTGCGTGCGAGCGAGCTTGCAAGCAAGCGTGCATGCGTGCGTGCGTGCGTGCGTGCGTGCGTGCGTGCGTGTGTGCGTGCGTGCGTGCATGCGTTTGTGCGTGCGTGCATGCGTGCATGCGTGCGAGCGATTGTACACAATGACAGACTCAATGGTTGAATGATTTCTTGGCTGGATGTGTTCTTGGTTGGATAACACCATGTCATGCAGAAATAAGCAACGTGAATATACAACAGTGCAATATGCATACATGCAACAGCAAAATGAAATTAGCAGATTGAAACATGGAGAAATGGCAAATCAGGAGTCTAGAGTGGAAGCGAAGGTTTCCTTTAGTAGGTGCATAGATAAAATTGGCTGATGTGTTGACACTCTTGTCTTCATCATTCACTCCCTTAAAACTAGATCTTTCAAACTCCACCTCCTCTTCCTCCTTTCCTTCTTCCTCGTCGTGTTCCTCTAGCATGCTGTACATAGAGTACTTCCCACACAGATGTCGACTCTTTACAACTGATTGTCCTTCTTGACGTTCATAGATCCAAACATCAAATCTCCATTAGAGATTCTATTTAAAGCTATAAACGAGGAACCTTCTAATGAACCAAGTGATGTGCACATTGGCGTGTGTGTGTAAGCCTGCAAACAAAACAAAACAGCACTAAACAATTTTTTCCACACATCCATGATGCATCACCTACAACATATATATACCATGCGTCTCCTGCTCTAGGTGGGTGGGTGGCTGGCTGGCTGGCTCGCTGGCTTGGTGCTGGTTGGTTGGGTGAAAGCTGGGAGTGAAGGCTGGGTGCTGGTTGGTTGGCTTGCCTGGTGGTTGGCTATGTAGCTGGCTGGCTGGGAGGCTGTCTGGGTGGTTGGATGGATGGCTGGCTAGGTGGCTAGCAGGGTGGCTGGCTGGTTGGGTGGCTGAAGGGGTGGCTGGCTGGCTGGCTGGCTGGCTGGCTGGCTGGCTGACTGGCAAGCTGGCAGGCTGGATGGCCGGCTGTCTGGCTGGTTGGCTGTCTGTAGGGCTAGTATGGCTGGCTGGCAAGGAAGCAGGCTGGGAGGCTGGCTGGTTGGGTGGCTGAAGGGGTGGCTGGCTGGCTGGCTGGCTGGCTGGCTGGCTGGCTGGCTGGCTGGCAAGCTGGCAGGCTGGATGGCCGGCTGTCTGGCTGGTTGGCTGTCTGTAGGGCTAGTATGGCTGGCTGGCAAGGAAGCAGGCTGGGAGGCTGGCTGGTTGGCTGCCTGGCGGGCTGGCTGGAAAGCAGGCTGTAGGGCAGATGGATGGCTAAATGGCTAACGGGGTGGCTAGGAGGGTAGCAGGCTGGGTGATTGAAGGCTGGATGTCTGGTTAAATGGCTCGCTTGGTGGATGGTTGTGTGGCTGGGTGGCTGGGTGGGTGGCTCGCTGGTTGGGTGGCTGGCTGGGTGGCTGGCACGGTAAAGGGGGTTGAACATGTGGCAATCAGAAGAGTGTCAGAGAAGAGGGGACATGTAAGAGAGGAACGAATTTAGACGTAGAGGTTGCACACGAGAGAAAATTTAGCCAGTCTTGTCCTGTGATGTGAAAGGAAAAACGCACAATTGTTGGTACCTCCAGAAGGTTGGAAGGTCGCGAGGAGTGTAAACGTGTTGCATGTTTTCCACAAAAAGATGTTGAAGTGTCTTCATGAGCTCCTGCATGGGTACGTTTAAGAAGAATATTGCGGTTCTTTCAAAGCAATACTCTTTATCTTTGTCAGAATAATTTAGTGCATTCCAATTAATGAAATGCATTGCACTTCAATCACTGCAAGTTCTTCAAGCAATGGACTGCATTTTTGTAAAAGCAGTGAATGACTCTTCTGACAAAGAAATGCACCACAGTCTATTCCAAGTAATGTACGACACTTTTGGTCAAAGTGATACATTGCAGTTCTGTCAAAGTAAGACTTTCTGCACATTCTGCACACATTTGTAAGGCAACTTAACATCGCACCCCCACATGCGCGCGTGGATGCGAGCGGCCATAGGGGCGGCGGGCAGACCTGAGTACACTTGCTGTCCACCTACACGTGCCGGTATGCCACATGAAACAACACTGCAATGTCCAAGCAATGCACTGCACGTTTGTGAAAGCATTACTTTGCACTTTCATGAAAATAGTACTCTCCACTTCAGACAAAGTAATGCACTACAATACTGACAAAGCAATACACTGCACACTTTCTACGCACATTTATAATGCACAAAAAATTATTGTTTTCGCCTTCGAAATGTGTGTAGAAGTTACTGAAAGCATGAGTGGAGTTGTATTTGACTGTGTCCTTGTCACCAGAACCGTTTATTTGTAAGATTTAAATGAAGGGCAGATCCATAACCTGTGTGCATGTATGGGTTATTGGTGGCTGTCTGACTGGCTGGGTGGCTGACTAAGGGCTGGCTGGGTGGCTGGGTGGCTGGCTGGCTGGGTGGCTAGCTGGCTGGGAGGCTGGCTGTGTGTCTTGCTGGGTGGGTGGCTGGGTGACTAGCCGAGTGGCTGGCTGAGTGCGTGGGTGCCCATTTGGTCAAGTCATTTCATGTTCTCTACATAATTGAACTTAATGGAACTCCCATTATGCTTTTTTGGGCCTAACAGCTTGGTTTGGGATCAATATGGACACGTGTGGAAGCCGCTACACGTTTGAAAACTACCCTCACGCACGCGCGCATGCACGAACGCACGTACGTACTCCAGAACATGTATGCACGCACGCACGTAAGTATGCATGCACACACATGTACGCACGCAAGCACGCACGCACGCATGCATGCACATACGCATATGTACGCATGCATGCACACATGAACACACGCATGCATGCACGCTCGCATGCGCATGCGTGCGTGTGCACGCACGCAGGCACACACGCATGTACGCACGCACGCACGCGTCCATAAGGTGCTCATAACTGTCGTCGTGCTGTTAGGATGTACGGCGACGGTTTCTTACAAACTATCGCCCCGGGTTGAAGTGTACAGCTACCTCTACGCGCCGCATTTTACGCCACACAGTTTTAACAGCCCTTTGCAAGAACGAACATGTTGCGCCAGGGCGGTAGCGCGTTCATCGGGTGGGTGGCTGCACTCACGCCTGCTGTCCCGCTGTCGGAACATACGGCGACGGTTTCTTGCAGACTATCGCACCCGGCTTTAGTGTACGGCTAACTGTACGCGCCGCATTTTATGCCACACGATTCTTATGGCCCATTTCCGAGAACGGAACTGATGCGCCAGGGCGCTAGCGCATTCACCGGGTGCGTGGCTGTGCTCACGCCTGCCATCGCGTGGTTGGGATGTACGGCGACGGTTTCTTGCAGACTATCACACCCAAGTGTAGTGTACGGCTACCTCTACACGCCGCATTTTACGCCACGCGATTCTGACAGCCCATTTGCAAGAACAGAACTGTTGCACCGGGGCGGTAGCGCGCTCACCGGGTGCGTGGCTGCGCTCACGCCTGCCGTCGTATTGTCCGGCCGTACGGCGACGGTTTCCTATGGACTACTGCACAGGGGTGTTGTGTACGGCTACCTCTACGTGCCGCATTTTACGCCACGTGATTTTGACAGCCCATTTGCAAGAACAGAACTGTTGCGCCTGGGCGGTAGCGCGTTAACTGGGTGGGTGGCTGCACTCACGCCTGCCACCGCGCTGTCGGGGTGTATGGTGACGGTTTCTTGTGGACTATCGCACCCAGGTGTAGTGTACGGCTACCTCTACGCATCGCATTTCACGCCACGCGATTCAGACGGTCCATTTGCGAGAACAAAACTGTTGCGCGGGGGCGATAGCACGTTCACCGGGTGCATGGCTACGCTAACGCCTGCCGTTCCGCTGTCAGGAATTATGGCGACGCTTTCTTGTAGACTATCGCTAACGGATGTACTGTACAGCTACCTCTACGCGCCGCATTTTATGCCACACGATTGTGATGGCCCATTTGCAAGAACGGAACTATTGCGCCGGGGCGGAAGTGCATTTACAAGGTGCGTGGCTGCGCTCACGCCTGTTGTTGTGCTGTCGGGATGTATGGCAACGGTTTCTTACAGACTATCACACCGGGCTGCAGTGTACGGCTACTTTTACGCGTCGCATTTTACTCCACACGATTTTGACGGCCCATTTGCGATAACGGAACTGTTGCGCCGGGGCGGTAGCACATTCACCTGGTGCGTGGCTACGGTCATGCCTACCGTTGCGCTGTTGGGACATACGGCGACGGTTTCTTGCAGACTCTCGCAACCGGTTGTAGTGTACGGCTACCTCTACGCATCGCATTTTAAGCCACGCGATTCTGACAGCCCTTTTGCGAGAACAGAAGTGTTGCGCGAGGGCGGTAGCGCAGCCTCCGGGTTTGTGGCTGCGCTCACGCCTGTCATCACGCTGTTGGGATGTACCGCGATAGTTTCTTACAGAACACTACACCCGAGTGTTGTGTATGGCTACCTTCACGCGCTGCATTTTACGCCAAGCCATTCGGACGGCCCATTTGCGATAACACAATTGTTGGGTCTGGGCGGTAGCGCGTTCACCGGGTGCGTTGCTGCGCTCACACATGCCGTTGCGTTGTCGGGACGTACGGCGACGGTTTCTTGCATACTATCGCACCCGGGTGTAGTGTACGGCTACCTCTACCCGCCGCATTTTATGCCACGCAATTTTGACGGCCCATTTGCAAGAACGAAAGTGTTGCACGGGGGCGGTAGCGCGTTCACCGGGTGCGTGGCTGTGCTCATGCCTGCCGTCGTGTTGTCAGGACGTACGGCGAAGGTTTCTTGTGGACTATTGCAGGCATGTGTAGTGTAGGGCTACCTCTACGCATTGCATTTTACACCACGTGATTCGG
Organism: Penium margaritaceum; assembly: GCA_023375785.1. Classification (NCBI taxonomy): domain Eukaryota; kingdom Viridiplantae; phylum Streptophyta; class Zygnematophyceae; order Desmidiales; family Peniaceae; genus Penium; species Penium margaritaceum. The sequence goes on along the minus strand of SZWC01001245.1, from coordinate 229,003 downwards.
ACGGCCAATTTGCGAGAACGGAACTGTTGCACCGGGGCGGTAGCACGTTCACCGAGTGTGTGGCTGCGCTCACGCCTGCCATCGCACTGTCGGGACGTACGGCAATGGTTTCTTGCGGACTATCATACACAGGTGTAGTGTACGCCTACCTCCACTCGCTGCATTTTACACCACACCATTCTGACGGACCACTTGCAAGAACCGAACTGTTGCGCCGGGGCGGTAGCGAGTTCACCGGGTGTGTGGCTGCGCTCATGCCTGCATCACGTTGTGGGGACGTACGGTGACGGTTTCTTGCAAACTATTACACCCGGTTGTAGTGTACGGCTACCTCCATGTGCCGCATTTTACGCCACGCGATTCTGACGGCCCATTCGCAAGAACGGAGTTGTTGCACCGGGGTGGTAGCGCATTCACCGCGTGGATGGCTGCGCTCATGCCTGCCATCGCGTTGTCCCGATGTAGGGCCACGGTTTCTTGCAAACTATCACACCCGCGTGTATTGTACAACTACCTCTAAGTACCGCATTTTACGCTGTGTGATTCTGACGACCCATTTGTGAGAACCGAAGTGTTGCGCTGGGGCGGTAGCGCGTTCAACGATTGCATGGGTGCGCTTGCGCCTGCCGTCGCGCTGTCGCGACGTATGGCAACGGTTTCTTGCCGACTATCACACTCGGGTATAGTGTACGGCTACCTTTACGTGCCGCATTTTATGCCACGCAATTTCACGGCCCATTTGCGAGAACGGAATTGCTGCGCAGGGGAGATACTGCATTCATCGGGTGTGTGGCTGTGCTCATGCCTGCCGACACGCTTTCGGGACGTACGGCAACGGTTTCTTGCAGCCGATCGCACCCGGGTGTTGTGTACGGCTACCTCCAAGTGTCGCATTTTACGCCATGCGATTCTGAGGGCCCATTTGCGAGAACGGAATTGAAGTGCCGGGGCGGTAGCGCATTCACTGGGTGCGTGGCTGCGCTCACTTCTGCGGTGGCGCTGTCGGGACGTATGGCGATGGTTTCTTGTGGACTATCGCATCTGGGTGTAGTGTACGGCTACCTCTACGGGCCGCATTTTACGCCACGTGACTGTGACGGCCCATTTGCGAGAACAAAACTCTTGCGCCGGGGTGGTAGCGTGTTCACTGGGTGCGTGGCTATGCTCACGCCTGCTGTTGCGCTGTCAGGGTGTACTGCGATGGTTTCTTGCAGACTATCACACCAGGCTGTAGTGTCAGCTATCTCTACGCGCCGCACTTTAGGCCACGTGGTTCTGATGGTCCATTTGCGACAACAGAACTGTTGCGTTGGAGCGGTAGCGCATTCACCAGGTGCGTGGCTGTGCTCACACCTGCCGTCATGCTGTCGTGACATACGGCGACGGTTTCTTGCGGACTATCCCTCTTGGCTGTAGTGTAGGGCTACCTCTGCGCGTCGCATTTTACGCCACGCGATTCTGACTGCCCATTTGCGAGAAGGGAATTGTTGCACCGGGGCGATAGCACGTTAAACGGGTGTGTGGCTGCGCTCATGCCTCTTGTCCCACTGTTGGGACGTACGAAGACGGTTTTTTGCAGACTATTGACCCGGGTGTAGTGTACGGCTATCTCTACTTGTTGCATTTTACGCCACGCCATTCTGACGGCCCAGTCGGGAGAAGGGAATTGTTGCGCCGGGGTGGTAGCACGTTCACCGGGTACGTGGCTGCGCTCACGCCTGCCATTAAGTTGTCAGGACATACGGCGATGGTTTCTTATGGACTATTGCACCCGGGTGTATTGTACTGCTACCTCTACGCTCCACATTTTACGCCACGCGATTATGACGACCCATTTGCGAGAACAAACCTGTTGCACAGCGGCGGTAGCGCGTTCATCGGGTGTGTGGCTGCGCTCACGCTTGCCGTTGCGTTGTCAGGACGTACGACAAAGGTTTCTTGTGGACTATCACACCCACGTGTAGTGTAGGGCTACCTCTACGCGTCGCATTTTGCACCACACGATTCTGACGGCCCATTTGCGAGAATAGAACTGTTCCGCCGGGGCGGTATCGTGTTCACAGGGTGCGTGGCTGTGCTCACGCCTGCCGTCGCATTGTCGCGACGTACAGCCATGGTTTCTTGTGGACTATCACACCTGGCTGTAGTGTATGGCTACCTCTACGCGCCGCATTTTACGCCACACGATTCTGACAGCCCATTTGTGACAATGGAATAATTGCGCAGGGGCGGTAGCGCGTTCACCAAGTACGTGGCCACGCTCACGCCTACCGTCGCGTTGTCAGGACGTACGCCGAAGGTTTCTTTTGGACCATCGCACCGAGGTGTAGCATAGGGCTACCTCTATGCATCGCATTTTACACCACGCGATTCTGATGGCCCATTTGCAAGAATAGAGCTGTTCCGCCGGGACGGTAGCCTGTTCACTGGATGTGTGGCTGCGCTCACGCCTTCCGACACAATGTCGGAACGTTTGGCGATGGTTTCTTGCAGACTATCGCACATGAGTGTAGTGTACACCTACCTCTATGCGCCGCATTTTACGCCACGTGATTCTGAAGGCCCATTTGCGAGAACGGGACTCTTGCGCCGGGGCGGTAGTGTGTTCACTGGGTGCGTGGCTGTGCTCACGCCTGCCGTCGCGTTGTCGGGACGTACGGCAACCGTTTCTTGTAGACTATCGCACCCAGGTGTAGTGTACGGCTACCTCTACGTACTACATTTTACACCACGTCATTTTGAGGGACCATTTGCAAGATCAAAATTGTTGCGCCGTGGCGGAAACACGTTCACCGGGTGATGGCTGCATCACGCCTGCTGTCATGCTGTCGGGAGGTACGGCAACGGTTTCTTACGGACTATGGCACCCAGGTGTAGTGTACACCTACCTCTACGTGCCGCATTTTATGCCACATAATTCCAACAGCCCATTTGCGAGAACAGAACGGTTGCGCGGGGGCAGGAGCGCTTTCACCAGGTTCGTGGCTACGCTCACCCCACGTCATGCTGCCAAGACTTACGGTGATGCTTTCTAGTAGACTATTGCACCCGGGTGTAGTGTACAGCTACCTCTCCGCGCTTATTTTTATGCCACGTGATTCTTTAGGGCCCATTTACGTGCACAAAATTGTTGAGCCCCAGCGGTAGCGCGTTCACTGGGTGTGTGGCTGAGCTCACGCCTCCCGTCGCGCTGTCAAAATGTACGGTGATGGTTCTTATGGACTATCACACCCTGGTGTAGTGTACGGCTACATGTACGCACTGCATTTTACCCCACGCAATTCTGACGACCCATTTGTAAGAACGGAATTGTTGCACTACAGCGGTAGCGCGTCCACTGGGTGCGTGGCTGCGCTCACGCCTGCCGTCACGCAGTCAGGACGTACGGTGATGGTTTCTTGCAGACTATCGCACCCGACTGTAGAGTACAGCTACCTCTACGTGCCACATTTTACACCACACGATTTTGACGGCCCATTTGCGAGAACGTAACTGTTGTGCCGGGGCAAAAGCGTGTTCACCGCATGCGTGGCTTCGCTCATGCCTGCCATTGCGCTATCTGGACATACAGTGATGGTTTCTTGCGGACTATCGCACCCGGGTGTAGTGTACGGCTACCTCTATGTGCCATATTTTACTCCATGCAATTCTGACGGCCCATTCGTGAGAACGCAATTGTTGCGCCGGGGTGGTAGCGCTTTCACCGGGTGCGTGGCTGCACTCATTCCTGCCATTGTGTTGTTGGGACGTAGGGCGATGGTTTCTTGCAAGCTATCACACCCGAGTGTAGTTTAAGGCTACTTCTTTGCACTGCATTTTACGCCACGTCATTCTAACGGCCCATTTGCGAGAATGGAACTGTTGCGCTTGGGTAGTGGTGCGTTCACCGGGTGCGTGGGTGCGCTCATGCCTGCCGTCGCTCTGTCCGGACGTACGGCGACGGTTTCTTGGGGACTATCACACCCAGGTGTAGTGTACGGCTACCTCTACGTACCGCATTTTACGCTACGTGATTTTGACGGCCCATTTGCGAGTAGGAACTGCTGCACCGGGGCGATAGCGCGTTCACCGGGTGCGTGGCTGTGCTCACACCTGCCGTCGCGCTTTCGGGACGTACGGCGACGGTTTCTGAGAGAGGACCGCACCCGGGTGTGGTATATGGCTACCTCCACGTGCCGCATTTTACACCATGCAATTCTGACGGCTTATTTACGAGAACGGAATTGTTGCGACGGGGCAGTAGCGCATTCACCGTGTGCGTGGCTGCGCTCATGCCTGCCGTCGCACTGTAGAGACGTACGCCGACAGTTTCTTGCGGACTATCGCACCCGGGTGTAGTGTATGGCTATGTCTACAGGCCGCATTCTACGCCAAGCGATTGTGACGGGCCATTTGTGAGAAGAAAACTGTTGCGCCGAGGCGGTAGCGCGTTCACCGGGTGCGAGGCTGCGCTCATGCCTGCTTTCCCGCTCTCAGGACGTACGGTCACGGTTTCTTGTGGACTATCAAACCAGGCTGTAGAGTACGGCTACCTCTATGCGCCGCATGTTAGGCCACGCGATTCTGACAGTCCATTTGCAAGAACGAAACTGTTGTGCCAGGGCGGTAGCGCGTTCACCAGGTGCCTGGCTGTGCTCACGCCTACCATCATGCTGTTGGAACGTAGGGCGACTGTTTATTGCGGACTATCCAACCTGGGTGTAGTATACGACCACCTTTGCGTGCCGCATTTTACGCCACGCGATTCTGACGGCCCATTTGCAAGAACGAAATTGTTGTGCCGGACGGGTAGCCCATTCACCGGGTGCGTGGAGGCGCTCACGCCTCCCGTCGCACTGTCCGGACGTACGGCGACGGTTTCTTGCAGACTATCATACCCGGGTGTAGTGTACAGCTACCTCTACATGCCACATTTTACGCCACACAATTTTGACGGCCCATTCGCAAGAACGGAATTGTTGCGCCGGGTGGTAGCACGTTCACCGGGAGCGTGGCTGCTTTCGCGCCTGCTTTCGCGATGTCATGATGTACGGCGACAGTTTCTTGCGGACTGTCACACCGGGCTATAGTGTACGGGTACCTCTTCATGCTGCATTTTAGGCCACGTGATTCTGACGGTCCGTTTGTGGGAACGGAGCTCTTGCGCCGGGGCGGTAGTGCGTTCACCGGATGCATGGCTATGCTCACGGCTGCCGTCATGCTATTGGGAAGTACGGCCACGGTTTCTTGCACACTATCACACCCAGGTGTAGTGTACGGTTACCTATGCTCGGTGCATTTTACGCAATAGGATTCTGACGGCCCATTTGCGAGATCGGAATTATTGCGCCGGGGCAGTAGCGCGTTCACCGGGTGCGTGGCTGCACTCACCCCTGCCGTCGCGCTGTCGCGACGTTTGGCGACGGTTTCTTGTGGACTATCGTACCCAGGTGTAGTGTGCGTCTACCTCTACGTGTCGTATTTTACACCACAAGATTCTGACGGCCCATTCGCGAGAACTGAATTGTTGCGCCGGGGTGATAGCGCATTCTTCGGGTGCATGGCTGCGCTCACGACTAGCTCAACACTGTAGGGATGTAGGGCGATGGTTTCTTCCAAACTATCGCACCCAGGTGTAGTGTACAGCTATCTCTATGCGCCACATTTTAAGCCACGTGATTCTGACGACCCATTTGCGAGAATGGAACTGTTCCGCCGGGGCGGTAGCGCGTTCAATGGGTGTGTGGCTGGGCTCACGCCTGCCGTCGTGCTGTCGGGACGTATGGCGACGGTTTCTTATGGATTATTGCACCCAAGTTTAGTGTAGGGCTACCTCTACGCGCGGCATTTTATGCCACGCGATTCTGACGGCCCATTTGTGAGAACAGAACTGTTAAGCCGGGGTGGTAGCGCATTCACCGGGTGCGTGGCTGCGCTCACGCCTGCCGTCGCGATGTCCAGACATACGGCCATGGTTTCTTGCAGACTATCACACCCGGGTGTAGTGTACGGCTACCTCTACGGGTTGCATTTTAGGCCACGCGATTCTGACAACCCATTTCCTAGAACGGAACTGTTCCGCTGGGGTAGTAGCACGTTCACTGGGTGCGTGGCTGCGCTTACGCCTGCTGTCATGCTTTCAGGAGAAACGACGATGGTTTCTTGCGGACTATAACACCCGGGTGTAGTGTACGGCTACCTATGTGCGCAAAATGTGGGTTCACTCAAGAGGTGAAGATTTCTCTTGATGAGTACTGCTTCCTGCACGCGTTAATAATGTAGCCCCTCCATTGTTACGCTTAGTTGTTGGATTAGATGGATGTTGAGGCTCTTGAGTCTCAATAGCTTCTTGTACAAATCTTTGTTGATGCGAGTTCATCAACCAGTGCCTCTCATCGTGCCAGGTTTTGACTCGACAGGGCATGGCGGGGGCTAAGGGTTTGTCGAGCCCAAGGGGTCTGTCACCAAGTTGCCAGACGGGGCGATTGGCACTGTGCCACTCAGCTCAAATGTTGCCACGACTGTCTGGTTTGCCTAGAGAGCATCATTCATTGTGTCCTACAGATCCTCTACCACAAGAGTCTTTTTTGGTTATAACTGCTTCTTGCCGGGTGGGCTCGCCCCGTTCTTGTTGGCTTCGTGAGGTCTGTAAACGTCTGAACCTTGGATATGCATTGAAGACTCGTTGGCTTTCCCTCCAGTGTAGCTACGCTCTGATACCAAGTGCTACGTCGAGTGTAACTTGAGTGGTTCACATGGATGAGGTGTGGAGCTGAAGGTGATTCAAGGGATTGAGACAGATGGATAACTTGTATTTAGCAGTAGGTGTACCTTGACGACAAGTGTCAGAAAACTGGAGCAAATACATACAATGAAAAAAAAAAATACATACAATGATGACAATCACAATGAGGTATATGCTGAGTATTTGGCGCTTGAGCCGAGCAACGAGTGCGACATCACATAGTGAGTGGCCGCTTTGAGAAACTCCGCCAGTATGTTGTGGGGTTCTGTGAATATCGATGCACAGTTCTATACAAGTCTAGCTCCTTTGAGAAGTTGTCCGAGTAGTATCAAAACATCAATGCAGGTTGCAATCATTTGGTTGACCATTTTGGAAAGTGGTCAACGTTGATAGAACCTTTGCGAACGGAACACTAGAGGTCGGAACAGGTAGCAAAAATGCTCTTCATGACACGGCGTAAAAATCATGAGGTTGACGCGTGGTAGGCCATGAATGCAAGGAAATAACTTTCCACTCACAGAATTTAGAAACTTGTGTACGTCTAGTACAAAACATCCACGGCGCCTGACTCGTATAAAACCAGGCCTCGATGTTCCTAAAACGCCTTGACTTCTTGGTGGAGGTTTTCAAAGGGACCAATCGTAACACAACATGACACGTGTCGCTCAACTCGATCAACAAAGGCCCCACGTATGCCTCATTGTGTTTCTCGGTATTGTGTGTATGCGCTCAACTTTTTCAACACTTGTCATCAAAGTACACCTATTGCTAAACACAATTTACCTCGTGTTGTCTTCTTCTTTGTACCTCATGCTTGTTAATCATCCATGTTCCGACTGGTGGAACACTTTATCTCAGAGCTCTGTGACAATAGAGGGATAGCTGATGAATCAATTACAAGGCAAAAATCTTACAGCAGTCTTCCATGCATCTCCACCATTCAGAAGCTCAGAAACCTTGCAATGACAACAGTCAATGGAACGAGCGCACTTGGCAATGAGCAGCGGTAACCGGCAAAGACTCTGGCAATGGAGGATCAACAGCATGCGATCAACAACGCTCTCATGATAAACAAGGCAGCTGCAGCAACTTTCCTGATAAATGGTATAGCAAGGATGAACCCCACGGCCAACCTGGTGAACGATCCCTCGGGCTCAGCAAACCTTTTGCGCCTGCCATTGCTTGTGTGATGATGGTTTTGAGAAATGTACCCGCCACTTGGAAGTTCTCCAAGAGCACCATCAAGAGGCTAAATATGGGTTGTACCTGGAGATGATGGATGCAACATTTTGATGAATATTTGGTGCATACTGACATTTGCATGACTCATCTGGATATGTATCACCTGCATGTGGGTCCTTGTATTTCACAAGGGCACTACAAGTCCGAGTGCACGCCTTGCAAGTGGCCTCGGTTGAATTCATTTAAGAAGATCAATGTTCACAGAAGTCTGCAACGTTAAAGAGATGTTGGCTGTTGCCATTGTGTCGGCGCTGTTTTCTAGACCGGAGCCTCAGGCCACGTGACTCAGGAATAACATTTTGTTGTGGCAAGCAGAAGGGGGAGTCTAATATTGTGAAACAAGAGCCATGTCTGACGCCTCAGCACTGCAAACTGCCGCTGCCACATGGGCAACACGTTAGACAGTCAAATTGTCTAGTTTCCATCTCTATGTATGCACTTCAGAGGTCAAACCAAACGCGCCAACACGACATGGCTACGTGCTGGAAGCCGGAATCACCACAAAACTTCAGTTTGGAATATGCTGTGGCTGTTGTACTTGCACCAAAAAAACATTCTTGTGAGCATCCACAATCACAAATGAGCATTGTATACAAAACATTACTGATGTAAACTCAAACCCCTTCTACAGTTTTCAGTGTTCTTTTCTCCATGCAAACTGTATCATGCATCTCTCTGACATTCACGCATGAGGATAGCTATGATCCATCATCCAATGAGCAACCGCCACCCGTTATCCACCACGTATTCAGTGATCCACCATAGACAATCATTGTGAGGACAAAACTGGGTTCCCTCTCTTGTCAGGTACATTTTCCCTGCCAGTTCTAAGGTACTATTTTGTTTTCATACAAAGTGGAGGTTGATACTTGTTTTGTTCCGGAGGAGCTTGGTCATTATTTTTTTTTAATGCACAAAAGGAGCACACGAATAACTCTTGACAGAGACACAAACATCACAGCATCTAAGGAATTACTATCTCCATCATTTACTTTGTCAAACATCTTTCCTTTTCATCACAAGGTTTCCTTTATCCAGGTCCCAGTGAGTAAGCGCCCACAGCAACAAAGTTTGCTAGTACCAGTATTACGGCTGATTCCTTGTTGCTTGGCATGCATGCCCTATCATCCCCCATTAATGTCTTAAAAATGCAGTAAGTTTTGCAAAAACTCCTGATGGTTCAAATCCTGCTGTGGGTCATCTTGCCACTGCATCCCTTCTGAAAATCTCTGGCCTCCAACTCTGGGGCCCCAAGCGGGTGGATGCACACACATTATCACTTTTTTTGGTGTTCTAAATCTGATCTACACTCCAAAAATTATGTAAACAATCACCCCTTACTGGTTTGAGTCCTGCTTGCAACATGTTTTTGCATGATTCCATGTGAATCCTGTAAGTGGCTGCCATGCGGGATGGTTTAGGAAACCTGTTTGCTCTTCGGCTCGGAGGTTGGCTAGCTAGTTGGTGGGCAGGGCGTCTTGATGGGTGGTTTGCAGGCTTCAGTAAGGGTGCACACCAGATCTGATCCGCGGATCTGGAGTCAGATCCGGATCCGCGGGGCGGATCGCCTCTGGCGATCCGGAACCGCGGATCCGGATCCGGATCCGCGGATCCCAGGACTCTCGGATCTTTTGATCCATGCATCCGCGGATCCTCTCTAGTGCACTAATGTGTAACGTGCCACACACACACTATTGCACAGAATGTTAACGACAACATGGACAACCATGTTCTTCAAACCCTGACCATTTTCATTATCCCATAACAATGGTTTCCACCAGTAGTGCATATGATTGGATTTTACACTTGTGTCTTGCATGTCAATGCAGTTACTGCCATACAATTGGTTCACCAAAGTCCTTCACTCACTGCCATACAATTGGATGACCTCATTGCACACTTACTACCATTCAATTGAATGAACAAAATGCATCAGTTATTGCCATACAAATGCTTCACTCATTGGTAAGCACAAATCCATGTCACTGTTTGTGAAATTGAAGTTTCTGTGTACTGATTTTGTTGTTATGAAAATAACACATGTTTCCTAGATCATACACTGTGAAATGACAACAATGCAATGAACACAAGAAGTGGAAAAAACTCAGAGATGGAATTCAGGGGCAAACTTTCATTGGATCACATGACATCACATCTCTACCACATCATCGTCTCCCACTCGCTCATCCCCAAGCCCCATGTCCCCCATGTCTTCGTCCTCGTCATCATTCACAAAGAGACTAAGTCCTTCCAGCTCTTCTGCCGNACGATCCTCTTCGTCCTTCAGTTCCTTAGCCACGACGCCATGGCGACTGACGGGGAAGTCTCGCAGCGTTGGCTCGTTGATCCAACTCTTCATGGTCAGCAGGTTCTCCACTGTCAAATGCGCCAAGGAGTGCCGGAAGTCTGTGATGACGTGCCTGCCCAAGGAAAACAGCCGTTCAGAAGGAGTGGAAGTGCCAGGCACACAGAACACATCCATGCCGAGGAGGTAAAATGTTGGAAACTGGTTGTGGAGCTTTCGGTAATGCTTCAGGATGTTTGTCTTGGGATGCTTCTTCTCGAGCTTGCTCCACCTATCCACTTCGTTCTCCAGGCCACTCAGTTGCACTTCTGCTGCTGGTGGTGGCACCGGTGTCTCGAACATATCAGCCATGGGGTCCGCCAGTGCTGCCTCCAGTAGAGCATCGTCCTCTGCTCGCTGCTGCTCTGCTCTCGGGCGCAACTTCCGGGCAGATGTAGAGGCTGAGCTCTGTCCGGCAGAGCTCTGACTGTTTTTCACGCCTGGCTCCTGGTTTTGCTGGTCTGACGATGCTGCTGCTTCTGCTGCAGCTGCTGCTTCTGCGCGCTCTTGCTCGACACGCTCATGATATGGCCGCATGAGCTGCAGCAGCTTCACCTGCAAGGCTGCTGCTGACCTGATGCGCATGAGACCGTGGGTTCTGCCGTAGTACTTCAGCCTGAAGCGGGGGTCTGCGGCTGTCGCCAACACATGCTTCTCAGTCAGCAGCTTCGCGTAATTCTCAAGCTTCGCCAGAGCGTTCTCAAACCCCGGCAGCAATTGTGACAGCAGCTTCTCCTTTGCGTCGAGCTTGCCCGCCACTCCTCTCCTTCTGCTTTTTGCCACTGCTGCTTCTGCCTTGACCTGCCAGCCTGACAGCTTGTCAAACATGGACTCAAAGAAGGGAATCACAAGGTTGAGGGTAGGGTACTTGCTTCCACTGACATCATCAGTGTAAGCCTTGAAGGGCTTTAGAATGAGGGTCATCAGGGCAATGAGAGTCCACCCATCAGACGTCAGTTTCAGGGCTTCACCATCCCGGCCATAGCCGTCAAGCCAGCTGGGGAGAACAGGTTTCAGGTGCAGCACACGCTGCATCATGTCCAGGGTCGAGTTCCATCTCGTCTCCGTGTCCAGATGCAGTGACTGGTAAGTGAGTCCTTCTGCAGCTGCGCGGTTCACCAGCGACTGCTCACGTGGTGTCGACCGTGTGACAAAGACTGCGATGCTGCGTGTGGATGAGATGACTTCGGCAACAGCATCGAGGTTCATGAGATCATTCACGGCAAGATTCATGATGTGGCCTAGGCATCTGATATGCCCGGCCTTTTCAAAGGAACAGTCTGCAGAGGGGACAATGAAGTTGTCTATCATGGCATCATTGGTGCTCTCGTTGTCCACAGTCAGGCAGAAGATGCGATCCCACAAGCCCCAAGACTTCAAAGCCGAAGAGAACACCTCAAACATCCTATCAGCAGTAGGATTTTCAGGCACAGCTGGGAAAGACAAAGCAATTGCCTTGATGTTCCAGTCCTCCATCCAGTGTGCCGTGACACCTACGTACTTCATCCTGTTATCCCCCTTCCAGCCGTCTGTGGTGAAAGACACAGCAGATTTCACCTCAGACAGCTGCCTCCGGATCCTCGTGCGAAATGCGGCTGCAGC
>SZWC01001245.1:186335-215251 GCA_023375785.1 Penium margaritaceum | reverse complement strand
TTTTTGCCCCCCCCCCCCCCCTCCCCCCGGCGAAGGATCCACGGTTCCACGGATCAGATCCCGCGGAAAGAACCGGATCCGCGGATGGATCCGAGATCCGAGAACCGTAAGTAGGATCCGCGGATCCGTGGATTTGGTGTGCACCCTTACGCATTTTACGCCAGACAATTCTGACGGCCCATTTGCGGGAACGGCACTGTTGCGCCGGAGCGGTAGCGCATTCACCGGTTGCGTGGCTGCGCTCACGCTTGCCGTGGTGCTTTCAGGAAGTACGAGGACGGTTTCTTGCGGACTACCATACCCGAGTGTAGTGTACGGCTACCTCCACGTGCCCCATTTTATGCCACACGATTCTGACGGCCCATTCCCGAGAACACAATTGTTGCGGTGGGGCAGTAGCGCGTTCACTGGGTGCGTGGCTGCGATCACGCCTGCCGTCGCGCTGTCAGGACATAGGGCGATGGTTTCTTGCAAACTATCGCACCCGGGTGTAGTGTACGGCTACCTCTACTAGCTGCATTTTACGCCATGTGATTCTGACGGCCCATTTGCTAGAACGGAACTCTTGCACCAGGGCGGTAGCGCGTTCACCGGGTGCGTGGCTGTGCTCACGCCTGCCCTCGCGCTGTCGGGACGTATTACGACGGTTTCTTGCGGACTATTCCACCCGGGTGTAGTGTACGGCTACCTCTACGATCAGCATTATGCACCACGCAATTCTGACGGCCCATTTGGGACAACGGAACTGTTGTGCCGAGGCCGTAGCGCGTTCACCGGGCGCGTGGCTACGCTCACACCTGTTGTCGCGCTGTCGGGACGTACGGCGATGGTTTCTTGCGGACTATCACACCCAGGTGTAGTGTACGGCTGCCTCTACGTGCCGCATTTTACACCACGTGATTCTGATGACCCATTTGCGAGAACGAAAGTGTTGCGCCGGGGCGGTGGTGCATTCACGGGATGCGTGGCTGTGCTCACACCTCCCGTCGCGCTGTCAGGTTGTACGGCGACGGTTTCTTATGGACTTTCACACCCGCGTGTAGTGTACGGCTATGGCTACGCCCCGCATTTTACGCCATGCGATTCTAACGGCGCATTTGCAAGAAGAAAATTGTTGCACTGGGACGGTAGCACATTCACTGGGTGCGTGGCTGCGCTCACGCCTGCCGTCGCGCTTTCAGGATGTACTGCGATAGTTTCTTGCGCACTATCGCACCCGGGTGTAGTGTACGGCTACCTCTATGTGTCGTATTTTACGCCATGCAATTTTGATGGCCCATTTGCAAGAACAGAACTGTTGCGCCGAGGCAGTAGCGCGTTCACCGGGTGAGTGACTGCGCTCATGCCTGCTGTCGCACTATCGAGACATACGGTGACAGTTTCTTGCAGACTATCACACCGGGCTGTAGTCTACAGCTACCTCTACGCGCCACGTTTTAGGCCACGTGATTCTGACAGCTCATTTACAAGAACAAAACTGTTACACGAGGATGGTAGCGCATTCACCGGGTGCATAGCTGCGGTCACGCCTGCCGTCATGCTGTCGGGACATACGGCGACATATTCTTGTTGACTATCACACCCGCGTATAGTGTACAGCTACCTCTACGCCCCGCATTTTACGCCACGCAATTCTGACGGCCCATTTGCGAGAACGGAATTGTTGCGCCAAGGCTGTAGGGTGTTCACCGGGTGCGTGGCTGCGCTTACGCCTGCCGACAAGCTGTCGGGACGTACGGCAATCGTTTCTTGCGGACTATCGCACTCAGGTGTAGTGTACGGCTACCTCTATGTGCTGCATTTTACACCACGCCAATTTGATGGTCCATTTGCGAGAACAGAACTGTTGCGCCAGGGCGGTAGCTTGTTCACCGGGTGCATGGGTGTGCTCACGCCTGCCATTGCGTTGTCGGGACGTACGACGACGGTTACTTGTGGAATATCACACCTGGTTGTAGTCTACGGCTACCTCTACGTGCCGCATTTTACGCCATGCAGTTTTGATGGCCCATTTGCGAGAACGGAACTGTTACACTGGGGGGGATAGCGCGTTCACCGGGTGCATGGCTGCGCTCACGTCTGCAATCATGCTGTCGGGACGTACAACGATGGTTTCTTGCGGACCATCGCACCCGGGTGTAGTGTACGGCTACCTCTGTGCGCCGCATTGTACACCACTCAATTCTTAGAGCCCATTTGAGAGAACGGTATTGTTGCGCTGGGGCGGTAGCGCGTTCACCGGACGCGTGGCTGCACTCACGCCTGCCGTTGCACTCTTGGGACGTATGGCATCCATTTCTTGTGGAATATTTCATCCAGGTGTAGTTTACGGCTACCTCTATGCGCCGCATTTTACGCCAAGCAATTCTGACAGCCCATTTACGAGAACGGAACTGTTGCGCCGGGGCGGTAGAGCTTTAACCGGGAGCCTGGCTGCGCTCACGCCTGCCGTCGTGCTATTGAGACGTATGGCAACGGTTTCTTACAGACTAACGCTTCCAGATGTAGTGTACGGCTTTGTCTACGCGCTGCATTTTACGCCACATGATTCTGACGGCACATTTGCGAGGACGGACTGTAGCACCAGGGCGGTAGCGTGCTCCCCGGGTGCGTGGCTGCACTCAGGCCTGCCATCGCGCTGTCAGGACGTACAGCAACGGTTTCTTGCAGACAATGGCACCCGGGTGTAGTGTACGGCTACCTCTACGCGCCACATTTTATGCCACGTGATTGTGATGGCCCATTTGCAAGAATGGAATGTTGCACCAGGGCGGTAGCGCGTTCACCGGGTACGTGGCTGCGCTGACGCATGCTGTTGCGCTTTCGAGACGTACAGCACGGTTTCTTGCAGACTATCACACCCGGGTGTAGTGTATGAGTACCTCTACGCGCCGCATTTTACACCACGTGATTTTTGACGACCCATTTGCAAGAATGGAATTGTTGCGCCGGGGTGGTAGCGCATTTACCAGGTGCGTGGCCGTGCTCATGCTTGTCGTCGCGCTGTTAGGAAGTAAGACGACGGTTTCTTGCAAACTATAGCACCCAAGTGTAGTGTACGCTTACCTCTCTGCATCGCATTTTAGGCCACGCAATTCTTACGGCCCATTTGCGAGAATGGAATTGTTGCGCCGGGGCGGTAGCGCGTTCACCAGGTGCGTGGCTGCGCTCACGCCTGTTCTCGCCCAATCAGGACGTACGGCGATGGTTTCTTGCAGACTATCACACCCGGGTGTAGTGTACGGCTACCTCTACACGCCGCATTTTACGCCACGCGCTTCTGATGGCACATTTGCAATAACGGAATTGATGCACCGAGGCCGTAGCGCGTTCACTAGGTGCATGGCTGCCCTCATGCCTGCCGTCGCGCTGTCGGGACGTACGGCGACAGTTTCTTGCGGACTATCACACCCGGGTGTAGTGTATGACTACCACTACGTGCCGCATTTTACGCCACACGATTTCTGACGGCCCATTTCCAAGAATGGAATTGTTGCGCCGGGGCGGTAGCGCTTTCACCGTGTGGCTGCGCTCACGCCTGCCGTTGCGCTGTCAGGACGTATGGCGACAGTTCCTTGCAGAGTATCACGCCCGAGTGTAGTGTATGGCTACTTCTATGCGCCACACTTTACGCCACGTGATTCTGACGGCCCATGTGCGATAACCGAACTGTTGCGTCGGGGCGGTAGTCCGTTTACCGGGTGCGTGGTTGCGCTCACGCCTGCCGTCGCGCTATCAGGACGTACAGCAACGGTTTCTTCAAGACTATTGCATCAAGGTCTAGTGTACGGCTACCTCTACGTGCTGCATTTTATGCCACGTGAGTCTCATGGCCCATTTATGAGAACGGAATTGTTGCGCCGGGGCGGTAGCGCAATCACCATGTTCGTGGCTGCGCTCACGCCTGCCGTTGCGCCGTCAAGACGTACGGCAACGGTTTCTTGCGGACTATTGCACCCAGGTGTAGTTTACGGCTACCTCTAAGTGCCGCATTTTACGCCACACCATTCTAACGGCCCATTTGCGAGAACGGAATTGTTGCCCCGGGGCGGTATCGCGTTCACCAGGTGTGTGGCTGTGCTCACGCCTGTCGTTGCGCTGTCGGGACGTACGGCAACAGTTCCTTGCAAACTCTTGCACCCTAGTGTAGTGTATGGCTACCTTTACGCCCCCTATTTTATGCCACGTGATTCTCACGGCCAATTTGCGAGACAGAAGTGTTGCAACGGGGCAGTAGCGCGTTCACTGGGTGCGTGACTGCGCTCACGCCTGCCGTCACGCTGACGGGACGTACGCCAACCGTTTCTTGTAGACTATCGCGCCTGGGTGTAGTGTTCGGCTACCTCTACATGCCGCATTTTACGCCACGTGATGCTGACAGCCCATTTGCAAGAAAGAAAGTGTTGCGCCGGGACGGTAGCGCATTCACCGGATGCGTGGCTCCGCTCACACCTGCCATCGCGCAGTCGGAACGTATGGCAATGGTTTCGAGTGGGCTATCGCACCCGGGTGTAGTGTACGCCTACGTCTACGTGCTGCATTTTACGCCACGCGATTCTCACGGCCCATTTGTGAGAGCAGATCTGTTGCGCTAGGGTGGTAGCGCGTTCACTGGGTGCGCGGCTGCGCTCACGCCTGCCGTCGAGCTGTCAAGACATACGGGGAGGGTGTCTTGCACACTATTGTACCTGGGTGTAGTGTACGGCTACCTCTACGTGCAGCATTTTACGCCACGTGATTGTGATGGCCCATTTGCGAGAATGGAACTGTTGTGCCAGGGTGGTAGCGCGTTCAGCGGGTGTGTGGCTGCGCTCACGCCTGCCGTCCCACTGTCAGGACGTACGGTGACGATTTCTTGTGGACTATCGCAACCGGGTGTAGTGTACGGCTACCTCTACGCGTTGCATTTTAGGCCACGTGATTCTGACGGCCCATTTACGAGAACGAAATTGTTGCGCCGGGGCGGTAGCATGTTCACCAGGTGCATGGCTGTCTCACGCCTGCCGTCGCGCTGTCAGGACGTACGGCAAAGGTTTTTTGTAGACTATCATACCCAGGTGTAGTGTACGGCTACCTGTATACGGTGCATTTTACACCATGCAATTCTGACGGCCCATTTGCGAGAACGGAACTCTTGCGCCGGGGCATGAGTGCGTTCATCGGGTGTGTGGCTGCACTCACGCCTACCATCACGCTTTCGCGACATACGGCAACGGTTTCTTGTGCACTATCACACCTGGTGTAGTGTACGGCTACCTCTACGTGCTGCATTTTACACCACGTGATTCTGACGGCCCGTTTGCGAGAACGGAAGTGTTGCGCCGGGGCGGTAGCGCGTTCACCGGGTGCGTGTTTGCGCTCACGCCTGCCGTCGTGCTGTCAGGACGTACGGCAACAGTTTGTTGCGGACTATTGCACCTCGGTGTAGTGTACGACTACCTCTATAAACCCGCAGTTTACGCCACACGATTTCTGATGGCCCATTTGCGAGAATGGAATTGTTGCGCCGGGACGATAGCGCGTTCGCCGGGTGCATGGCTGCGCTCACGCCTGCCGTCGTGCTGTCGGGACGTACGGCGACACTTTCTTGCGGACTATCATACCCAGGTGTCATTTACGGCTACCTCTACGCACCACATTTTACTCCATGCAATTCTGATGGCCCATTTGCGAGAACAGAATTGTTGTGCCAGGGCGATAGTGCGTTCACCGGGTGCGTGGCTACGCTCACACCTGCCATTGCGCTTTTGGGATGTGCGGCGATGGTTTCTTGCGGACTATCGCACCCGGGTGTAGCTTACAGCTACCTCTATGCGCCGCATTTCATGCCACGCGATTCTAACAACCTATTTGCGAGAACGGAATGGTTGCGCCGGGGCGGTAGCGCATTCACCGCGTGCGTGGCTGGGCTCACACCTGCTTTTGCCCTTTCGGGACATATGGTGACAGTTTCTTACGCACTATCACACCCCAGTGTAGTGTACGGCTACCTCTACGTGCCACATTTTATGCTACGCAATTTTGACACCCCATTTGCGAGAACGGAATTGTTGCGCTGGGGCGGTAGCGCATTCACCGGGTGTGTGGCTGCGCTCACACCTGCCGTCACGCTTTCGAGACGTACGGCGCTGGTTTCTTGCGGACTATTGCACCCGGTTGTAGTGTACGGCTACCTCTACGTACCGCATTTTACGCCACCCAGTTCTGAAGGCCCATTTGCGAGAACGGAACTGTTGCACCGGGGCGGTAGCGTGTTAAGGGAGTGTGTGACTGCGCTTACACCTGCCGTCACTCTGTCGGGACGTACGGCAAAGGTTTCTAGTGGACTATTGCACCAGGGTGTAGTGTACGGTTACCTCTACCCATCGCATTTTACGCGACGCGATTCTGACGGCCCATTTACGAGAATGGAATTGTTGCGCTGGGGTGGTAGCGCGTTCACCAGGTGCGTGGCTGCGCTCACGCCTGCTGTCCCAATGTCCGGACGTATGGCAATGGTTTCTTGCGGATTGTCACATCCCGGTGTAGTGTACAGCTACCTCTACGCGCCACATTTTACGCCACGCGATGCTGACGGCCCATTTGCGAGAACGGAATTGTTCCGCCTGGGCGGTAGCGCGTTCACCGGGTGCATTGCTATGCTCACGCCTGCCATCACGCTGTCGGGACGTATGGCAACAGTTTCTTGCGGACTATTGCACCCGGTTGTAGTGTATGGCTACCTCTACATGTTGCATTTTATACCACATGATTCTGACGGCCCATTTGCGAGAACAGAACTGTTGCTCCGGGATGGTAGCGCTTTCTCCGGGTGCGTGGCTTCGCTCACGCCTGGCGTCATGCTATGGGGACGTACGGCAACGGTTTCTTGCAGACTATCACACCCGGGTGTAGTATACGGCTACCTCTACGTGCCGCATTTTACGCCACGCGATTCTGACAGCCCATTTTTTAGAACGGAATTGTTGCGCCGAGGCGGTAGCGCATTCACCGGGTGTGTGGCTGCGCTCACGCCTGCCGTCGCGCTTTCAGGATATACGGCAACGGTTTCTTGCAGACTATCATACCCCGTTGTAGTATACAGCTACCTCTACGCGCCGCAGTTTATGCCACGCGATTCTGACGGCCCATTTGCGAGAACGGAATTGTTGCGCCGGGGTGGTAGCGTGTTCACTTGGTGCGTGAATGCGCTCACGCCTGCCATCGCGCTATTGGGACACACGGCGATGGTTTCTTGTGGACTATTGTACCCGGGCGTAGTGTCCAGCTACCTTTATGCGCTGCATTTTACGCCACGCGCTTCTGGAGGCCTATTTGTGAGAACGGAACTGTTGCGCCGGGGCGGTAGCGCATTCACCGGGTGCGTGGCTGTGCTCACGCCTGTCGTCGCACTGTCGGGACGTACGGCGACGGTTCCTTGCGGACTGCCCCACCCTGGTGTAGTGTACGGCTACCTCTACGTGCCGCATTTCACGCCACGCCATTCTGACAGCCCATTTGCGAGAACGGAATTGTTGCGCCGGGGCGGTAGCGCGTTCACCGGGTGCGTGGCTGTGCTCACGCCTGCCGTCACGCTGTCGGGTCGTACAGCGACGGTTTCTTGCGGACTATGGCACCCGGGTGTAATGCATGGCTACCTCTACGCGCCGCATTTTATGCCACACGATTCTGACAGCCCATTTGCGAGAACAGAACTGTTGCGCCGGGGTGGTACCGCGTTCACCGGGTGCGTGGCTGCGCTCACGCCTGCCGTCGCGCTGTCGGGACGTACGGTGGGGATCATAAATCGTGTTTCTTTGTTGCTACCAGAAGCCTCCTCCTCCTTTCTTTGTGTTGGGCAGCGTAAAACATTTTTGCACCTCTGTTTCCCAGGTGTCAGAGGAAGGATTCCACGTCACTGTTTGTAGTGGCCATTGTCACGAGAAGCATCATGTCACTTCTGTTACCAACGTAATATGTGGAACATTAAGTGACAAACTACGTTTGGCCCATATGCACGCAATTGTTCTGTGTATGTCTGTTGTTACAGAAAACTAGTCACACATATGTACACAATGATCATTACATTACTTCCGTTCACAGCTATGTCAGTATCTCAGAACGTAACGATTTCGGTTCGTATCCTGAACTATACAAGTGCAAACTGTTCTTGCGTTTCACAGAACACGATGGATCTAATCTCCTTTCTTTGTACTACTTTACATTTGTCGACACTAGTCACCCACTTTCCTGTGTGACAGTGTTCTTTGGAGATCCATAACACAGAAACGTAGGCACACGATGCACGTTTGTTTTATTCTCCAAACCAATTTACGAAACGTTCCGTCCGACGTGCTCTGAGCCGTCAGTCGGCTGGCAGGCCTGCAGGCTGGCCGGCTCTGCAAGCCTGCTTTGTCTGGACCTGCCCGCTATATTACACATTTTCAGGGCAAATGCGCTCCGCGCATTTGCCCTGAAAGAGAGGTCTCTAACTATAAATAGAAGAACACTCTCCCTTTTCGGTAAAATGGAACTACAGTATGTCATTGGACAAACGATTCTTCTTCTGTCATGTTTGACAGAGAAGGAATAATGTTATTGGCTAGCAAAATGGAAACATGTAATGACAGAAATGACTTCCCTGTTTGTTGTTCCAAACAGGGATTTTTAGCTGATGTTAACATTTTTTCCCTTTTCTTCACTCGGACATGTGACATGACACATTTCTCTTTGCTTTCATCAATTGTCGCATTGATGATTTTGTTCAGAATCTCTATACCATTCCTAATTTTCTGTTTCTTTCTCTTTTTCAAACTAGACTGCAACCGCCAGATTAACTCAATGTCTATGTTCAGTTGTGGTTCTCACCATGAACCTCAACCATTTGCTCCTCACACCGGGCGCGATGAGCCACTGGTTGATTGGTTATGAATCCTAAGCAATAGAACAATCTCCTTCACTAAGAAAGCATTGACATGTGAATTATTTTTCATGAGTTCAAACTGGACCTTTTTAAAAGAGAACTGGCCCAAATTCAAGCCTACCCTTCACGGTCGCTTATCATCACTACCAACTGCTCACGAGAACTCTCTGTGGTTCCAACAGTCTGGAAAAATGCATGGTTTCCACACTTACCCACTATTGCAAAGCCTAGGATGTGCTCATGCCTTAATGAAACCCATCAACCCTAAATGCTACAAGAGGGCTCAGCCAAAAGTACGTTTTCTTAATGTTTTCAAGGGGAGTCTGTCTATCAAGCAAACGAATCAAGTCAATGCCAAAAATGGAAGATTTACTAAACATTAACTATTGGATGGCGTATTCCTTCAGTTCAGATATTGTGGCATGCTATTATTCTGATGACAAAATCACTTTGAGACACGTCGTCTGCCCTCCAGGTTGGTTACAATGGTTGGGTAGGGAATGCAATCTGACAAATACATCATGGATGGACAGCACTTTAGTGCAAGCATGGTCAATGGATGTGTAAATGAAACAAAATGAACATAGTGTATGGGAAAATATAAAGTGGAACAAAACGTTTGGTGTTCCGAGCTGTATGTATCCAAAAACCTCATGCAGAGATTGTGGAACTCTTTTCTACCTTTCCTAAGAGAAGTTTTATACTCTTCAAAAGCAAGTGCAATCCACAAAACTCATTGTTAGGTTTGTTGCAATTTGCCTAGCCAAAGGCCGATGTAGCAGGAGGGCTCGTTTGGCTCTCCCTCCTTGCAGTTGTGAGAGGTGGTTGGACACCAACCCTCGCCACTACGAGGGCTCGCCGGCAGCCAGCTTTTTGTTGGCTCTTGACCAGCTGGGTGGCGGCAATCTGGACGGCCGGCGGCCAGTCAGTTGACTGGCTGGTCATCGGCTGGTCACCTCCGGATCGCCGATCGAGTTTGTTGCTTGATGTGCGGCAAGGAGGCCATGAGGCCTTGACGCATGTGGCCTTGAACCCTCGTCCTCCCTACCTCAAGCAAGCATGGCAAGGGATAGAGAGCAAGGGGGTGCGGTGTCAAAGGAACAAAAAATTCAAGCACAAAACAACGAACGTGCCTCAAATTTGACACTTTTGTGCCATCATGTCGAAAATGAAATGCAACTTTGTTCGGAACAATTTTTGAGGGTTTTTTACAAAAAACTAGTATAAAGTCACGAGTTCAAAGTAATACCCCCCTCGTTTGGGACCCAGTACAAGGGGGCAGGGTAAAAATGGAAACGGGCCTTTGTAGACTCCAAATGTTTGAGTTTCACTGCGTGGGTTCTTGATGAAGATTGCACGCAGAGTGATGTAGATGAGAAAATCCCTTGAGCAAGCTCTACACGCCATTTTGCAAACTCCAACGATGACCTTAGAGCATGAGCAAAAGAAACAGTTGTTATAGTGGTATGAAAACCATATGACCCTCGTGAATAACTGTGCGACGGTTCTAGTGGCTATGCCAGATGTTCAACATCACGAGCAGCCAGAGAACTAGAAAAAATGCCAAGGGGGGTATGGCATCCATACTTATCCATTACAAGCATCGAAGAGTGTGTTAGAAAGCTCTTTAGGAGCTATAATTCAACCTTCCAACTGCTTTAAGCTTTTCTTCAATCCACAAGGGTGACTGTATTTTTATTTGACAAGGTGGAGAGTACTTATCTCAAAAACCACAAATTTTCCTCTATTTTCAAGGTTCATTCTCCTTTGAACAAAAAATTAGGGCAGTGCCTTTGACTAAGACTAGAGACTCTCATGGTCGGAGAGAGAAGGAAAAAGAAGGAAGACGACACTTTGGGGTGACCTCCCCATTGTTGTGGAGCACAAGGAAGGCCCCACTAAGGAGGGGCAAGGCATGCCAAAAGAATGGAAGAAGAGGCAAAGGAAGACCAGAAAAAAATGAAGGCAAGAGGAGCAAGGAAGGAGCGTGAAAGGTGGAAACTCTATGTTGGAAAAAATCTCACTCCCCTCCTCCCCAACATATAAGCGGTGCTCAAGAGTGAATGGCTTCATTTTTCCTTTTTTTTTCATTTTTTGCCAAGGTTTTCTAGCTTGCCTAGTGACGTGAGTCAAGAATTATCTTTTTGCCTATAATCCATGTCATTTTGCTGACTATGGCATCGTACAAAACTAGTGTTTTTCTACCACGTGATTTTGCGTAATGTGGCGATCTAGAAAGATACATATACCAACTTGATCTCACGATGTCACAGATTGTGAGAGCAAGCGAACCTTGGAAGGCAAGACCTCCTCAAGGTTGTGGGGTGATCCTTACAACAATATTGATGTAATAGTTCCACGGGAAACAAAATGGCAAGTGCTGAACTGTACAATACCAACAAGGGCAAGGTGGTGACAGCATCACCACATGCCCTTGGCGGAATCCAAAGTCTTGGAATTGTTTTTGCAAGCACAGTCACTGAACTAAAGGAAACCTTACCATCAAAATCAACCCTTGTAAAGCTTGGTGACACCTAGAAGCCTGTGAAAGCCATAAAAGTTCTTGATAGGTACTTTGACGTGCACGTAGATGACTCCCACACGACAGATGACGCGCTCAAGGCGGAATATCTGAGAATTGACCTCAACAATGACCGCAAAGTCAACGATTGCAAATACGACATGGATTGTGATCATCGCCATCGTCGTGTGACGAACACGAGCTGATCCCTCATGAGGGACAAGACACTCACAAAATTCCCTAAAGTTGTAAACAGACATGACCATGCCAACAATAGCAAAGTATTTAAAGCAGGCATGCAAGCAATTCCTACAAGCACAAGCCGTTTATGAAACTGAGAAGTCTAATGCATCCTTAGCAAGTTGAATCGTTTGATTCCATTGACCTTTGAGGAAGTTATGGTGTCTTGCTGTTCAGATAATCGATTCCCCTTGTGGAGGATGAAGGACAAGCTGACGATGGAAAATTGATTCCCCTTGTTGTGGATTAAGGACCTCTTTGAGCAGCTCCAAGGAAAGAAAGTCTTTTTGTCCTTGGATTTTTCTCAACAGTACCATCCACTTTGGATCATAGAAGATGATGTATCCAAAACACAATTATAGCGCATATAGGGAACTACTAGATCCCACTATTATGCTTCAAGCTAACAAATGCCTTGGCAACCTTCCAAGAAGAAATAAACCAATTTTTTCCCAAGCAATTTAGCCAGTTTGTCTTCATTTAAGTGGATGAGAACTTGGTTTTCTCCAAAGCCATAGAAGATCACATAAACCATCTACATAAAGTCCTTGTAATCCTTACCAAACAGATGTCTTATGTGAAAGTGAGCTCATCTTGTACAATTTTGCATAAATGATCTGAGATACCTTAGACACATAGTCGGCAACGAGGGCATCTCTGTCAAACCAAAAAAGGTCCAGGCTGTAGTGGATTAGCTTCTCCACCAGAAATTTGGGCAGATTTGGTCTTTTTTCAGCCTTAAACAATTCTTCTGATGGTTTCTGCAAGGGCATTCAACCCTCATAATGTTGCTTTATTTCAATTATACTGAAGATACCCCTTGAAATGCCTCAGTGAGATGGATGTCTTGAGAGGCTAGAACTGTGGATATCTTAGCTAGAGGTCTCTAAAATGGCCACAATATAGCTCCCATCCTTGTTTCTGAATCTACATAGTGTAGCAACATGATTCATTCTATTCCATTCATGTTTGAGGACGTTATGGTGTTTGAAATTTGGGACAATTCTCATCGTTGGATGTACTTTGGTAATATATAGACAGAGTTGGGTTTGAGCTAAGCCTTTTGTGGGATATCAATGTGCTCAAAAGGTAATTTCTTTGGAACATATTGGGTATTTTGTTACATTTAATTTGTGGGAATTAAACTCCGTTAAGGTTGCATGGTCACATGACAAGCTTGATTATACCAAGGGTACCCCTTGAAATTCCTAGGTAAAATGGATGTTCTCAGAGGCTGGAATTGAGGACATTTTGACTGGGGGTCTCTAGACTCGTCGAAGTGAATATCCCAACCTTGTTTTGGAAACTAAAAAATTTAATTCATCTACAACAACTTGAATCACTTGCTACCATTCACGTTTGAGGATGTTATAGTGTTTCGAAGTTTTCACTAAACTCAAAATGGGTGTGCTTGGGTGACGTATAGACACCATTAGGATTGAGGTCAACATTTTGTGGGCTATGGCTCATAGCCCACAAAATGTCGATTTTTAACTGGTTAGGAACTGGGCTCTATTACACTTGCATGGTTGTACAAAAAGTTCAAGCATAGCAAAGGTACACCTTGAAATGCTTGGGTAAGATGGACATTCTAAGAGGCTAGAACTGTGCACAGCTTAGCCGGAGGACCTATATGGTCCCAATTGTAATAAATTCTTTTTTTCTATGTTTAATCAATTGAATGTATCTTTAGAGTTTTTAATCACTTGATTCAATTCACGTTTGAGGACACTATGGTGGATCAAAGTTGGGAAGATGCTCGAATTCGGGTAGACTTGGATGATATGTTGACACGATTGGGCTGGCCCTTTTGTGGGATATGGTTGAGATACAATTCAGAAATATTTTGTCAAACATTGGGTGATAAAGTTAAACATTTGGTATTTCATTGGGTTGACATTGGGCTATACTCAGCTTGCATTGTTGCACAAAAAATTAATCGATACCAAAGGTGTCCTTTAGAATGTTAGAGCAAGACGGATGATCTTTGAGGCTGAAATTGTGATTTTTTTGTCTAGGGGTCTCTAGAATGTTCCAAATTCAAATCCATCTCTTATTTCTGAAACTAAGAAGTGTAATCCATCATTAGAGAGTTGAAAATTTTGATTCCATTCACCTTTGAGGACGTTATGGTGTTTCACTATTCGGACAATGCTCAGAATGGGGTATTCTTGGATTATGTATGGACACCATTACGTTCAAGCTAAACCTTTTGTGGGTTGGGGTTGCGGTCTACTGAGGAAGTATTTTGGCATAGATTTGGGTATTAGTTCATGTTTAATTATGTGCATTTTCGTTTCTATTATTCTTTCATGGTCGCATGAAAAGTTCAAATATACCAAAACTACCCCTTGAAATTCTTGAGAAAGATGGATGTTCTCACAGGCTATAATTGTGGAAGTTTTACCTTGAGGTATCTAGAATTGTTCCATTTCAAAGATAATCATTGTTTCTGAAACTCCACAATGTAGTTTATCTGTGGTAACTTGAATACATCATTTTGGATGATGTATAGACAACATTTAAATGAGCTAAACCTTTCATGGTCTATGGTTTCAATGTAATTTCGAACTATATTGGCATTGGGTATTATCTTACGTTCAATTATACAGGTATTAACCTCTATTGAGCTTGTATGGTTGCATGAA
This sequence comes from Penium margaritaceum, assembly GCA_023375785.1. Lineage (NCBI taxonomy): Eukaryota > Viridiplantae > Streptophyta > Zygnematophyceae > Desmidiales > Peniaceae > Penium > Penium margaritaceum. Next base: position 200,940 of record SZWC01001245.1, on the reverse strand, counting down.
AAAATTTGATATATTAAAGGTATCCCTTGAAATGAATGGCTGAGATGGATGTTTTTTAGAGGATAGAATTGTGGTCATTCAAGCTGAAGGTCTCCATAATGGTCCACATTCAACTCCCAGCCGTTCTCCTCAATCTATCCATTGTAATATTTATGGAGAAATCTGATTCACTCAACTCCATTCACGTTTGAGGACGCTATAGTGTTCCAGAGTTAGGACTATGATGAAAATTAGATGTATTTCGGTGATGTACAGACGCCATTGGGTTTGAGCTAATCATTATGGGATATCAGTGCGATATAATTTAGAGCTATTTTTTCATACATTAGGTATTAGTTTATTTGCGTTTTGGTGGGTATTGGGCTCTTTTATGCTTGCATGGTTGCATGAGAATTTCAAATATACCCGAGGTACCCCTTGACATACCTGGGTAAGATGGATGTTCTCAAAGGCTATAATTGTGGAAATGTTAGTTGGAGGTCTCTAAATCTATCCAACTTCAAGTGCAAAACTTGTTTATGAAACAGCACAATGTAATTTATCCGTAGAAATCTGAGTAACTCAATTCCATTTCTGTTTGAGGATGTTATGGTGTTTCATCATAGGGTATACTTTGGTGATGTATAGACATCATTAAAATTAGCTAAACCTTTTGTGGGCTATGGTTGCAATCTCATTGAGAACTATATTGGCACACATTGGGTATCAGTTGATGTTAAATTGTATCAGTATTAAGCACTATTAAACTTATGTGGTCACATGAAAAGTTCAAACATACCAAACATATCCCTTGAAATGAATGGGTAAGATTTATGTTCTTGGAGGCTGGAATTGTGGACATTTTAGCTGGAGGTTTCTAAAATGTTCGAATTTTACATCAAACTATTCATTTTGAAACTAAAAATTTACATTTATGCATATGCAGCAACTCTAATAACTCAAAATCCACATTTGATGATGACATGGTATCTCAACGTTGGGACTAAACTGAAAATTGGGTATTCTTGGATGATTTATAGACACCATTGGGTCTGAGCTAAACGTTTTGTGGGCAATGGTTACTATTCCATTGGGAGCTATTTTGGCACATAATGGGCTTCAGTGGATGTATAATTGTGTGGAGACTGGTCTCTATGAATCTTGCATGGTCGCATAAAAACATTAATTATATTAAAGGTACCCCTTGAAATGCTTAGGTAAGATGGATGTTCTCAGAGGTAGGAATGGTGACCATTTAAGCTTGATGTCTCTAGTGCTGTCAAAATTCAAATCCAAATCTTGTTTCTGAATTAGCACAATTAATTGTATATGAATAAACTTGAATCGCTCGACTCCATTGATGTTTGAGGATGCAATGGTGTTTCAAATCTGGGAATGAGTTCAAAATGGGTACACTTGGTTGATGTTTAGAAACCATAAGGTTTGAGCCAAACCTGTTTTGGGCTATGGTTTTGATCTCATTGGGAACTTTTGTGGCATACTTTGGGTATACACTGATGTTATGTTGGGTGCGTATTGGGATCTGTTGAGATTTCATGGTCGCATGAAAAGTTAAAACATACAAAAGGAACCCCTTGAAATGCCTAGGCAATCAGGATATTCTCAGAAGCTAAAACTTTGGACATTTTAGCTGGGGGTCTCCACAATGGTCTAAATTACATCAAGCTATTGTTTCTGAAACTGCACAATGTAGTTTTTCCGTAGCTTGTGTTTGAGGACGCTACGATGTTTCAAATTGGGACTATGCTCAAAATTGTGTACACTTGGGCGATGTTTGGACACCATTGGGTTTGAGCTGAATCATTTGTGAGCGATGGTTGCAATCTGACTGGAAATTACTTTTTCACAAATTGGTTATAAGAAAATATTGAATTGCGTGTGTATTGGGATCTTTTAAGCTTGCATGGTTGCATGAAAAGTTCAAATATACCAAAGGTACCCCTTGAAATGCCTTGGTAAGATGGATGTTCTGAGAGGCCTGAATTGTGGAAATTTCAGCTGGACGTCTCTAGAGTCATCAAGATTCAAATCCAAATCATGTTTCTGAAACTAAAAAAATTAATTCATCTTTAGGAACTTGAATCACTTCATTATATTCACTTTTGAGGACGTTATGGTATTCCAATGTTGGGACTGCTCAATATTGGGTATGCTTGGGTGATTAATAGACACCATTAGCTTTGAGCCAATCCTTTTGTGGGCAATGTTTGTGAGCATATTGGGAACCATTTTCACACACATTGGGTATTCATTGATGTTAAATTGGTTAGGGATTGTGATTTATTGAGCGTGCATGGTTGCATGAAAGTTTAATCATACCAAAGGTAACCATTGAAATATTTGGGCAAGATGGTTGTTTCAAAGGCTAGAATTGTGGCAGTTTTAGCTAGAGGTCTATAAGCTGGTCCAAATTAAAACCCAGTTCTTTTTTTTTAAGTTTCAAAATGTAATTTATCTTTAGCAATTTTAAGTACTCTGTCCTATTCACATTTGAAGATATATATGTTCAAAAATGGGTATTCTTGTCCAATGTTTAGACCCGATAAGGTTTTAGCTAAACCTTTTGTGACCAATTGATTTGATATTTTTGGGAACTATTTTGGCACACACTGGGTACACGTTTAATTAGAATTCCCACCTGATATTATGGGGACTGGTCTCTATGAATCTTGCATGATTTCATGAAAAGCTCAAACATACTAAAGATATCCCCTGAAATTCCTGCATAAGATAGATGTTCTGAGAAACCGGAGGTCTCTAGATTACTCCTGCTTGAGATGAAACTCTTTCTTTAAAACCACACAATGTAATGTATCTTCTGCACATTGAATCAGTTAATCCCATTCATTTTTTAGGATGCTATGGTATTTCAAATTTTGGACTATGCTCAAAATTGGTATGCTTGGGGTGATGTGTAGACACCATTGGGTTTGAGCTAAACCTCTTGTGGGCTATGGTTTCCATTTAGTTTAGAACTATTTCTGCACACATCAAGTATTAGTTGATATTTAATTGGGTGGGGAGTGGGCTCTATCAAGTTTGCATGGTCGTGTCAAATGCTCAGATATACCAAATATATCTCTCAAACTACCTGTGTAAGTTGGATGTTCTCCGAATTTGTAAGAATGGAACGTTTAGCTATAGGTCTCTAGATTGGTCCAAGTTTAATTCAACTCCTGCTTTCAAAACACAAAAACAATGTGCATATGCCTCTCAAAAGTCCTACCTTTTGAAGGAGACAGTCGTGAGCGACGACACTCGAGCGGGTATTGGTCTGCCCCACCGTGGCCACATCGTAGGAAGGAAGGTCACTCCCCAGGGTGGTGCTCCACCTCCACCATTAGTGGTGATCTAGAGTCGGTTTGCCACCATAGAAGCCAAATCAGCAAGATTTTGGTAGTAGTTGCATATTGCCTTCGTGAGGATGATGTGTGACTCATGCTTGCTGAAACTTCCCGCATAGTTGCTTTTCAGACTTTGCTACTGTTGGTAGCTTCAGGCAATCCGGTGAGTGTCTTGTCCCTCTTGAGAAATCAGCTTGAACTCCTTGCATGATAATGGTGATGATCAGGATCCAGGTTATCTTCACCATTTCCATCGTTGTGCTCTTTGTCGAGGTCCATGCTTGGGTAGTCCTCCTTGAGCGCATTATCCGCCTTGTGGGAGTCATCCACATGCATGTTGAAGTACCCGTCAAGCACTTTTACAGCTTCCACACCCTTCTCAGTGTCACCGGGCTTTATGAGGGTCGCCTTTGATAGTAAGGTTGCCCTTAGTTTAGCGGCCATTCTTGTAATGACAGCCCCCATAATGTGGAGTCCGCCAAGGGCGTGTGGTGATGCCGTCACCACCCATCTCTTGTTAATATTGGACGGTTCGGCACTTGCCATTCTGTTGCCTGTGGAACTAGCACGTGATGAATGTTGTGAGGACGACACCATGATCTCAAGGAGGTGTCACCTTGCAAAGTCACCTCTCTCATGATTGGTGAGATCATAAGAGTAAAGTGGTATTTGTATCTTTCTAGGACGTCTTAGTCAGCACAGCCATTTGGTAGAAAAAAAAAAAAAACATTTTTGCGCACTGCCACCGTCGGCATAATCACATGAATTCATGGCAAAACATGAAACCGTGACTCAAAGCTTCAGGCAAGCTAGAAAACCAAGGAAAAAAGTGGAAGACAAAGGAACAAAGAGGCTATTCACTCATGAGCACCGCTCATGTGTTTTTGAGGATGGGAGTGAGATCATTTCTAACATAGATTTTGCAGTTTTCACGCTCCTCCCTCACTCCTCTTGTCTTCTTTCTTGTATCCTGGTCATCCTTGGCCTCTTCTTGCATTGACTTGGCACGCCTTGCACCTCCTTGTGCACAAGAGTGGCGCCTTGTACTCCACTGCAATGGGACCCCCCCCCCCCCCCCTCCAAGTGCCGTCTTCCTTCTTTTTTCTATTCTCTCAGACCATGAGAGTTTCTTGTCTTGGCCAGGAGCACTACCCCAAATCTTTCGTCAAAGGGGAGGAGAAGGAACCTTAAGAATAGAGGTAAATTGGTGGGTTTTGGGATGGGCACTCTCCACCCCATCCAAGGAAAATCCACCAGGCCTCCTGGATTGAAGACAAAGCTCAAAGTAGTTGGGAGGTTGAATTATAGCTGCTCAAGATCTTTCTAATGTACGTTTTAATTCTTGGAACAGATTCTTATGCACTCAGTACCCCTTCCCCTTCTTTTGGGTTTTTCTACTACTCTAGGTGCTCAAGATGTTTAATATGTGGCATAGTCTCTGGAACCATCGCATAGTTGGTGACAAGAGCCGTATGGCTATGATACCAGTGTAACGACTCTTTCTTTACATCATGCACTAAGGTCATTGTAAGAGTTTGTAGAATGACGTGTAGATCTTGCTCCAGGAGTTTCCTTATCTGCCTCACTTTGGGTGACATCGACATCAAGGACCCATGGGAGGACACCCAAATAATTCAAGTCTATAGAGGCCCATGTCCATTTCTACCTAACCCCCTGTTTTTGGGTCCCAAATGAGGGGGGTGTTACTCCGAACTTGTGAGTATGTACTAGCCTTTGGTAAAAAAAACTCAAAGTTTGTACTACAACATACTCAAGTTTCATTTTTGACATGATGGGACAAAATCTTCACAGATGAGGCACATCTGGTGATTTCTCGCGGGCGGTTATGGTCTCTCTTTCACCTCACCTCCTTCCTCCTTATCCCTTGCCTCGCTTACTTTGTGAGGCAAGGAGGAGAGGGCAAGGACGGGGGATCAGGGCTACAGGCCTCAGCCCTCCTGGCCATAGATTGAGCGACAAGCTCCATCGGCAACCAGCACGTGACCAGCCGATGACCGGCGGCTCACTTGACCAGCCCTCGGCCATCCAGCATGCTCGCAACCAGCTGGTTGACGGCCAGCAAAGTGCTGGCCTCCGACCAGCCCTTGTAGTGGCGAGGGGTGGTGTCCAACCACCCCTCGCAACTGCAAAGTGGGAGGGTCAAACTAGCCCTCCTGCTACAAAGGCCCTACCCTGGAAAAAAATGTACATGCTTGACAAACAATGTTGTGGTCTGGAGATGGTTTTGAACAGTATGAAGGAGCCCTTAGACTGGGTAAAAAAGATTTCCATAACATGTACATGAAATTTTTTGGTCCATACGATTCATTTAGTAAAACTTGAACCTTGAAACCATAATAAGTTTACTGGAAACTTGCACCCATCCTGCACACTACGTCAATTTTGTTTCATTTACACCTCCATTGACCATGCTTGTACTAAGGTGCCATCCATCCATGATGTATGCTTCAAATTGCATTGCCTACTCAATCTTAGTAACCAGCAGTGCCATGTATTGGTTGGAGGGCAGACGACGTGTCCCAAAGTGCTTTTTGTCATCACAACAATAGCGCACCACAATACATGAACCCAAGAAATACGCCATCTACCGGTTATACTTTAGCATATCTTCCATTGTAGGCATTGACTCCCAATTCATTTTCCTGACACTCAGAATCCCATTGAAAACATCAAGAAAACATGGTTTTGGTTGAGATCTCTTGTAGGGCGTACCTTGCAGCTAGAGTGGAAGGGGAAAAGCAGTCGGGCGCTTATGAAAACAGGACATTAGGAGAGTGGATTTGTGACCATCATCTGTTTCCTGCACGTCTTTGACTACACTGCCTTGTCTTGGATCATTAAATCAAGAGCCACGTGGAATATGACATATCTCCTCGACTGGTTTGTCACCTATACCGCCATTGAGGCTGGTTGGGTGTATTTGGGGGAAATCATGTGCAAACTGTGGTTGGGGAGGGTGAGATTTTGTTTTGTGCTTCTGTTGAGAGCAAGGGCGTGGAACATCGTGTGGAGTGGTGCTCCATTTCTTTGGTGTAGCAGATAGCTTCCTCTTTGTTTCCTCTCTCATCTATACGTGCTCGTTTTGAAGAATAGTAGCAGCACCATTTTTGCTCATGCAGGCCGTTTTCCTGCAAAAGTGGACAAGGAGGGTTGTGTTTACCGCTTCCATGTGGTGTCAGATAAGGAATTTGATTCAGCATTGCCAGCAAAGGAGAAAGAACACTACATCAGCCCGTGGCACCACTGGCTTGGTCACCTCTGCTTTGGCACCATCATCTCCATGGAATGGATGGCCTGCAGCTTGGATCTCAAGGGGTTGAAGCAGCTGGGTGTATTGGCTTGTGAGAGCCCGCTCTCCTTGCACTGGCAAAGGGAAAGGGGCAACTCAGCTTCTCTCACTTGTTCACTCGAACTTGTGCGGTCCCATGCCATCACAGTCCTTGTCTGGCAAGTTGTACTTCGTCATGTTAACTGATGATGAGTCGAGGAAGACGTGGGTTTCCCTCCCGGCTGGAAAGGATGAGTGTTTTGATGCTTTCAATGTTTGGCTTACTGCTGCACGGAATGAGAATGGCAGGCGGTTGAATGTGCTTTGCATCAATCATTCAAGAGAGAGCACCTCTCCACTGGCTTCCGCAGCCTCCTCAAGCATTCCGGGATTTGGTACAAGATCACCCCACCTGGAACACTGCAGTTCAACGGTGTGGCTGGATGTATGAACCGCACTCTCAAAGAGAATTTTTGTAGTATGCTCCTAGATGTGGAGCTCCCGCCAAAATTCTGGGCAAAGGAGGTTGACAAATCCGTGTACCTGAAAAACAGAGCCACCCTCGTGTTGTGCTGCTCATGAAACCGGAGGATGCGTGGCTGAGGCGTAGTTTACAGTGATGCACCTGAACGTTTTTGGGTGTGGCACATTTGTACATGTGCCTGCCCGCAGTCGTATCAAAGTGGATGCTACATCAGTAAAGGCAGCCTTCATTGGCTACGACTCCATGGGATACCGCCTCTACAACCTTGCCACATGCAAAACCATCTGCAACCATGATGTGGTCTTCCAAGAGGATGTGAAAGACTGGACTAGGAGAACTATGTCTTCAGTTCCACTGGCTCCTGTACTCGTATTGGAGGTGGGAATAGAACTGGTAGCAGAAAAGGATGGTGCAAGAGATGGCAGTGATTGCAGCAATGACAAGGAGGTGGAGACAGCTGAGAAGGACAAGGAGCCATCAACTGAGTCAGATGAGGAGGAGCAAAAAGACAATGCACAGCAGCTGCCACAATGGTCCGCATGCCTTAACAACGATACTAACGACAGGGGGGGAGCAGCTACAGAGTCCCGAGAGGCTCGCAATAATTCAGATGCAGCAAGGGGACTTCCTATGGTATTCCGGCTGAACCTGTGCACCGCTCTACTACCAACACAAACCTCTGACCTGGAGATCCTCTTCCTCACCATCACCAGTGACCCGACCGCCTTCCCTGAACCCATGCACAGCACTGAGGTAACAGATTGGCGTGCCACAGCAGATGAGGAGCATGTTGTGCTCATGAAGAACGACACTTGGAAACTCAAGGAAGATCCATATGGCCACATGGTGATTGGATGCCGGTGGATCTTCAGACGCAGGCGTGATGTGGATGGTAAGGTGCTCTGGTACAAAGCAGGGCTGGTTGCAGAGGGATGTGCGCAAAATGATAGCAATGAAACATTTTCACCTGTGATACCCCCAATTTTGCCGCGCCCCTGATTTTTCCGCGGACGGCAACTCTCCGCGGATCCCCGCGGATTACTCCCTTCACTACTACAAGTTTACTACAAGTGATCAGCAAGACAGGGTTGCCACCCCCAGGCTAGAGGCTACTCAGCGGACCACGAGTTTGGGACTGCTGTGCATACACCTTAATGAGAAGTGATACTCCGCGAGCCACTAGAGTACGGCAACCCACAATGGAAAACCCCCGACTATCAGCTATTCCGCGGACCATAGTTCTAGGCTTCTGCGCAAGCACCTCACCGATGAGTGATGCTCCGCGTTCCACTTCTTCCCACACGGGAGTCCACCACCTCGTGGCGTCCGACTCCTCTCCGCGGAACCCCGTTCTGCGGACGTGTGCAAGCAAGGGACACCGCCGGCAGCCCACCTCACTCGGACTTTTGGTTCTTCACGCACATACTCCCATAGTCCGCGGATCGGACTCCAAGGGCGACTGAGGGCAAGAGGGCAATGGGCGGAGCACAGGAATGAGAGTAGGCCAATGACTTTGATAAAGCTGATTGCGGAGTACATGGAATACTTGGGAAGGCAAGCAGGTCTGAGTTGCACTTGTGCTTTTGCTAATGAGGCCCTTTTCTACTTTGGATTCCGCATAGCGTGTCTACACGCTGTCGGTCTCGTCCTTCTCACATCATCCTTCTTCCTCCTACTCAGACTCCACGCAGTGCGGCTACGCACCGCGGGTCTCGTCCCACACACACTGTCTATTCTGCTGGTCACTTTCTTCATCCGCAGCTCGTACACGCGGTTCTTCGTGTTCTTCCTTGAATCTTCGTCTTCCGCGGTGCGTCTCCCGAGACTCTTCCGTAATTGATGCTTGGTCACTTGTGCTGATTGGTTGTTTTCTCCTCTGATTGCTCAATTCCTCCACTGTCCTGCCTGCGCTTCGTCAGTGGTCGCGGGTCCTGCTTCAGCTTGTCCCTGTTCCCTTTGCACCGCGGCCCCTCCCTTTGCTGCTTCCCGCCTGGCCACAAATTCTTCGGCTGAGAAGAACCGCCGCAGACGAATGTTCGTCTGCGGCGGCCCTTCCACCGGTACCCTGACCCCTGCCTCCCCCGAATCCGCGCTTACCCCTTGCTCAACCGCATCCGCGGGAGCCAGCATACCATTCGCGGACCCTCTGCCTCCTCGATCCCTATTCCGCTGGTCACTTCTTCCGCGGAGCTGCGGCAGGATTGTGCGTGACACTGATGCCCCCAACCCCCCCTTTTTCCAAGACTCCGTCCCAGAGTCTCTCAGCGCGCTTTCTGCGTGAAGTACTTGTGGGGCTTGGGGCGACCCCGCTCCTGGCACGGCCTGCAGTATCTTTCCACCGTTCCTCCCCTCCGCTTGAGCTTCACCACGCAGTCATCATGGACGAATAGCCGGCATCCTTCACACCGCGCTCCGATCGTGGGCGCGTTGACCAAGTTCTTGCATGAGGAGCAGTGTGTCGCGCGCTCGTACTTTTGGCAGCTTGAGCATCGGTAGATCCGCTTGCCTTCGCTGCTCCGCCCCACCTCCTTGACGCAGGATTCATTTGCCAGGCCCCCACAGTGCTCGCACCGGTAGACTGACCCCTCGAGCCGGCCAAGGCAGTTGTCCCCCGTGCAGAGGCGCTTATTGGAGAACTTCCATTTCATCCTCCGCGGCTTGTTGCGACAGTTGCTGCAGATCCAGATACCCTCCTTCCCGCGTTTGCCACACCGCAGGTGGCACATGGTTCGACACATGCTGCAGGGTTTGCCAAATTCGGTCAGCTCTGTTTCACATCCTTCGTAGAGTGGGGCCAAAGTTTCAGAGGCGTAGGATAGTGAGGCCCCTGCTTCCACGATTTCCGCTCCCACACATCTTTGACACTGTCCTGCCCATACCGAGCTACCCGTCACCAAGCAGCTCTGATGAGCCATCCGGCCACACTGGGTGCAGCGCTCCCCTGTGCGGACAGCCTTTATGCAGGTGGGGCAGTTTTCCGCGGCAGGTGCGGGCAGGTCCTGTTCGTCCTCATCCTCCGAATCAACCTCCTCTCCCTCTGCAGTGACACGCATCGGCTTCCGGATCCCGAGCTCGCGCTCGATCTCTTGGCGGCACCTTCGACATTTTTCTGATCCGCTCCGTTCCCCTTTTGCGTTCCGCGGCTGCTCCAGGCACTCGTCGCATATCCTTCGGTGGCATCCTTCACAGTCCTGCACCCGTCTGCCCCAGCGGTGCCCGCATTGAGCACACGTCTGGCGTGCCTTTGCCTTCTGGGCCTGCTCCGCCGCTACCATCGGACCTTCCTCTTGCCATTGTCGCATGGTGGCCCCCGTCACCGTACGTGGCCCTTGCCGCATCCCTGCTGCTTCCTCTTCCTCCTCTTCTTCTTCCTCATCGGGGTCCCATCCTCCTCGCGCCTCTCCTCCCCCCGGAGCCTGGGCCGGTTCTGCCGCCGGAACCAGGGCCGGCTTCGCCGCCTTCTTCCTTTTTCTGCTCCGGTTCCTCCCCTTGGTCTTCACTCATGCACCGCAGACAGGTGCGGTTCCATCCAATGCAGCTCTTGGCCAGCCCCTGATGCACGGGCTGGCCACAGGCGCGACAGACGACTTTCAGGAGCTTTTCCTCGGGCAGGTTCTCCCCACAGACGGCACAGGGCCCCGTGTAGGCAGCCAGGGCACGGGGGCTCATGGGGACGTTCTTCCGTGGAGCATCGGTGACCCCTTGTGGGGTTATTTCTCCGCTGCCCGTCTGTTGTGATCTTGACTGCTGCTGTTCTGGTTGCTCCTGTTGTTCCTGCGGCTCCTGTTGCTCCTGCTGCTCCCGCTGCTCCTACTGCTCATGTACCACACGTCTTCCTTCCGCGGAGACCTCCTGTACATCAGAGCCATCCGTTGGTTCCTCCCGAGGTTCCTGACTCCACACTTCCTCCTGCTCCAACACCTGGGTCTCGCACTGCTCCAGCACCTCCTCCGCGCGCCATCCCCTTGATCCCTTGCGCGCCTCCAGCGGAGGGAGTTCTCCACCCGTACCGGGTATGTGCGTCTGCTAGGCCGGGGGTAGCAAAACGAACTCTGTTGCAGGGTAGCTCCGCTCACTGAACCCATCTGGCCCTTCTAGCCACACTCGTCCCGCGTCCAGTGCGGCCACGCGAAACACCTGCTGCGCCTCTTCTGGTTCACGCCCTACGCCGGGGAAGGGGCAGAGGTACACCAGGTTTCCTTCCTCAATTGCCCCGTGGTTGAGGAGTCGGTTGGCAACATCACATCCGCGCCAAGCCGAAACCGAGGCTCGGAGGCGTGCCTCTGCCCTCACCGCGGCGGTTTTCTGGCATCGCGCCCGGTACCACTCCTGCACTTCCTTGTCCCTTGCCAGCTCCCGCTCCTTCTCTGAGCCTCCATCTTGCTGCTGCTCCGGGTCCAGTGGCAACAGTAGTGGGGGCTGTGGCATGCCAAGTGCCGCGCGCGGAGGCTGCCTGAAGAGGAGGGCATGTGGCGAGAATGTGGTGGCGCAGCTAGGGGTGATGTTGATGAAGTGGGCGGTCTTTTTTAGGGTCTCCCCCCAGTCTGTGACCTCCGCGGTGGCCACTGCCCGCTCCAGGATCTCGTGCAGCCGCTCGACCTGGCCTTGGGATTGAGGTCGGTATTGTCCAGAATGCACATGCTGCACTCCCCACTCCGCAAGCTCTTCGCGGAACGCCCCTGCAAACTCAGTGCCGTTGTCACTGTGCACCACACGACATCCTCCGAACTTGTAGAACACCTCTTCCCTGATGAAGCGTGCCGCACGCTCCGAGGACTTGTCAAGAACGACCCGGACCCACATGTACTTGGTGAAATGATCCACGGCTGCAATCCAATATCGCTTCCCTTGGGCGCGGCGAGGGCGAGGTCCGTGGAAGTCAATGATGATACGGTCCAATGGCTCGCCGATGGGGGAGGGTAAGAAGAGCGGCATGTCCTGCGGTGTTATCTTGCGGTGGCGTTCACATGGGGCACAGTGTTGCACCACGTCTTTCACTATTGCCAGGATGTTTGGTATGTGCAGGATGGGGGTGAGACGCTCCTTGAGTGCCTGGACGCCAGTGTGGTGGTGTTGATGGTATGCTTCGACCACCGCTCGTTGCGAGGTGGGTGGGGGCACCCACAAGACCTGTGGCTTGGTCCGCCACACACGGGCACCCTCCCATGCGTATTGTTCGCAGGTGTGGGCGAGATCGTCCTTCTTCCTCCTGTCATATTCCACCCCCATCCGCGCCCCCAGGGCCTTGTACACCTTCTCCGCCTCCACCTTCTGCTGTTCCTTGGTTGTGGCGCGGAGCAGGATGTGCGCGGCTTGCCAGATCCTCCAGTCCTGCGTCTCGGCGGGCTTCTCCTTCACCACCTTTCCCGCGGCGGCTTCTCCCTGCTTCCTCTTCTTCTCCTTTTCCAGCGCCGGCAGCCCCTGGGCCCTCCTCGCATCTTGTTCCGCCTTCATCGTCTGCAGGCGCCGTTGGTTTTTCTCGTCATAGACGGGGGGCTCTGTTGGAATGATGCTCCTCACCATGGCAGGAGTGACTCCAAAAAGGAACACCAAAAAGACAAGCCTTAGTGGCTTAGTGGTTAATGGTGTCCACCTCTAGAGGCAGGGGCCTGGGTTCAAGTCCCACAAGATGAAATTCTGCCCTGCCTCAAGGGGGGTGGAAAATAGATGCCAGGAAGCTAGCTCAACCTCTAGAGTTCCTCTTTAAGTTTCTAGAAGGCCAGGTGAGGGTCCAGGAAGGTGGCACACCTTCTAGAACGGGTGACTTGTCCTACAAGGCATCTAGAGGTGTCTTGGTCTTCTGGACACCTTCCCTCCTACTAGAAGCAAGCTGAGGAATCTAGGAAGGGGCAGAAGCTTCTAGAGGAGGGAAGGGATGCCTTCCTAGGTGGGAAAAGGACAGCCTACCAAGGAGCACTCTAGAAGCCATAGAATCTGCTAGGAAGCTCCAAATCTGGCATGCTTTGGTGTTCTGGAAAGCTTAGATCAGTGGCTATAAAATGCCACTGCTTGTGAGCCTTGATCAAGTGTTAATTCCCATCCAATTGAGGCCAAAACTATTGCCTCACTCTCTGACCAGATTTTGCCATCCTTGAACCAGTTGCCTCCACAGTTTCAGTCTCTGCAAAAACAGTTGGTGGTGTGAACCAGCCACTGCTAGGGACCCTCCAGGGTGCACACTCACCCTCAGGCCAACAAAGGGTTATGGGCCCACGCCTCTAAGGGGTTCAAAGCCAGCTTGATTTCACGCTTCCAACAGCAAGACATGGCAACCAGCGAGCAAGAGAGCAGCCGCGTTGTCCTTAAGTTTGATGGGACAGGCTTTGCCTTGTGGAGGTGGCAGTTTGAGGTCTTCCTCGATGACAAGGGACTGCTTGAGCTCGTAAAAGGTGATGAGACTGCTCCGCCGGAGACTGCAACGGCTGAGTTGAAGGAGGCATACAAGAAGCGCAACAAAAAGGCGTTGGCGCTCCTTGTGTCCGCGTTATGCCCACCACAACTTGGGCACATCCAAGGGTGCACCCTGGCCGCAGACGCCTGGTCAAAACTCTGCTCCATCTACCAGTCAAGCAACCTTGCCAACCAGCTCTTCATCTTCAAACGGCTCGTCACCCTCCGCGCCAACGAAGGCGACAACATCATGGAGATCATGCAGCAGATTGAGTCCCTCGCAGCGGAGTGCGTGGCCACGGGTTGGGAGGTCGACTCTCAGTTGCAAGCTATGATCCTCCTTCTGGCCTTGCCAGACAGTTGGAGTCCCATGATCACAGTCCTTGGTGGCTGGCCTTCCGACGAGCTGAAGTACCCGAAGGTTGCTGAGTACGTGCGCAATGAGTGGATGCGACGTGGCGGTCGAGAGAGTGCAGCGGCATCAAGTTCAGCTTACACAGTTCATCCTCAAAGTGGAGGCCGGGGCGACAAGTGGAAGGGTGCCAAACAGGGCACCAAGAAGGGTGACAAAAAGGGGGAGTGCTTCAACTGCGGCAAGGAGGGCCACTACGTGCGCAACTGTCCTAAGAAGAAAACAGATCGGTCGCAGCGGGGCGGGAAGAAAGATGAGCACGCCCTTATGGCGTACAACTCCACCAACTTGAAGGATCCGGGAGTTGCCGTCATCGACTCCGGATCAGGCCGCCACACGCAATGCAACAGGGCGGCATTTGTCACCTATGGCGCCTCGGAGAGACGCATGACGGTGGCCAATGGAAAAACAGAGGTGGCCGCCGGTGAGGGTAACGTCCGCATTGAGTCAGTTGTGGATGGCAAACCTGTCACGAGCACAATCTACGATGTTCTGCATATGCCCAACTTTGGGGCAAACTTGCTCTCCGTCAGCCGCCTTACCGACAAGGGACTTGAGGTGCTCTTCACAAAGAAGGAGGCCGTCATCCGCAAAGAGGGCAAAGGTGAGGTGATTGCGCGTGCCAAGAGGGAGGACGACTTGTACCTGCTACGCGCAAAGATCCTCAGCAGCCGGGTGGGGTCCAA
>SZWC01001245.1:166268-180376 GCA_023375785.1 Penium margaritaceum | reverse complement strand
GCCTGGCGCGGCGCGAGCCAGTCGGCCGCCAGGAGCATGTCATATGTGCGGACGTCACACACCTGCACGGTGTGCGGTGCATGCACGTTGACCACCTGGATGGGCAGGGCCTCGATTTGTCCGATGGGTGCATCGATGGCGCCGGTGGAGATGGAGAAGCGGAGTCGAGTGGGCACGATGAGGTGGTCGAGACGCAGGGTGCGGGCCATCCGCAGTGCGATGGTAGTATGGGTGGCGCCGGTGTCCACGATGGCCACGAACTTGCGGCCACACACCCACACATAACACCATGCCACGTGGATTTCGGCCGGCATTGGTGGACCGGTGGTCAACGGTACGGGGGCCCATGTGCGTGGTGCTTGGCAGGCATCCTCCCGGATGCGGGAGTGTGCTGTGACGATTGCATGGGCTACCATGCAGACACCTGTATCACGGGTGAGGGTGCAAGAGAGGCGGATGCCGACGGGGGAGAGGGAGGGGTTGTAGGAGGAAAAGAGTGCCTGCAGTCGTTCCGCAGATGCGGGGGAATGAAGAAGGAAGTCGACCAAGGAGAGGGAGTGTCGCGTGTCGAGAAGAGGGGAGGCAGTGGGTGGAGGGGTCATTGGAGAAGAAGCGATGGCCACCGATGCGGTCGCGTGAGTCCGGCGGGATGATGACTAAGAGGGGCGAGAGGGAATGTGTGCTGCGACGTCCTCCAATGTCCAGCCGCAGATGGTAGGGTTGAAGCGGCGGGCAAGCTGAAGACCGGTGGCGGCGAGAGCAGGGAGGGTCTCCGCGGTGCCCAGGCACTCGGCAGGCTCCAGCTCGGATAGGAGTTGGTATGCGACCGCGGATTCCTCCTCCGTGAATTCACGAGCGACACCCTCCCACTGGGGCTCAGCATCCGCGGGTGGGAAGGCATCTATGCGGCGAGACTCTTGGAGGTTGTCCTGTAGATCCGTGGGGTGCGGCCAATCCGCGCGTGGGAGGCGGCTAAGAGCATCCGCATTGCGGTTAGCAAGCGCGGGCTGATACTTGATCTTCATGTTGTAACCTTGCAAGAGGAGAGCCCACTTGGCCAAGATGCCCTCATGATTTTGCGTCGTGAGCAGCCACTGCAACGCCTGATGATCCGTCAAGACCGTGAAAGGCTTGCCATTCTTGATGTAGTCGCGGAAGTGTTGGAGGGCCCACAACACCGCCAAGCACTCACCCTTCACCGGTGGGTAGTTCCGCTCACCGTCAGTGAGGGCGCGGCTGGCATATGCAATCACCCGCTGGATCGGTTCCTGGACCGACTGTGACAGGACGGCACCAAGGCCTTCCCTCGACCAATCGGTTATGATGGCAAAGGGGACGTTGAAGTCAGGGAACTCCAACATGGGCGCGGTGACCAAGCGGTGTTTGATTTCTGCCCAAGCAGCCGCACACTCCGGAGTCCACTCGAATGGGACATCCTGATGGGTCAATTGCTGGAGCGGGCGCATGATGCGTGCGTGGTCGCGGACGAACTTGCGATAGAAGGAGACAAAGCCCAGGAAGATCTTAACCTGCCCCGCAGTAGTGGGTTGACGCCATTTCTGGACGGCGGCAGTTTTTGCACGGTCCGTTTTAATGCCGTCGGCACTCATGACAAAGCCTAAGAACTCCATCTCCGCAGCACCAATGGAACACTTGGCAGCCTTGAGTTTAAGGTTTGCAGCACAGAGTGCAGCGAAGACAGCGGAGAGGGAGGAGAAGAGGTCCTCGAAGCTGTGGGCGGCAACCATGATGTCGTTGATGTAGCAGCTCACATTGGGAATGCCGCGGAGGGTAGAATCCATGACGCGCTGGAACGTGGCGCTAGCATTGCGGAGACCGAAGGGCATGCGGGTGAAAGTGTAGAGGCCTTCAGGGGTGACAAAGGCTGTTTTGACGATGGAGTCCGGATGCATGGGGACGGCGTGGAAGGCTGCTTTGACATCGAGCTTTGCAAACCATCCGCGCCCCTGTTGACGCTCCTGTATGTCGACGATCAGCGGCATGGGATAGGCATCTTCCTCGGTGACACGGTTGAGGTCGCGGAAGTCGACACAGAAGCGTTTGGAGCCGTCTGGCTTTCCGACGATGACCAAGTTGGCACGCCAGGGACTGACGATGGGCACGATCACGCCTTGGGCCTTCAATTCCGCGAGACCGTCATTGATGATCTGCTCTTGGTCCGGAAGGATTCGGCGGACCTTCTGCTTCACCGCGGGAGCTGAACCGGTGTTGATGATATGAAAGGTGTTGACTGCCCCAAGGTCTGTCGCGGTCCCAGCAAAGATGTCGGCGAAGGAGTCCAGCAAATCCCGGAAGTCCTGCTTCTGGGATGGTGAGAGACGAGGGTGAAGGATGTGGTCCTACCGCGGTGGCGGAGGTGGCAGTTGCTCATGGATGGGGTAGAAGTCGTCATCCTCGTCCAGGGGAAGGCCTGGGCCGAATGCGTGCTCGCCTTGCTGCCATAGCCCCAGAAGGTTGGAACGCACCCCTGCTTCCGCGTGTTCCGCGGAAAGTTCACGCCACTCTTTGACATGAACCTGTTCGGCATCCAGAACATCATCCGCCGGTGTCAGGTTGCTCAGGGAACGTGCAGTGGCATCTTCCTGTGCCGCATCAGAGAGGGAGAAGGTTGGGGCCTCGGTCACTGGCACCGTGACACGATCGCCCACGGTGATGAGGGCGTAGTTTTTTGTGCCCGTGGTGGATGTGAGCTGCATGACACCTAAGGAAAATAGAAGGTTGCCAGATCGTGGAAGGAGATAGTCCATGCCCAGGAGAACATCATAGGTCCGCGCCTGGGTCACTTGGACATCCGTTGGCTCATGCAGAGTGCCCACCTGCAGGGGCAAGCCTCGTACTTCGCCATCCCCGTAATCCAGCCCTCCCGCGGAGTTACTGAACAGCCGCCTCGTTGGGATGACGCGGTCTGTCCATCCAATGAGGCAGAGAACGCGGAGGGCCACCGTAGTGTGAGTCGCCCCGGTGACAATGATGGCCAGGAATTTGCGGCCACAGATCCCGACCACACAACAGGCCACCTCGTAGTGGCGGTCGTCGCGGCGGGGTGGTTCCAGGGGTTGGGGTGCCCACCCCCATTCTATTTCTTCTGTAGTTAATGCCGGTGGCACCTTTGCCACAACGCGTCGGGTGTTCTGAGTGCCATGGGGCGGAGTGGTGCATACAAGGGAGATTCCCACGGTCTGGAGGCGATGATTGGCGGTGGTGAATTCTTCTCAGAGCCGCGGAGCCAGTTCGGGATGAAGGCAAAGGAAGTCAAAGAAGTTGACAGAGGCAATGGGGGTGGTGAAGAGTTTGTGGACCGGATCAGTGGAATCCGCTGCAGGGGTGGGAATAGGCTGAGATGCAGGTGAGTTGGTCGCAACCGCTACCGCAAGCTTGGGATCAGGTTGGCGACGCTTCTTTAGGGGTCGCATGGAGCGGGCCGTGATGGCCTCTTGCAGCCGGGCCTCGGCGACTTCCGCTCGTCGCCGCAGATCGTCCTGCAACTGTGCAGCCTCCTACAGATCCCATCCACGGAGCTTGATTCGACGTGCACGTGTGATGAGCTCCATTTCCTCAGGTGTTGGTGCCACCTCGGTGGTCTCATCCTCTGCCATGGGCAATCCTAGCTTCACATTGCGAGCGCCGGCCGCGGGATTTTGCTGCGGATCTGGCAGGAGACCCTGACCCGTTCCCTGAGCCGCCTGGTCTTGTCCAGTGGGCGGCGGGTTCAGTGGCTGTAGCTGTTGCTGCGGCCGCTAAGGCTGATGCTGCTGCTGTTGGCCGGGTCACGCCTGGTTATAGTACTGCTGCCACTGCTGGACCATAGGATCCTGGGAAGCTGGTTCAGGGCGCGGAGCCGCTTGTCTCTTTCAAGGGTAGTCCCGAGCGATGTGTTCCAGACTTTGGCACATGTAACAGGCTTTCGGTTTCTGCTGCTGCGGAGGTGGAGCGGGTGAAGATGAGGGTGTGTGGGTATCGGCGCCCTGGTATTGTCGGGTCGACCGTTGCCTGGTGAAGATATCCGTGGCGTCCCGCACCGCGTCTTGCAAGGATGGGTAGCGGTCAGCGATCATGAGACTGCTGATCTCATCCGGAAGAGCGCGGATGAGGTTCTGCAATAGAACCCACAGCGGCAGTCCTTCCCCCTGTGGACTCTTGGCCACTGAGGCCCATGTCAGGAACTGGTCCAAGAATCTGCGGATGTCGTCGTCCTTGCGCATGACCTCCTTCTCAATCTTCTGCAGCGCCTCTTCCTTTGTCAGATGTTTAAAGCGTTCTATGAGGGCATTGCAAAAGTCCTCGAAAGATGGAAAAGGTGCCCGTGCGTTGTACCAGTCCGCTGCTGCTCCCTGAAGGTGAAGTTCCGCGGTGGCAAGGCAGAGGTCGGGCGGAATCCGGCCGATGCTAGCAAAGAGGGTGATTTGTTTGAGCCAGACCCAGGGGTCTTCCTCCGGGGCACCTCTGAAAGAGTCCAGCCGGGGAATGTTGGCAGGCTCGGAACGGATGTATTGCAGTTGCGGGACGGTGCTGCGGTTAGTCGTCAATGCAGTCACAGCATGTGGCAGGGGGGGGGCTGCAGGTGGAGCTGCGGAATATCCACTTGTATGGATCGGCATCTGGAGCTGCCCCGCGGGCATGGGAAGACTTGCTTGCGTGGGAGGGAGAGGCATATACCAGGAAGAGGGAGCGGTTGTGGAGGCGGTGTAGGGTGTGGAGAAGAATGCCGTCCCAGGCGGCAGCATCTGGGTTCCCTGCACCGGTGCTGCTGCTGTCTGCGATATCTAGTACATCGGGGCCGGTGGGACCGTGGCCGCGGTGTGGAGAGGAGCTGCAACTCCGGTGCTGGTGGTCGGGTGCGGATTCCCTTGCAGCTGCTGTGGGGGCAGGTACAAATGGCTTTGTGCGGTTTGTTGTGGTGTTGGCAGCGAGGCCTGGGGAGGTGCCCCAATTGGCATTGTTCCCACCGGCTGTTGGTGGTGGAGCAGCTCGTAGGTGGGCATGTGTGGCTGCGGGATCATGTTGGGCGCGATCGTCTGCGGCACCATTCCCACCGGCATCGGACCCATCTGCTGTTGTGTCTGGGTCGTCCAGAGGGCTGGCATGGCCGCAGGGGGTCGCGTCGTAGTCGGTTGTTTTCCACCTCCATTCGTCTGCTGCTGCTGACTCGATGGTTGGGTCCCGGTCAGCAGAGACTGGACCGTGTTCCCTTGGTGGTTGACTCCACTGCCGGGCTGAGGCACCTGCTGTGGCGGCTGCGTGACTGCGGAGGGCCCTGCCATCACCCCCACTTGCCTCGTGAGCTGCGGTGGCATATGCACTGGTTCCTGTGGTCCCGTCGTGGGCGGATGCGACATGGCCGCCGCCTGCATGGTACTCATCATCATCTGCTGCTGTGTTGGCGTACTTGGCGCAGGTGGCTGCGGGGGTGCCCCGGTTGGCAGGGTGATCGGGTTTGGTTGTGATGCGGGGGGCTGTTGCGCCATACTTGCCTGTCCACTCCCCG
Organism: Penium margaritaceum; assembly: GCA_023375785.1. NCBI lineage: Eukaryota > Viridiplantae > Streptophyta > Zygnematophyceae > Desmidiales > Peniaceae > Penium > Penium margaritaceum. Next base: position 174,870 of record SZWC01001245.1, on the reverse strand, counting down.
TGTGCTGCTGCTGCGGATATCTCGGTAGCTGGACCACTCCAATTGCTTGGAGCTGCGCGGCCGCTTCTGCCGCGTGTGTTCCCATGGTCAGAGGAGCCGGACCCACGGGGAGTTGGTTCACTGGTGGCTGGACAACTCCCGATGCCTGCATGGACATAGGCATCCTCATCTGCATGCCTCCTGTAGGTTGTGCGGATACGACCATCTNGGCCGCTTCTGCCGCGGGTGTTCCCATGGTCAGAGGAGCCGGACCCACGGGGAGTTGGTTCACTGGTGGCTGGACAACTCCCGATGCCTGCATGGACATAGGCATCCTCATCTGCATGCCTCCTGTAGGTTGTGCGGATACGATCATCTGCTGCTGCTGTAATCCGGGCACAGGTAGTTCCGCGGTCAGAGCACCCGTGATTGCCCCGGTCGGCTGCTGCGGCGGGTTCGTGTCCTGAGGCATCCCAAAGGCGGGGTTGGTAGTCCCACCCTCTGCTGCTGTGCCGACATCCACTGCTCGTCTGGTGCTGGTACCTCGGGGATCCTTAAATCCTCGGGGCTCAGCGGTAAGGGTTGCGGGTGTGCTGGCGGGGGCACGTGCTGCGCCTCTATTCCGCCAGGGACCTGCTGCTGCTGCCCGCCCCGACGCCGATACACCAGTCCGCGGTAGACCTCGAGCTCTCCACCACCGGAGGATTCCTGCAGGGAAGGTGGCGCATCGGAGAACTACTACGCCCCAAGTGGCACATTTGGCTGGCCCCCCTGGCCCTGTTGATGCTGCGCCGACCCATGGCTGTCGGAACTGTGGACACTCTCCACCTCCACGTGTTCGGCCAGCGCATCCATAATGCAGCGCCAGTGCAGCTGCTCCAACCACTCGGTCACTCGTCGGTGCTGGGCGAGCGGATCGGAGCCTGGTGAGGAGCTGACTGGTGCGAGGGACAACACAGGTGAGGAATCCCGGCTTCTCGCGCAGGTTGCGGCCCGTCGTGGCAGGAAGCACCGCGCTGATGACTGCTGCTGCCGTCGCCTGGTGTCCTGATGCACGAAGCTGGCCGCCGACATGAACGACTGATCTGAGAGGCACGTGCAGTTCTGCTGGCAAAGAGCAAAGAACTTTACACGCTCACCGCACCATGACACTGATACCCCCAATTTTGCCGCGCCCCTGATTTTTCCGCGGACGGCAACTCTCCGCGGATCCCCCGGATTACTCCCTTCACTACTACAAGTTTACTACAAGTGATCAGCAAGACAGGGTTGCCACCCCCAGGCTAGAGGCTACTCAGCGGACCACGAGTTTGGGACTGCTGCGCATACACCTTAATGAGAAGTGATACTCCGCGAGCCACTAGAGTACGGCAACCCACAATGGAAAACCCCCGACTATCAGCTATTCCGCGGACCACAGTTCTAGGCTTCTGCGCAGGCACCTCACCGATGAGTGATGCTCCACGTTCCACTTCTTCCCACACGGGATTCCACCACCTCGTGGCGTCCGACTCCTCTCCGCGGAACCCCGTTCTGCGGATGTGTGCAAGCAAGGGACACCGCCGGCAGCCCACCTCACTCGGAATTTTGGTTCTTCACGCACATACTCCCATAGTCCGCGGACCGGACTCCGAGGGCGACTGAGGGCAAGAGGGCAATGGGCGGAGCACAGGAATGAGAGTAGGCCAATGACTTTGATAAAGCTGATTGCGGAGTACATGGAATACTTGGGAAGGCAAGCAGGTCTGAGTTGCACTTGTGCTTTTGCTAATGAGGCCCTTTTCTACTTTGGATTCTGCATAGCGTGTCTACACGCTGTCGGTCTCGTCCTTCTCACATCATCCTTCTTCCTCCTACTCGGACTCCACGCGGTGCGGCTACGCACCGCGGGTCTCGTCCCACACACACTGTCTATTCTGCTGGTCACTTTCATCATCCGCGGCTTGTACACGCGGTTCTTCGTGTTCTTCCTTGAATCTTCGTCTTCCGCGGTGCGTCTCCCGAGACTCTTCCGTAATTGATGCTTGGTCACTTGTGCTGATTGGTCGTTTTCTCCTCTGATTGCTCAATTCCTCCACTGTCCTGCCTGCGCTTTGTCAGTGGTCGCGGGTCCTGCTTCAGCTTGTCCCTGTTCCCTTTGCACCGCAGCCCCTCCCTTCGCTGCTTCCCGCCTGGCCACAAATTCTTCGGCTGAGAAGAACCGCCGCAGACGAATGTTCGTCTGCGGCGGCCCTTCCACCGGTACCCTGACCCCTGCCTCCCCCGGATCCGCGCTTACCCCTTGCTCAACCGCATCCGCGGGAGCCAGCATACCATGCGCGGACCCTCTGCCTCCTCGATCCCTATTCCGCCGGTCACTTCTTCCGCGGAGCTGCGGCAGGATTGTGCGTGACAACCTGTCACAAAGTTCTTGTCCATCCAAGCGATCCTTGCTCTTGCCGCTGCTATGGATCAGGAGGTCCACCAAGTGGATGTGACGTGTGCATTTCTGAATGGTGAACTTAAGGAGGATGTGTACGTGGGACATCCAGAGGGGTATGTGGTGAAGGGAAAGGAGGATTTGGTATGGGAAATTCTGAAGCACCTCTACAGCCTGAAGCAAGCACCGCAAGCATGCTACCACAAGATTTATGAGCACCTGACTGGCCTTGGTTTTGTGCGCATAAAAGTTCACCATGGATTCTATGGGCACATGCAACAGGCTAGCCAGGTTATCATCTTGTTCTAAGTAGATGATCTGAACAGATGAACATTGCTTTTGACTCCAAGTTTCTTTTTGACAACGTGAAGCAGTCCCTTCCTGCCAAGTTTGACATGAAAGACATGGGAGAGCTAAGTTACTACCTTGGCTTTCAGGTCAAGTGCAACCGGCATCAGCAAATCTCTGAGTTTTCGCAGAGCATGTAAATGAGAGACATCTTCAAGAACTTCAACATGGCAGGATCAGGCAAAGCCACAACACCACTGGAAGTGGAAGAAAAAATGAGCATGATGTAGACTCCCCAGACCACACAAGACAGAAACTGCATTTGGGAGTGCCACTCCAAGCAGCAGTTGGGAGTCTCATGTACACAGTAGTCGGAACGTGCCTCAATACTAGCCAAGCAGTAGGAATGCTCAGCAATTTTTGTGCAATTTTGGGGTGTGCCACATTTTGATGCGGCTAAGCGTGTGCTGCAATACTTCAAGAGCAGCAGCAGCTTTTTCCTCACCTTCAATGGCAATGACAGCCCCATCCTCATCGGCTACAAGGACACATATTTGGGTGGTGACCCGTACACAAGGAGGTTGACTAGTAGGTTGTGTTTGCCAGGGGGAGGTGTAGCCAGTTGAAGAATTCTTCTTTCCAGCTTCTCAGTGGTCCTTCCAGCACATGAGGTGCCTTAAAATTCAGAGTTACCTGAGCGGAAACCCTTGCACTAGACGACATTGCATTGGATGCTGCAGCACAGTTGTTCACTATGTTTCTTGTTGACTCCTTCGGAATTGATGACGTATTGATTCTCTCAGCGTCCGTTCTCACGGCCTGTACAATTGAAGGTTTGTGTGGCAAGCATCGGAGACAAAACTACAATGAAGGCAGGAAAACTCCAGACCTGCACCTCAGACTCACAAGAACCTTCAGTTTCCAAAGCTTGCTTCATTCTCAGCATCCTAGCACAAAACGTTTCCCTGGCTTTTGACTTCCTCCCTTTATTCCATGTTGAACCTTTTCATTTGTTGAAAATTCTGCATTAGGAATCCAAAGTTTCCATTCATCCTCACTTCAACAAAGCAACTTTCAACAACAAAGGTGAGTGCAAAACCATGCTTATGAATTTGCTCCATTGAGAAGAGTCCTTCTTCAGAAAACCTCCCTGATAGATGTGTTACAGTGGCAGGTCTCTGGCACCACTTTCTTCAGTTCAGTAGAGGAATTCATAGAGCTTCTCATCCTTTCAAAAAGTGTGTTTGAAGGATACCTCCATATAAAGTGTTTCCTTGAGATCTTTTGTGGTTTCAATTTGGGAGAATATCCCCGGATCATCTTCTGTGCCAACCAGGCTTGAAAACACAACCACAATACAGCAAGGCAGGTTTGCATCCACTCCTCCATCTTTAAGAGTGGTTAACATGACATCCTGAGGTTCAGGAACTCCTCGAATCTCTTTCTCGTTGACTAGTACATTTCACTAAATCCAGATCTTGTGTTCTTGTGCATTAAAAACCATAGTTCCTCAATAGTCGTTGCATCATGGAGAAATGCTACATAAAGATTCTCCAAGTCATAACCATGTCAAATCAAGAATGCTGAGCATTGAGAAAACAACGACTTGGGTCACTTTGTGTGCTCATCCGTGGCCATCCCTTCCTTCTTCTGACTAGGCTCCTAGTTCATTCCCTGTTTCTGCTTGTGCATTTGATGAGAATCTTGTTGCGGCTACTACTGCTGCCTTTAAGCCTGCTACTGCTGATGCTTCCGCTCCTATCACTGCTACTGATGTTGCAGCAGCAGCTCTTGCTACTGCTGCCGCTGCTACTGCTGCTGTTTCCACTGATGCTGCTGCTGTTGCTACTGCTGCTGCTTTTGTTTTTCTTAAGGTAGTTTTTCTGTTTCAGCTGAAAAACATGTTGTGACTGTTGCTGAACATGCTGTTGCTGCTGCGGCTGCTGCTGCTGCTGCTGCTACTGCTGGCACTGCTCCTGTTCCTATTGAACGTAATGGAATTGATTTTGCTGTACTTTCTCATACTGCTCAGGAAACTTCTTTAGCTGCTACTGCTGTTGCTACTGCTGGTACTGAACTTGTTTTGGTTGCAAATGCTGCTGATAACGCATTTGCTGCTGCTCAGACTACAGCAGGTACAGCCACTGCCGCTGCTGCTGCTGTTTCTGTTGTGCCTCGTGTTGCTATGGCTATTGCTCCTGAAGGTACTGGGAGGGGTACTGTTGTTGGGAAAGGAGCCATCCGGCTCAGTTTCAGGTCCACAGGAGCAAGTTCAAGGAAACTACCAGATGCCTGCTCCGATCGTCCATCTGAATTCATCATTGGAAAGATCAGGTGGCAAAATGTCTACGGTCCAAGTTTCAGGCCGATCCAACGGTCCGATTGAGAGATATGAATTTTCACAGTTCCAGGGTCATCGACCTCCGATATCTGGGTGACCATGGGCGATGGCTCCATGCCTTAGCGTGAGATAAGAAAAAGACAAGAGGTCCAGGGTCAAGACCTGATGGGAGAAATATCCAAAAAGGTACTAGATTCTTGGGTTGCCTTGTCAGTGTGTGCTCACTAGGAAAAAGGTACCTCTCCTTACTTTTTAGGTGAGGTGAGATCCTTGTGTGCTAGCCATGGACACATGGCGATTGTCCATGGGATTGTGGGTTATGTGACCACTAGGAGTGTGCCATGAGAGCATTTTATAGCTCTCTACGTCGTGTGTGAGTGGTCACCCTGATTGCTAGGCTGATTTCCTCTCTTGTGTGAGATTATGGACTCTAGTGTGTAAGCCTTAGCCTCCATGGCTAAGTGGTGGGGCTTGTGAGAGGGCTGACTTGCGCAAGCTCTAGCTCTACATGTACTCCATCATTTTGAGTGATTCGACAACCATTCTTCAGCACAAGTGATGCCCTTCCAGTCCCACATGTTTGCTGCTCCAAGGCTCCCTCTCTCCTCCAGTTCGAACAACTGTAAGGCCTATGTTAGGAGCTGCTGACTTAGGTACCTTACCTGGATAAAGAGGAGAATTACCTCACCATCTTAATCATTCTCTTGCTGCTGTTTCCCATGTACATCTTACCCTGACGCAAAGACCGGTACATCAGCCCATGTGAACCGTACCCCTACAATGCAGTTGCTACCGTCAGTGACATTGATCACTACTTCCAAGGGCACCTGACCAAAGAGCAGCGTTTCATTTTCACCCATGCCTTGCATGGCGCTCCATGGTGGTCCTAGAAGATCTAAATCCAGTGACACAAGCATGTACCACATGAGGCACAAATGAGAGAAAATCAAGAAACACACCTTGTATGGCGGCAGCAGCATACAACCATTAGTGAAACGGCTCAAAAATCTTTTCTACCTTTTTCCTTCAACCGGCCAGCCACCTAGTCAGCTGGGAAGTAAATTGGTCAACCATCCAGCTTCACAGCAGGTCAAGCTGGCCCACCACCCAATCAGCCGACCTGCCCACGAGCTAGCCAGCCTTCCTCCAAGTCTGCCAGCAATCAATCAAGAAAACCACCCTTTCTGCAAGCCAACCAAGCCAGCCAGCCATAAACTCAGCTTTCCTGCCCACATCCTAACCAGCCAACCTCCCAGTCAGCTACCAAAGAAATTTCCCACCCACCTGGCTTAACAGCCACCAAATCTGGCCGATCACACAAATAGACGCCCTCTCAAAGAAGTGGCCAGGGAACTTCCCAGTCGGCCCGAAACGATGGCACCTGACATTGGCATGACAGCCACTGAAGCCTGCAAACCACCCATCAAGACGCCCTGCCCACCAACTAGCTAGCCAACCTCCAAGCCGAAGAGCAAACAGGTTTCCTAAACCATCCTGCATGGCAGCCACTTACAGGATTCACATGGAATCATGCAAAAACATGTTGCAAGCAGGACTCAAACCAGTAAGGGGTGATTGTTTACATAATTTTTGGGGTGTAGATCAGATTTAGAACACCAAAAAAAGTGATAAGGTGTGTGCATCCACCCGCTTGGGGCCCCAGAGTTGGAGGCCAGAGATTTGCTGTAGGGATGCAACGGCAAAATGACCCACAGCAGGATTTGAACCATCAGGAGTTTTTGCAAAACTTACTGCATTTTTAAGACATTCATGGGGGATGATAGGGCATGCATGCCAAGCAACAAGGAATCAGCCGTAATACTGGTACTAGCGAATTTTGTTGCTGTGAGCGCTTACTCACTGGAACCTGGATAAAGGAAACCTTGTGATGAAAAGGAAAGATGTTTGACAAAGTAAATGATGGAGATAGTAATTCCTTAGATTCTGTGATGTTTGTGTCTCTGTCAAGAGTTATTTGTGTGCTCCTTTTGTGCATTAAAAAAAATAATGACCAAGCTCCTCCGAAACAAAAACAAGTATCAACCTCCACTTTGTATGAAAACAAAATAGTACCTTAGAACTGGCAGGGAAAATGTACCTGACAAGAGAGGGAACCCAGTTTTGTCCTCACAATGATTGTCTATGGTGGATCACAGAATACGTGGTGGATAACGGGTGGCGGTTGCTCATTGGATGATGGATGATAGCTATCCTCATGCGTGAATGTCAGAGAGATGCATGATACAGTTTGCATGGAGAAAAGAACACTGAAAACTGTAGAAGGGGTTTGAGTTTACATCAGTAATATTTTGTATACAATGCTCATTTGTGATTGTGGATGCTCACCAGAATGTTTCTTTTTGTGCAAGTACAACAGCCACAGCATATTCCAAACTGAAGTTTTGTGGTGATTCCGGCTTCCAGCACGTAGCCATGTCGTGTTGGCACGTTTGGTTTGACCTCTGAAGTGCATACATAGAGATGGAAACTAGACAATTTGACTGTCTAACGTGTTGCCCATGTGGCAGCGGCAGTTTGCAGTGCTGAGGCGTCAGACATGGCTCTTGTTTCACAATACTAGACTCCCCCTTCTGCTTGCCACAACAAAATGTTATTCCTGAGTCACGTGGCCTGAGGCTCTGGTCTAGAAAACAGCGCCGACACAATGGCAACTGCCGACCGTCCAAGGGAATTTCACCCAAGGATCACGATCACCCCCAAGGAATTAACTATGTCTCTGGTGAGACCTAGTTACCCAGGTGCTTTCGCTCAAGGTCTTAGGGGCTCCCGCCCTCTAAGCCTTCTTCTTCCTTGGTGTGAGAGCCCAACACATTAAGTCAGCACTCTCACACGAGCAAGATTACAACCACCTTAGCATTTCATATCAAGCTCAGTCTCAAGCGCACAGCTCAAACAAGAGACATCAAGTGAAGGAGTAGTTGAGACAATGGCAAGTACAAGGCATAAATAGCTGAGGAGTGCCTTTGGCAGCCAAAGCGCGTGCGCCTCGGCTAACCCGAAGCGCGCGCGCCTCGGCCGATGTCACTCCTTAAATTAAGGAGGTCATCCCCTCAATCAGGGAAGACATCCCCTGATCCAAGGCACATCTTGCATCTTCCAATCCGACCGTTGGATCAGCCCGGAACTTGGACAGCTGACAGTTTGACACGTGCTCTTTCCATCGGTATGGTCAGATTGACAATCTGAATAGCCATCATCAGAAAAATCCAGAGGACTTATCCTTGAACAAGGAAAGTGCATGCCTGGTCTGTTGGACCGGACCCAGGGGACTTGCTCCACATGAGCAGTGCATGCCTGGTCCGTCCACTACTTGCCAATTCTGGAGACTAGTGGCCAAGGGGCATTCAAATAACAACAATCTCTCCCTTGCACCTCTGGCCACTTGTCCTGTCTTCAGTCTTCGTCACTTACGCTCTTCATGCCGATATCCTGTCTTCCTGCGAGGTGGAGTTCTCGGTGAAGGGGTTTTGTCAGCATGTCTGCCCGGTTGAGCTTGGACGCAACGTGCTCCAGCTCCAGCACTCCCTTAGCAACCAGGTCGCGACTGAAGTGGT
>SZWC01001245.1:128003-149345 GCA_023375785.1 Penium margaritaceum | reverse complement strand
CACGCGAGCGCACACGCGCGCGCGCACACACACTCACAAACACACACACACACACACACACACACACACACAAATTTCCCCCCTCCACAATTTTTTTTGTTGACAATGCAGAAAAAGGAAAAATCATGCCACAAGAAAGTGTTCTCGGAACAAGAGACAATTTGAAAGAGCACATGCAGGATTCCTTAGAGTGCACCTGGAAACATTTGGAAAGTTTTCACATGCATGCATACATGTGCAGTGGGTTCAGGAACAATCCATCTACCCTCTGTGATCAGATCCCCACAGCTGCATTCCGATCAACTGCCAGTCAAAGCAAGCCTGAATGAAGCTGAAACTGCAAGCCATGCAATTTTAACAAGTAGGTCAAAATGATATGGGCATGACGAAATCATTAGGCCGCAATGCCAGCCAAGGTAGGCTGTTGCTGTTGCAGCGAGCAACATCAAACTGTTTGCGATGGACACACAATACCACTGGTAACATGGATTTGCCACCAAAAGTGTAAGCACCACTGTCCATGTCATTAGAGAGATGGGCATCAGCACATATCAATGCCAGTTACATCATTGAACAAAATCTGGGCCCGCTACTTTCCATGCGCCAAGAGAGAAGATGAATGGAAGCTTCCTAGCTCTGCTGCCGCTAACATTTAACTGTAGTCCAATCAGCTAATGCACTAGAGTGCAAAGCAGGCGCAAGACCAACAGTTGTTCTTCTAGGGGAGACATGCAATGTATCATAAGCTTCAATAGACTTAATGTGCAGCGGAATGGAAACTGAAAAGCACACAGGATAAAAATCTGCCGCAGCGCACGGCGGGTGATGCACACAGTAGGGTAAACTTGCCCTTAAACCTGGCACAAAACCAGAGCTTTGCTCCAAACTCAGTGCACAGGCATCTAAATGTAGAACCATATGAACCTACGAATGTACACTCTCAAGCCAGGCGCAACAACTGCTCACATGTGTGGTTTTGAAACCAACCAATGAACCTACAATGCAAAAACATGGGCCAGTTATATTTGGGCCATAGACCAATCCACAAAGAAAATTTTAGAGTCTGAAAAAAAAGGTGGAGTGCCCCAAGCCACGTGATGGTGCTCCGGCTCAAGCTGGGTCCGGATTAGGATTGTGAACATGCATGGACACGGCTGAGTGGTCACAAAACTATTTCATGACCTAGTGATACCCATGTCCATTGTGAACCAAGGGGGGTGATAGTCACACACAGAGCCCTTGGGATAGAACTCCCACCCTTGACCCCTTCGGTGTTTCCGGCCAAACCTTGAGGTGTCGCACCACCCTCTTCTAGCAGCAATACCGCTGCTAGTGACCAAGGTTCCCACCGTGTGACTCTCCTGGTGGCGTTTGGACCAAGGTGCGGTGTGAGACATGAGGAGGATTGAATGGACGTGTGCAAGGCAATGCTTGAAATAGAAGGAGAGTTGGGAAAGGAGTGAATCCTTAGACTTGAAGCATCAGTACAAGAAAATATACAACGTCGTTGGGTAACACTAAAATACCTGGAACAACCCCTATGCTTCTTCATGTAACTGTCCTATGAGCCGGCCAATAGCTCCTCAGTGTTGTGAAGCCCTCTAATGATGTGATATTACAAAAATGACATATGTATCATGTAGTACATGTTGGAGCTTTACAACGCATGAAAAAAAGCCTCAATCCATGGAGAAATGGCTAAGTTAAGGTCGTTTGAGTGTTTCACGGATGACGGCCGCTGGCAGCACCGCCGCCGGGGATTACGGCCACTCAGGGCGCCCTTTCCTACAAAACGCACCTCTAGCCGGCATCCCGAGCGCCAAAGGTCCCCAATGAACCTTGCTTCATTGGTTAGGCATCCATCTAGAGGTGCTTTGGCTGAAGTGGGCGAGAAAGTTGCTCTGTTGTGCTCGGGGTCGAACCGGTATGTCTCATGTTTTCAGGAGGTTTGCCTCCCACATTTGCACAACCATACATATCTTGTCATTTTGCCAAATGACCCACTTATTGGGTCAATTTTGCATGTTTTTTTCATGTTCAGTATAATAGGTAAATCAAAACATGTATTTGAAGTCGGCATGATGACATAATCACCACCCCGACCGGCTGCTCCTATGATATCATACCTTAAGGATGCATCATCCCGGTGCGCTCCTCGTACCTCAAAGGACTGTGTTAGCCGCACCACCACTGTCAAAATCGGCTTTGAGGATCTAGCAGTTGTGCTCAGGCCAATAGCCAAGCTATTGCACTAGGTATTGCCAACTGTTATCGCGACGACGTTGCTCAAGAATCGTATCCACCACGTACTCCTCCTCACCCTCAACCAAAGGGGAGCCTCCCAGTCTAGGTATGCACTGCTGAGCTGTACGCAAACTGAGCAACTGGGGGCTTGCATTCCCATCCCTCATTGTCCGGCTCCAAGATCTCTTGCAAAAACTCCTCTATGGTCCGTTTTGTGCAATCAATTTGGCCATCCATTTGAGAATGGTAGACTGATGAAAGAGCCAAATGGGTGTCCAACATCTTAAAAAGCTCATATTGAAGATTTACCCCTCTCCATGCCCAGCTGCGGTGCCGGGAGGCATCGGCGAGCCACCAATGAGAAGAAAATCCTCACAGTTGGATCTAGCGGCACGAGGATTACTCATATCTTAAAAAGGAGGATTGCCCCTGAAATTTTCCCGGTGGCTGAATTTGGTGGAAGTTGTTTCATCAAAATCACACAAGGAACAAGGGAGACATGGGCTTTCAAAGTTGGGGTGTGTGCGGGGGCTCTAGGAGTCGGCCACGGTTCGACTGCAGGTGAGTAATTGACTGGACCGGGTAACAAATGTCCATCTGGGGATTTTTCTCCGGAAGGGCTACCGAGGTGTCCGGTGAATTATTTGCAAAATATCAGTAGTGCAATTTGTTAGTAAGGAACTTGGCCAAAATTCTGGCTCGACGTCCGAAACTCAGTAATATATTTGGATACTCGGGGGCTTAGTCAGAGTTCCCACTGCATGTCCGTGAACAGGTTTTGAACCACATTGATCCCCATCACCAAACTCAAGGATTGACTCATCAAAACAGATCCCAAAAGACACTGCCAATACTTGTAGAGACATCTGTGCCTCTGGAATCGCGTTTTGATGGGTCCTTGATGTGTGAGTGCACCTCGGCAGGTGACATGGTGCGCGCCACCGATTACGCGGCTGGATTGGGTTGCCGCTCTTTGGCTAACGTACCGGGAGCTACGGTAATCTGAATCGCGTACGGTTTGGTGCGTTGAAGAGCTTATGACTAGCCCAAATGTTCATATCATGACCATTTTAAAAAACGAATGCAAAGTTATGTTATTCCTTTCACACAAGTGACTATCCCACAACTCCTTTCCACTCCAAGAAAAATAGCGTGAGGCAACAAGAAAGCTTATGCTTAGACTCAGAACATGCAGAAAAGTAGTCGTGAACACAATGAAGACCAGTCGGGGTAGTTGGAACTGCCTCCACTCAGGGGCCGGATTCTGACAATTGGCTGTGGGCCCACGACCCTAACTAGTCTAGACATGGAATGACTCTTGTGGCAAATGGGATTGTCGTCGGGGATGACATCGCTGTCAATATTTGAGGTCCCGTAGTGGAAGACTGCAGAAATGGCAAAGAATGAGACGCAATCCCTCCAAAAGTATGTGGGCAGCCCATGCTTTGGGCTATGGAGGTGGCACTTCAAGCTGCACCTCGCGCATAAGGGGCTGCTAGAGGTCATGAAAGGAACGGCAGTCCTCAACAAAGTGATGGGAACAGAAGGGCAGAAGGAGGCCGTTGCAAAGAAGAACACGGAGGTGCTCATGCTGCTAGTGTCCGTGACGGCTGAGCCATAGTGGGGCTACTTCCAAGATTAAATGCTGGTAGAAAATGCGGGGCAAACAACCTTCGCCATCCATCAATCCTAATTGCTGGCAAACAAAATTTTCACGATGAAGCGAATCTTGACGGTGAGAATCAAGGAGGGAGATGATGTCATCTCCGTCATACTGCAGATCGAGTCGCTTGCCTCACGATGAAACGATATGGGGTTTCCGTCCTAGATCAACATGCAGTTGTAGGCGATGGCTCTCCTCATGGCCCTTCCTGACAATTGAAGCCCTCTAATCACCATCTTGGGAGAATTGACAGAGGAAAAGCTCACCTATGGCACGGTCACAGAAAATTCCCCTTGCACACCTTGCACAAGGGCAAGGTGTGCAAGTTGGTGAAAGCGCTCTACGCGCTAGAACAGGCCCCAAGGATGTGGTACAAAGAGATGGATGATTTCATGACCGGCCTCTCCTTCGCGCATTGCCAGAATGACCCGAGCATGTACATGCGCGATGATGGGAGAGGGTTGATGCTAGTTGCACTCTATGTGGATAATCTGATCATCTGCTTGTCTTCGGCCAAGCTGCTGGATGAGCTGAAGTCTGACCTCAGTAAAACATTCAAGATAAAGGACATGGATCCCCTCGAGTACTACCTCGGGATTGCCATCCACCGCAACCGAGTAGCAAGCACCATCAAACTCAACCAAACTAAATACATCGGTGAGGTACTGAAGCGCTACTACATGGAAGACTGCAAACCTTTCAGCACCCCAATGACAACCGACACAAAGCTGAGGGCCTCCATGTTGCCAGGCAACGAAGCAGAACAAAGGGAGATGCAAGACATCCTCTACCAGTCCGCCGTGGGTAGCATCATGTACGCCATGGTAGGGACTCATCCGGACATCTGCTTTGCTGTGGGACAAGTAAGCAGATTCATGGCCAACCCTGGGCCATAACACTGGCAAGCAGTCAAGCGCATCTTGCGCTACCTGCACAAGACACGTCACATGGGCCTCGTCCTTGGAGGCCAAGAAGGAACAGTCCCCCTTCGCTTGAAGTGCTACACCAACGCTGACTAGGGAGGAAATCTCGACGATAGGAAATCCATCTCTGGAAACGTGTGCATCTTGAATGGCGCTGCCATCTCATGGGCTAGGAGGACGCATGATTGTGTTTCCGTGTCCACGGCTGAGGCAGAGTACGTTGCTCTATCTCAGTTGTGCAAGGAGACTCAATGGCTGCGCAACCTACTTGGCAAAATGAAAGTGCCACAGAAGGACGCCACGGTCGTACACATGGACAACATGAGCGCCATCTCGATGGCTGAAGATGAGATCAATTCCCGACGAACGAAGCACATCAAAATACGTTAACACCACTCACATGACCTGGTCATGAAGAACGTGGTGGACTTGCAGCACTGCGGAACAGAGAGCATGCTTGCTGACTGCATGTCAAAGCCGCCGGAGAGCGACTTGCACTATGCAGGCATTCATGGACTTGGCATGAGGAGTGCGGCAGAGGAAAGGTGAGCCCCAAGGCATTGATGGAGCCCAGTAAGCAAAAGATGGACAGAGGTGCAAGGGAGATATTTGTTGAAATAGTATGCACCTTGTCCACTGCCTAGCTGGCTAGCCACAGATACAGACAAGGGGAGTACGTCCCCTTGGTCTGTTTTGAGATGGGCCAGGAATGCACTGCCCATAATGGGTATGTCCCCTGTGGCTCATCATAGGAACCATACCTTTTTGGCTTGGTTGAATAGGCACCACAGTCTCAAATGAGAGGTTGCAGGTTCAAACCCCACAACGGCCGCAATTTTCTTTGTGGCCCAAATTGGGACAGGAAGCGTCTAGGGAGCTTACTAGAGCCTGCCTTGAGGATGACACTTGGCGGTCGAAGGACGCGCCAAGTAGGACTATAGGTTGAGATTGGCTCCTGTGGAGCCACTACACGCAGAAGCTTTAGCAAAGCTCTACAAGTATAAAAGCCTGTACCTTGCATGCATCCATTTACAGTTCTTACCTTTGAGAATCCTCACATAGTGTCCAACCAAAGGTAGACACTAAAGACCAACATGCGGACTTCGTGAGGTTGCAAACCAAACAAACCTAAAGTGGGGATCCTTCGTTCGAGGGTGATATGTTATCTTGGTTGCAATACTAAGAGCGGTTGGCGGCCTCGCCTGTCGGGACCCGTTTTCTTGACCGTTGCTATCCGGCGCATTGACAAGATTGACGTGTTAGGGTGTTATGTTTCCTCTGAACCATATCACTATTGTTTGCTTTGAAATGAGCCCTCATCTTTCTTTGAGAAGTATTTGTCAGTTGCACCATGGGATTCAATGCAGGCAGATTAATCTTGTGTTTTCAAGGGCTGTATGTAGTGGATCTGAAAGAAAAGCTCAAACTTTCATCCCTACTTTAAGAAATCCAATGGTTATGATTGAGAGATGTTTTCTTGTTCGTACAATTCAAACGGGATAATTTTTAGAGAAAGTAAAGACATTAAACATATTGACTACGATTTTGCACCATCTTCATGAAAAGAAATTACTTGAGGTAAAAAAAAACGAGGATTTTGTGACCCACAAGTGTGCCTGAAGCCTCATTGTCGCAGAGATAAATCTTCAAGTGAATTACGTAATCACTCTGGAAGAAGGCAAACCAAATCTTGTCAAAGTGAGATACAATTCTGCACTTTTTATCAATAGATGGAATCTGGATCCAGCATAAAGAAACCAAATATGATGGTGAGCAGGCTGTTGGCATAACTGGGCATTAGAAAGACAGCTTTTGAATGAGCACAAGATCCTCCAACCAGCTTGGTGCAACTGGCTCCTGACACTTTCAAGCAGGTTGCAATATGTCAGATTGAAAGTTGAGTTATCGATGATGTTCGTCAACAAAACCTCAAATGAAATCCGTAGGCGACATGTTGGATGGGAAGAAACATTCCTCTCTTTGAAAAAAAAAGACATATGAAATTAGCAAGAACTAAACCGTATGATAGTACTACTCTTGTCCTCCACCTTTGACCGTGGTCTTCTTTTAGGAATACAATGAAGAAGTCGTAACTATTGGTAGTGACAGGTGTCCATAGTCATGATTCTATTTGGGAATGAAAAAAAATCTGGTGAAGAGAATGGTGAATGAAAGCTTGTGATAGATGCCTACATACACAAATATGTATATCTGTTGTTTTTAGAATGTTTGTGAGAAATGACAACCGCTTTCTGTAGTCAATAACTTTGTACTTGAATGCTCATTCAATGAGTGCATTAAGGCATTATTCATCTGAAGTATGCAAGGGTCTGAACAGCTTGTGTTCACAAGAATGTGTTTAAACATTTTTGTTTGTACTTGGGTCATATTTGGTTTCTTTTTGCTGGGGTTCTGTTGGCACATTGTTACGCTTCACGTATAGTTTGATTCATCAACCGTAGAACACCCTTGCAGGCTCTAAGAGATATATGAGTGCGCAACGAGTTTCGAGGCGGTGATTATGTCCTCATGAGCCGTTTCTTAGAAATGTATGAGTGTGCAACGAGTTTCAAGACAGTGATTACATCCTCGTGCAGACTGTAGATGCATGTTTTATGTGCCCATTGTATTTTACGTGAAATTTGGTGTGATTATGACCCAAGAACTGGGTCATTTGGTGCAAGGACGAGAAAGAGATGGCCGTGCAAATGTGGGAGGCAGACCTCCTGAAAACGGGAGACGTACCGTTTTGACCCTGAGCATGGCTGAGTGATTTTCTCGCCTAGTGCAGCCAAAGCGCCCCTGGATGGATGCTTAGCCAAGGAGGCAAGGTTCATCGGGGTATGTTGGCGCTTGGGGATGGCGACTGGAGGTTTACTTTCAGTCAAGGGCACTTTAGGCAGATGTGACTCCCGCTGGCGGTCTTGTCAACAGCAATCACAAATGGAGCACTCAAACGATGAGAACTCAATCTTTTTTCTAAGGATTGAGGTGTTCTTTGGTGTGTTGGAAGCCTCACAACACGTACTACATGGTGCATGTAATACATCTATGATTGCACCTCAGTAGAGGGCTTCGAAGCACCGGGGGACTCTCGGCTGGCCCATAGGGGCTGGTACAAAAGGACGCCTAAGGATTGTTCTTGACATGCCAGTCTTACCAAAAGACTTTGCATATTTTCTCCTCCTTATAGATTAAGTCCAAGGATTCAGTCATTGTACAACTATCCTTGTATTCTTGGCATTTCCTTGTACACGTTCATTTGATCCTACAGGTCCACCGTAGGGCGGCTTGGTGTGAATGCAACAGGGGGAGTCACAATGTAGGAACCTTGGTCACTAGTAGTGGTCTTGCTGCTAGGATAGGGTCGTGCGGCATCTCAAGGGTTAGCCAGACACACCAAGGGGTCAAGGGTGGGAGGTACATCCCTAGGCGTGTGACTGTCACGCCGGGCAGCCCTTGGTTCATTTCTGGTATCACTTTGCATGGACGTTCTCTTGACACTACATGCACCCAAGAAATGCAGCAGATCTGCCACAGCTGCATTTGGCCGGTATTCTTTCTTCATAACTGGAAGCATGGAAGCAACGGCATTCGACCAGGATTCTCTCATGGAGGAAATACGACGTGCTCTTGATGAGTTGCGCCAAGAGGGCAGTTGCCTGCGGAGGTTGAGGCAAGGTACGTTGGCCAAGGGAGCAGTGCGTTGGGGGTTGTTGCATTGGCATCCACACCTGCCTTTCAGCGGCCCAAGTTGAAGGAGCCAGATTTCTACACCGGCAAGGACAGTGCGCGGGAGTGGCTCTTCATGCTAAAAAAATGCTTCATGACTTGGGCATTCCCGTGAGAGAAGATGCCACAAGAGTCGAGTATGTACGTACACTGATGCAGGGAAAAACGCTACACTATTGGTTGACACTGTGCTGGCCAAACGCGACTCGGTTGCCAGATGGGCCGGGGGCTGAGAAACAGCTTCAGTCATTGCTAAGTCTACCGCTTGGGTGTGAAGTGTAGCTTGGTGCGCGGGCGTTGACAGAGAAACCAGAGACATGGAAGGAGTTCAAGACGATGCTCTAGGCGCGTTTTGACCTCCTCAACGGCAGCCCATTCACATGTGACAGAATGAAACACGTCAAGTAAGACCGATTGGTCCAGGACTACACCACATGCTTCATGGATTTGACGATGCAGATCGACAATCTCTTGGACTAAAATCTGAGTATGGTCTGCTAGCCTCATCCGGAGGGTGTAAGCACTAACTGGTGGCAATGGCGACCAAGAAGAGGCTGGTGCACACCTTCCCAGGTTTGCAGAAGTGTATGATTGTCTTGGATGAGCACAGGAACATGTGTGGCACAGTGGGAGTAAACTGTACTTGTTATTCAAGTGTCAACATATTAGGGTTATATGTACATGATGGCACATCCTAGGCAAACCGAGGTCACCGAGCCGTGCATGGCTCCATACGAACCAGGGATGAGCATTACTTCCTCAGCATCAGGTAGCTCATCTTACCAGATTTCTAACGCACCAAGAATTGCATCATTTCGTGGAGTTACGGCCAAGACATGGCCGTTTTCGTGAACCATAGCAATCTGTCACTGGCAGCACCACTAGCGGTGGTGACGGCGGCCCGAAACCCCTTTCTGGTTTACACATTTGGATGCCATTCCAAAGCGTCCTTGACCCTTAATGATCCCTGATTCATTAACTAATTGGGCTGCAAGGTGCGTTTCGGCCTTGTTGGATCTTCCGCTAGTTGAGCCTTGGTCCTTGGGGATGAATTCCCATCACGTCCTTTATCCTCGACTGGTCCAACCTTTGGCCGAGCATAAAATCCTCAATCCTTGATGCATTGACCCCGTTCTTGGATTGACCTCACATGGTTTTTCATGTACATTCCAGATTTATAGTCAGATCATACATTCAAGAAATCCTCAAGCTCTAATGAGTACTGTTGGCACTGTCCGGCTTACACTACCCCCCCTTTAGGAGCGAGCCGTCCCCGTGCGCTCTTGGTACTCCTAGAGGATGGCATTCACCTCCCCAATGTTGAAGTTCCGGACAGGCTCTCATGAGTTGTGTTCCGTTTTGTAGCCCTTCCATTTGACCAGGCTCTCCCATCCTCCGCCACAACATCGGTGGTCAAGGATGGTCTCAACCTCAAACTCTTGCTCACCCTTAATGATCACCAGAGGGGGAGGCTCAGAACTGAGGCTAACAAAATGCTCATCCTGATCATGGTAGAGCTTTAGCTTGGTTCTGTGGAACACATCGTGGACTGGCAAAAAAGAGGGAAGAGTCAACTGCACCACCATGGGTGTCCGTATTGCGAGAACCTCAAACGGATCAAGCCATCGGGGCTTCAACTTGTCTGAGCGGACCCCATGAAGCTTGACGTGTATGCTGTTGAGAAGCACCTGGATGTGGATGCAATCCAAGCTGAACACTGGGGCACAGGCAGGCAGCACTGGTTTTGACATAGGGCGCTTCACGAGCACTTGATTAAGGTATGCATTTTGCTTCTCCAACATGTCCATCTAAGCCTAGATGTCAGCAAGCAAATTCTGTAACGCTTTGGCTTCTGTTACGTCACCTTCCGCTTTGAACGACGTGGCCATGGAGAACGTGCCGGATGAAGTCATCTTTACGTCCGGTGCAAATGCTTCCTCAACAGGTCCTCCGGTTGCCGCCTTGTCACCGGAGTGCATGGTTAGCCTTGGGTACGGCTCTGCCAAAGAGACAAGATTTGTGCTCATCTATGCTAACCAGGAGAGGTTGCCACGCAGATGATTGTGCCCCTTAGCCAAGGATGGCTTTGATACCAAGTGTAAATCGGGCACAGTGTGCTAGCCTGAACCGGAAAATGCAAGCACCAACCGGTGGCAACGACAACCAAGAGGAGGCCGGTGCACACCTGTCCAGGTTTACAAAAGTGTAGGATTTTCTTTGGGGAGTACCAGAACACTTGTGACACAATGGGAGTAAAGTGTATTTGTTATTCAAGTAGCAACATACAAGGCTATATGTACATAATGACACATCCTAGGTGACCCGAGGTCACCGAACTGTGGACGGCTCCGCACGGACCAGGGATGAGTGTTATTGTTGAATCATTAGGTTGCTCACATTTTTAGCTCTCTAACTCACCAAACATTGCATCATTCTACGGAGGGACGACCGAGATATGGCCGTTTCTGTGAACCCAGTAATGTGCCGCTGGCGGCACCACTAGCGGCAATGAGGGCCTCCCGAAGCGCCCTCTCTGGTAATCACACATTGCTGCCCCATTTTGAAGAGCCCTTGGTCCTCAATGATCTTTAATTCATTGATTAATTGGGCACCAGAGCATTCTCCAGCCTTATTGGATCTTCCGAGGGTCCAGCCTTGTTCCTTGGGGATGTATTTCCGTCACCTGTTTTATCCTTGGCTGGTAGAACCTCTGGCTGGGCATAACTTCCTCAATCCTCGATGGATTGGCCCCATTCTTAGGTTGATATTGCACTGTTTTTCCTTAAGATTTCAAATCCACAGTTAGATTACACATTCAAGGAAGCCTCAAGCCGTAATCAGTACTATTGGCACTGTTTGGAATACGTGGATGTAGAGGCATACAACCGCTACCATAACGGCCTGAAGTCGCATGTCCAACGTGACCTCACGCTGCTCAGGTTGCAGACTTTCACGGAGCTGGTTTCAGCAGATGAGCGCATAAAAAATGTACGCAACATAACCACGGGTTGAGCAGCAAGGTCAGACTGTGCCCATGGAGGTGGATGCAATCCAAGCTGAACAGCGGGGCATAGGCAGGCAGCAAGGTCTGAGAGGTAAGTGTTGGGCTTGTGGTGAAGATGGTCATTGCAAGAAGGGACCGCCCCAAGCGCAAGGAGTAGGGAAAAAGACATCAACAGTAAGAGGGAAATGACATACTGTTGTGATTATTTTGTCCACAACGGAAAGCACTAGCCCTAAGAGGATTTTCCCAACAAAGGAGCTACCTTAAGTGCTATTGTGGAGTGAAGGTGACACGCGGTAGTTTCCAGGGATCATCTTGCAGATGGGTTCTGAGATTCTAGAGGAGAATTATACGGTTTGGAACAAGCTAAAGGGTCTTGTCTACCGTGGCGCAAACCATAGCTTCTTCCAGGGCAGGTTGGTGACAATGTTGGAGCTCGCGTGACGACCGGGGATGTCGGCCAAGGCATGGTAGGTGTCCGGAATGGTGGACTGTGTCCGGCCTCTTGTAAAGCACAATGTCCACATGGGTGAGTTGGTGTATGACATAGAGTTCCACACTTTTCCTCTGGATGATTACAACTGCTTGATTGGTTGAGATTGGCTATACGCCTGGAATTCAGAGGTGGATCAGAGGTACGACCGGGTGGTCATGAAGGGATGCAAGAACTGTTGGCCTGAGGGTAAGTGTGCACCCTAGAAGGTTCCTAGCAGTGGCTGGTTCACACCACCAACTGTTTATGGAGAGACTGAAACTGTGAAAGCAACTGGTTCCAAGGATGGAAGAAAACTAGAGAGAGAGTAAGGCAATAGTTTTGGCCTCATTGACCGTGCATAAACTCTTGAACAAGGCTGACAAGTAGTGCCATTTTATAGTCACTGATCTAATCTTTCCAGAATACCAAAGCATACCAGATTTGAAGCTTCCTAGCAGATTCTATGGCTTCTAGAGTGGCCCTTGGTAGGCTGTCCTTTTTCCCACTTAGCAAGGCATCCCTTCCTTTCTCTATAAGCTTCTGCCCCTTCCTAGATTCCTCAGCTTACTTCTAGTAGGAGGGAAGGTATCCAGAAGACCAAGACACCTCTAGATGCCTTGTAGGACAAGTCACCCCTTGTAGAAGGTGTGCCACCTTCTTGGACCCTCACTTAGCCTTCTAGAAACTCAAGGAGGAATTCTAGAGGTTGAGCTAGCTTCCTCGCATGTAATTTCCACCTCCCTTGAGGCAGGGTAGAATTTGATCTTGTGGGACTTGACCCCGGGCCCCGGACTCTAGAGGTGGACACCATTGACCACTAAGCCACTGAAGCTTGTCTTATTGGTGTTCCTTTTTGGAGTCACTCCTGCCATGGTGAGAAGCACTACTCCAACAATCTCCCCCTTGCGCGTCACCCATGGCAGTTTTCCATGCTCAACCTACAACTCAAGAGGCTTGGGAAAGCCCAAGCTCCATGCAAGTAGCATCATGCCTGTCCTTGGGTTGTGCCTTTGTCATGGCATCAGCAACCATGTGCTTTGTGCCGTAGTGCACAAGCACCACATCACCCTTTGCAATGAGGTCTCGTGCGAAGTGATTACAGATCTCTATGTGCTTGGACCTCTGGTATAGAACAGGGTTTTTTGTCAGGCTGATGGCACTCATGCTGTCAACGTTGAGCGCCGTCGGCTTCTTCTACGGCATTTCAATCTCCTTGAGCAATTGCCGCAGCCATAGCGCCTCCTTTGAAACTTCTGCGAGTGCAATATACTCCGCCTCAGTGCTGGACCGCGGCACAGTCGTGCTTCCGGCTTGCCCAAGACACCGCTGCACCACCAAGCACACAAACATAGCATGATGTTGACCTGTGGCCATCAACATCACCTGCCCAGTCAGAGGAGCCAACCAACTTGAGGGAGTCATTCCGGGCTCCCCCTCCAAACACAGGTCGTGATTGTATCGTCCCCTTCAAGTAGCAAAGGATTCTCTTGACCGCTTGCCAATGTAGTAGCCCGGGATCAGCAACATAGTGGCTCACTTGTCCCTCAGCGAAGGTAAGTTCAGGCCGCGTCGCCACCATGGCATACATTATGCTGCCAACTACAGACTGGTACGGTGCTCGAGCCATCTCCTGTATCTCTTCCTCGGTGCTTGGGCCCATACTGGAGCTCAGCTCACATGTCGTTGTCATAGGTGTGCCAATGGGGTTGCACTCCTCCATGTTGTAGCGGCGTAGCACCTCCTGGACTTGTTTTCCTTGTCACATATCCAGCATGCATGATTTGCGGTTCCTCTTGATGGCGATGCCTAGGTAGTAGTCAAGCCCGCCCATGTCTGTCATCTTGAACCGGCTACTAAGGTGTTTCTTCAGGCCTTTAAGCTCCCCCTCATCCGAAGACACAAGGATGAGGTCATACACGTAGAGGAAGACAATTTGGTGGAGCCCTTGTTGCTTGCGCACATACACGCTATGTTCCACCTCGCAGCGCTTGAAGCCAAGCTCACCCATGAAACTATCCATCTTGAGGTACCACATGAGCGGAGCTTGCTTCAGTCCATAGAGCGCCTTGTCAAGCCCGCACACCTTCCCCTACGGTGCATCCACGCCCCCCGGCACCTCCATGTAGACTTCCTTGTCCAGGTCACCATTGAGGAACGCAGTTTTGATGTCCATTTGGTGGATTTCATAGTCGTGTGCCGCTGCCACCGAGAGGATAGTGCGGATGGAGGCAAACTTGGCCACTGGTGCAAAGGTCTAGTCATATTGCTTCCCTTTTCTCTGAGTATACCCCTTTGCCACCAGCCGCGCCTTGTACTGCTCCACCTCCCCTTTCTTTGTGAGCTTCTTCTAGAAGATCCACTTGGAGCCGATTATTTTCTTGCCCTGTGGCTGGTCAACTAGCTCCCAAGAGCCGTTCTCCTCATGGGAGGTAAGCTCAGATTATACTTCTCCCTCTCACTCACCCCCATCCTTCTGCTGCAGTGCCTCCCTCACAGATTGAGGCTCCTCTTGTGTGAAGAAGTCTTGTACAAACCCGGTCTAAATACCCTTGTTGGCATCATACCTCTTTGTCCTTCTTTGCACACGGCTGCTTGTGCGGGGCTGTTTGGGCGGTTGTTGTTGTTGCTGTCCCTTTTTGGCGCCACCCTCTCCAAGCACCTGCTCATTTCCTCTTGGAGACCTTGGAGACATTGGTCAACTCCCCACCTCCACGTCCATCTTGTTGGCCTGAGGGTGAGTGTGCACCCTGGAGGGTCCCTAGCAGTGGCTGGTTCACACCACCAACTCTTTTTGGAGAGACTGAAACTGTGGAGGCAACTGGTTCCAAGGATGGCAGAAACCTGGTCAGAGATTGAGGCAATATTTTTGGCCTCAATTGGATGGGAATTAACACTTGATCAAGGCTCACAAGCAGTGGAATTTTATAGCCACTGATCTAAGCTTTCCAGAACACCAAAGCATGCCAGATTTGGAGCTTCCTAGCAGATTCTATGGCTTCTAGAGTGCTCCTTGGTAGGCTGTCCTTTTCCCACCTAGGAAGGCATCCCTTCCCTCCTCTAGAAGCTTCTGCCCCTTCCTAGATTCCTCAGCTTGCTTCTAGTAGGAGGGAAGGTGTCCAGAAGACCAAGACACCTCTAGATGCCTTGTAGGACAAGTCACCCCTTCTAGAAGGTGTGCCACCTTCCTGGACCCTCACCTGGCCTTCTAGAAACTTAAAGAGGAACTCTAGAGGTTGAGCTAGCTTCCTGGCATCTATTTTCCACCTCCCTTGAGGCAGAGCATGATTTCATCTTGTGGGACTTGAACCCGGGTCCCTGCCTCTAGAGGTGGACACCATTAACCACTAAGCCACTAAGGCTTGTCTTTTTGGTGTTCCTTTTTGGAGTCACTCCTGCCATGGTGAGGAGCATCATTCCAACACATCTCCGGTCCTTTGGATTTGTCGTCTGAAATTTCCGGAACATATTCTGCCGCTCGCCCATCCCTTGGACGATCCTCTTGGGCTGGTGCTGCTGCAAGGACGTTACCCTCATCCACGTCCTCCGACGTCTCCCCCTCAAGGAGTGGCAGCCACTCCCCCCTTTTGGAGAGACCTCCCTCCTCATCCATCCAACAGCTTTTCTCATCGAACTTGACGTAGCGACTCTGCACAATCTGCAGCCTCCTTGGGCCAAAGAGCCGGTACGCTTTGCTTCCGCTCTCATGCCCGGTACACCGTCAGGTTCGTGGGTCCAGCTTGCTCCGTCCTTCACGTGCATGCACCACCACATGTGCGATGCAACCAAACGTGCAGAGGTGACCCACTGCCGGCTTCCTCCCACTCCACACCTCTTGTGGTGTCTTCCACACCTTGCTCTCCTTTTCCTTCAACGGCTTGGTTGGTATAAGGTTCATAATGTACGCCGCTGTCCGTGCCGCCTCCACCCAATACCGTTGTGCAAGGCCGGTGTTGCTTAACATGGATCGCACCATGTTAAGGATTGTGTGATTTGTTCTCTCTACGATGCCATTCTGCTACGGGGAGTGTGGAGTTGTTTTCCGCCACTCAATCCCCTTGCTCTTCATCCACCCAAGGCAGCCTGCATATTCACCGCCATTGTCGCAGCGGAATGCCTTCACCTTCAACTCTGCCTGCCGCTCCACATCTGCCACAAACTCTTGCATTCATGCAAGGACTTTGCTATTCTGTTTGATTAAGTAGAGGTACAATGTGCATGCAAGGAGCGGAAGTAGCGAGCTCCGCCGATGGAGCTCTCAAGTGGTCCACACACATGTGTGTGTACCACTGCCAACTTTGTTGATGCATGCGTCCCCTTTGCCACAAACAGTTGCTGCGTTGATTTGACGATGACGCATGGCTCACACACGGTCTCCTTGGTTCCATCAAGGCCACTGATTTGGAGACCTTGCACAGCTTCTCTCTTTGCCATCTCCTTCACCTCGATGGTGAAACATGGCAAAGTCAGGGGTGCCACAGGTCCAGGTCTCCTTCATCCTTAGCTTCAAGATTGGCGGCGATGGACCCCACCCAGCTGCCGAGGATCTTTGCGCGTAGCAAGTACAAGCCTTCCTCTCTCTTGGCACGCACAATCACCTCGCCTTTGCCCTCCTTGAGAATGACGGCCTCCTTCTTTGTGAAGAGCACCTCAAGTCCCTTGTCGGAAAGACGGCTGACGGAGAGCAGGTTTGCTCCAAAATTGGGCATGTGAAGCACGTCGTGGATTGTGCTTGTGACAGGTTTGCCATCCACAATTGACTCAATGCGGACATTATCCTTGCCGGTGGCCACCTTAGGTTTTCCATTAGCCACCGTCATGCATCGCTCCGAGGCGCTGTATGTGACAAATGCCGTCTTATTGCATTGGGTGTGGTGGCCTGATCAGAGTCGATGATGGCAACTCTTGGATCCTTCAAGTCGGTGGAATTGTACGCCATGAGGGCCTGCTCGTCTTTCTTCCCACCCCGCTGCAACCAGTCTAGCTTCTTCTTGCGGTAGTTGAAGCTCTCTCCCTTCTTGTCACCCTTCTTGGTGCCCTGTTTGGCATCCTTCCACTTGTCGCCTCCGCCTCCACTCTGAGGATGAACTTTGTACGCAAAACATTATGGCGTTGCACTCTCTCGACCACCACGTTGCATCCACTCGTTGCGCACGTACTCAGAAACCTCTGGGTACTTGAGCTCATCAGAAGACCAGCCACCAAGGAGTGTGATCATGGGACTCCAACTGTCCGGCAAGGCCAGAAGGAGGATCATAGCTTGCAACTGATATTCAACCTCCAAACCAGTGGCCACGCACTCCACTGCGAGTGACTCAATCTGCTGCATGATCTCCATGATGTTTTCACCTTAACTCGCTCGGAGGGTGAGGAGCCATTTGAAGATGAAGAGCTGATTGGCAAGGTTGCTTGACTGGTAGATGGAGCAGAGTTTTGACCATGCGTCTGCGGCCAGGGGGCATCCTTGGATGTGTCCAAGTTGTGATAGGCATAACACGGACGGAAGGAGCGCCAATGCCTTTTTGTTGCGCTTCTTGTATACCTCGTTCACCTTAGCCATTGTAGTCTCCGGCGGTGCAGTCTCATCACCCTTGACAAGCTCAAGCAGTCCTTTGTTGTCAAGGAAGACCTCAAACTGCCACCTCCACAAAGAAAAGCCTGTCACATTGAACTCAAGGACAGTGCAGCTGCTCTCTTGCTCGTTGGCGGCCATGTCTTGATGTAGGAAGCGTGGACACAAGCTGGCTTGAGACCTCTTAAAGGCGTGGGCCCATAACCCTTTGTTGGCCTGAGGGTAAGTGTACACCCTGGAAGGTCCCTAGCAGTGGCTGGTTCACACCACCAACTGTTTATGGAGAGACTGAAACTGTGGAGGGAACTGGTTCCAAGGATGGCAGAAAACTAGTCAGAGAGTGAGAATTTTTTTTTGACTCAATTAACTGGGAATAAACTCTTGAACAAGGCTGAAAAGTAGTGGCATTTTATAGCCACTGATCTAAGCTTTCCAGAATACCAAAGCATACCAGATTTGAAGCTTTCCAGCAGATTCTATGGCTTCTAGAGTGGCCCTTGGTAGGCTGTCCTTTTTCTCACCTAGGAAGGCATCCCTTCCTTTCTCTACAAGCTTCTTCCCCTTCCTAGATTCCTCAGCTTGCTTCTAGTAGGAGGGAAGGTATCTAGAAGACCAAGACACCTCTAGAAGCCTTGTAAGTCAAGTCACCCCTTCTAGAAGGTGTGCCACCTTCCTGGACCCTTACTTAGCCTTCTAGAATGTCAAGGAGTAATTCTAGAGGTTGAGCTAGCCTCCTGGCATCTATTTTCCACCTCCCTTGAGGTAAGGTAGAATTTGATCTTGTGGGACTTGAACCCGGGCCCCTGCCTCGAGAGGTGGACACCATTAACCACTAAGCCACTGAGGCTTGTCTTTTTGGTGTTCCTTTTTGGAGTCACTCCTTCCATGGTGAGGAGCATTCCTCCAACAAGAACAATGTCACATTGCCTTTGTGGTGGGATGAGAGGAAGGAGTCGGATGTGGCGGAAGTGGGAAAAAAACTACGTGACATTTCATGTTGTTGAATGATATGCATCTTGTCCACTGACCAGCTGGCTGGCTGCATGGAAAGACTAGGCATGCACTGCTCTATGGAGTATGTCCCCTTGGTCTATTCTGAGATAGGCCAGGAATGCATTGCTCGTAATGCATTCCTCATGTATCTCCCTTTGAGATCATCATACGAAACACACCTTTGTGGCCTACTTGGAACAGGCACCGGAGCTCATGGGTTGCGGCTTCAAACCCTGGGATGGCCACTGATTTTCTTTCTGGTGCAAAATAGAACAAGAAGCTTCGAGGAAGCTTACTAGAGCCTACCTTAAGGATGACACTTGGCGGTCTTAGGACGCACCAAATAGGACTGTAGGTTGAGGTTGGCTCTTTCGGAGCCACTGCAAGCAAAAGCATTAGCAAAGCTCTGCAAGTATTAAGGCCTATACCCTGCATCTATCTATTTACAATTCTTTCTTTTGAGACTCCTCACATAGTGTCCAACCAAGGGTAGACACTAAAGACCTTCATGCGGACTTTGTGAGGTTGCAAACTGAACGAACTTAAAGTGTGGATCCCTCGTTAGAGGGTGATATGTTATCTTGGTTGGAATAGCAAGAGCAGTTGCCAACCTCCCATGTTGGGACCTGTTTTCTAGACTGTTGCTAACCGGTGCATTTATAATCGGTTATGGGCCCGCAATTTTGATTCTAAGGCACGCTTCCAAGATCAACTTGTGCGTGGTGTTTCAAGGCACACAGGTACAACATGGACATGAAGATCAGACGGCTTGAGGATGCTCCATCGGCTCCATGGACTTATTCAGGTAGGGTGCACGCACGTGGCGGACTAAGGAAAAAGGAATAGCCCTGTCCATGTTGGACAAGACCCTTGAGCCCCGACGGAATAAATCTCTACCCCTTTAGAAGGTGCTACAATCCCGAGTCCGTCTTCTCATGACGGCACCATCGCCTTAGGCTATCATTGGCAGGAGGGATTTGCAACGGAACCAAATGCACCTTTGACAACACTCGCAGTTAGGAGCCTCACCAACCTTATTGGACTCAATGAGGTAGAGTAGTAGCAAAGCAGAAAAGACGAGCCACCACCAAAAATGGCGGATCTGACTCAAGCCCGCCTTGAGGTGGGTATGTGTAAATTGACGGGAACAGGTTTTCCCTTGTGGAAATGACAGTGCGATGTTTTCATAAACGTGCGTGGCTACCTTAACATCCTGAAAGGGACCAAGACAGCACCCACCAATGTGGTAGTGGCTCCGCACACGGCTGACCTTACAGCATGGACAAAAAAGAACAACATGGCTCTCGCCATACTTGTGAAGTCCCTCAATGAGAATCAGCAATCCCACATCAGAGGATGCACGTTGGCTACCGAGGCCTACACAAAACTGTCACGGGTGCATCAATCGAACGCCCTAGCAAACTGACTCTTCATCTATAAAAGGTTGATGTTGACGAGGGTGAGCAAAGGAGAATTGATACCCCCATCTTTGCAGTCATTTGGCAATGTGTTGTAAGAGGTCCAGCAAATGGAATGGAAACTGGACTCCAACATGTGTGCCATGATCCTTCTCATGGCACTACCAATACGGAGATCAAGGACCCCTAGCTAGGGGTCCTTGATCTCCGTATTTGGCAGTTGGAAGGAAGCAGATCTGACGTATGAGGCTGTCACCGAACACGTCCGCAAGGAGTCCATGTAACGTAGTGGCAGTGAGACAGACATTTCAGCATATGCCTCCCGCTTTGGTGGACAATGTGCAAGCTCGTGCTCTGGTAAAGGTAACAGCAGAAGCGGTGGCAGTGGAGGAAAAGGCAATGGTGGTGGGACAGGTTACAAGAAGCCCAGAAACTATCACAACTGTGCCAAGACTGGGCACTGGGCTAGGGACTTCTGTAGTCCCAAGAAAGAAGGCGGGAACAATGGTGGAAAGGAGAAGAAGGAGCTCACCAACATGATGGCTGAAGGGTTGCCCATGAAGGGGGCAACGCTGCCTATGCCCGGGGCATTTGCCCATGACTCGGGAACCAACAACCACTCCTCAAAAGAGAAGGGTGGATTTGTCTCCATGGCCGAATCTGACATGCACATCAAATGTGCAAGTGGAGATGTTGTCCACGCCATAGACAAAGGGGAAAAGGTGATCACATTCCATGTAAATAGTGCCAAGAAGGAGGTCAATCTTCAAAATGTAGTGTGCATGTCCTCTTGCGCAGCGTACCTCCTGTTGGTCTCACAAATCACAGACTAAAACATGACCGTGGTGTTCACCAACAAGGAAGCCATGGCCCTCAGAAACAAGGACATCAAGATTGTGTACACCAAAGAAAAACTCATACTTCAAGTTCCAGGAGTTGATGGCCTCTACATGCTTCAAACCAAAGTCACAAAGGCGTCGGATGATGGACTAGCATGTGCCACCGAGACAATGGCACCAAAGCCAAAGGATGCACTGCCGGTGACCGCTAAGGCCGCCACATCAACCAAGGACAGTGACGCTGAGCTGTGGCACTGGCGGTTTGGCCACGTGGCCAACATCACGCTATAGAAAATGCAATAGCAAGAGGTTTTCCGTGGAATGGAAGGGTGTACCATGAAGCTCCATTTCCTCCACATCATCCTCTGAAGATGCATCCTCCACTCATGCCACCCTCTCCCCACTAGCTCCCTCTCCAGCATCAGCTCCTTCTCCACTGGCAGCTCCCTCTCCACCAGCAGTCCCCTCTCCACCAGCAGCCC
>SZWC01001245.1:101364-127841 GCA_023375785.1 Penium margaritaceum | reverse complement strand
CTCCCTCTCCACCAGTAGCTCCCTCTCCATCAGTAGCTCCCTCTCCACCAATACTTCCCATTCTACCTGCAGCTCCCAGTCCACCCTCTTCACTAGCAGCACCATCACCACCAGCAGCTCTGTCATCAGAAGCTCCCTCTTCATCAACTGCTCCCTCTCCATCTGCATCTCCTGTCCCACTAGCGGCCATCTCTTCCAACCAGTCACCATCATCTTCGTCTGTGTCCGCAATAAGAGGGTCCCACTCCCACTCCTCTTTGTTGCCAGCAGCTCCATCCTCAATCTCACCGTCTGCCTCACTCTCACTCTCCTTGTCATCATCCTTTGTTGCTTTCAAGATGTCAACAGTGAGGCTCCGTGCCTTCTTCTTCCCATACAGCTTGCACAGGTGGACATTGACCCTAACCAGTAACTCCAATGTGCTGAATTTCAGCCTGTTGCGCCCCGCAGTCTGCACCAGCTCGTACATTGAGAACACTCCCTCATTGTCTGAGGAGCTGCAAGGCTGTGCAAGGAGCTTCATGGCAAAAGGACAGAGAACAGGCATGCTTGTGAGGAACCTTGCATGCCAGCAGAAGGCTGGCATGTCGCCAGCCACCACCTGCATCACTGCAGCCTTGGCCTTCTCCACATCCTTGGCACGCGAGGAGTCAATGTCCCGAGTGACCCGTGCATTCTCAAATCCCTCCAGCTCCTTCTCAAGATTCTCCACATCCTTTTTTGGCACCATCGCTGCAACGACAATGTTCCATGCATCCACCATCTTCTCATCTCCATCAAATTTGTGCCCAAAGTGCATGGGATGCACACGGCGGGCTGCTGCAAAAACTGGGCAGTTCATCTGCTTGTCCCACCTCCAGTTCAGCCGCTCAAGTGCAAACTTCCCCCGTGCAAGGTTCCAGTCTGCACGCTTTTTCCCACGAAGAACTCCAAGTTTTCCCACGGCCTATGTTGTGTCCAGCAAGGTCTTGTAGACGATGCCTGCAGTACCACCGGGAGCATTGAATTCGTGGTCTTCTTCCTTCACAACATCCTTGTATACTTGCAGACAAAAGAGGAGCAGCAAAAGAACTTGTAGACGATGATGGAATTTTTTTAAAAAGAGCAACTGCTTGCAAAACTCAGCAAGCGTGAATTCACCAAGCAGGAGGTGGACTTCCTTGGGTACATTATTTGCGGGAGGAAAATTTGTATGGATCCAAAGAGAGTAGAAGTAGTGAAGGAGTTTCCAGAGCCGGTGTGTGTACGTCACATCTAGTCTTTTCTAGTTTTTAAAAACTACTACCAGAGGTTTATCTGGGGGTACGCGGCAATGGAACAACATTGATAGACTTTCTCAAGAAGGGGTACCAATGGGAGTTGGGTGCAAAGGAGGGAGAGGGCTTTGGAGTAAGGAAGGCTGCCATGTGTGAAGCACCGGTGTTGGTGCACCTGGATCCAAGCAAGGGATAGGTGTTGGAAACATACGCAAGTGACAATGTAATCATCATGGTTTTGATGCAAATTTAGTGAAGGAGTTGAAGCCCATTATGCACTACTTCAAGAAGCTGAAAGGGACTGAGCTCAACTCTCCAATCCATGAGGAGGAGATGCTCGTGATTGTCCAGGGATTCAAGCAGTGGAGGTGCTATTTTGAGGCACGGTGGTGTGTTGTGCACACAGACCACTACACGCTCAAGTACCTCAAGTAGCAGCCGAGTCCGAATCATCCTCAAGCACGATGGATGGACCTGATGGAGGGCGGCTTTTACTACGAGATGCAGTAAAAACCAAGGAGGATCAACCGAGCGGACCCACTTTTGCATCACCTGTACATGGACGTGCATGCAAGCACGGTGCTGGCGGGTTCCCCAATTATCCACAGCCTGTTTTCCCACGGATGTGCGAAGAACCAAGACTTCACCGGGAGTATGGTGATGGGGTACAGGTGGGACGACCAGTATTAGCGGCATGAGAATGGGAACCAAATTGTGGTGCCACAAAGTGTGACATTGCGGTAGGCGCTGTTGGAAAAGGCACACGTTTTGCACTACAGTGGTTATTTTGGCCAGGAGAAGAGCTTCAAGATGCTTGCTTGCCACTATTGGTGGACGAGGATGGGAGGAGATTGCAACGAGTAGGTGAGCAGATATGATACGTGCCAAAGAATCAAGTTGCAGAGGACATGGGCGCCAGGAGAGCTGCAGCCACTAGCGGTGCCAAAGTGACCGTGGATGGACATCACGATGCACTTTGTGAAGGGGCTTCCATGGGGCGCTTCGGGCAAGACCATGGTGTTGGTAGTGTTGGACAGGTCCAGCAAGGTGTCTCACTTCATTCTGATGTCATGACCTTCTCCTTCTACAGAGAAGGTCACGACACCGGATACGGCTTCTCCTCTGGCAACACTTCATCAAAATTTACAAGGTGCAGAAGTGCATGGTCTTGGTTAGCGAACCGCGCTTCACCTCCCGGTTTTGGGAGGAACTGTCAGAAAGCGGCCCCCGGATGGAGGCAGTTCCAACGTGCTTGGCTGGTGTTCATTGTGTTCACAGCTACTTTTATGCAGGTTATGAGTCTAAGCATGATTTTTCTGGTCGCCTCGTGCTATGTTTCTGGGAGTGGAAGGGATTAGTGAGACATTCACGTTTGCGAAGGGAATAAAATCATTTTGCATCAGTTTTTTAACATGGATATGATCCAAACATTTGTTGGGCTAGTCATGAGCTCTCCAATGCACCAAAACGTGTGCAATTCAGATCACCGTAGATCCCGCTACATCAGCCAAAGCACAGCACCCTAATCCAGCTGCTCAATTGGTGGCGCACACCATGTCGTGCGCCAAGCCGCCCTTACACATCAAGGACCCATCAAGACGCCATTTTGGAGGCGCAGATGTCCCTACACATAGTGGTAGTGCCCCTCCTCTTTTGGGATCTGTTTCGATGAGTTAATCATTGAGTTTGGTGATGGGGATTGATGTGGTTCAAAACCTGTTCGTGAACCTGCTGTCGGAATTCTTACCAAGTCCCCAAGTAACAAAACATATGACAGAGTTTCGGACGCCAAACCAGAATTTTGGCTAAGTCCCTCAGTAACAAACTGCACTACTGACATTCGGCAAATCGTTCACCAGACGCCTTGGCAGCCCTTTAAGTGCAAAATCTCCAGATGGACATTTGTTGCTTGGTCCTATTGATTATTCACCGGCAGTCAAACCGTGACCAACTCCCTGAGCCGCAGCGCACACCCCAACTTTGAAAGCCAATGTCTCCCTCATTTCTTGTTTGATTCCCGTGAAACAACATCCACCGGATTTAGCCACTTGGCAAATTTCAGGAGCAATCCTCCATTTTAGGATCTGAGGGATCCTTGAGCTGCTAGATCTAGATGCGGGGATTTTCCTCTCACTGGCGACTCGCCAATGCCTCCCGGCGCCGTGGTTGGGTGCACAGAGGGGCAAATATTCAACATTCTCCCCCTTACACCTGGCATGCCCGCTGCTCCTGCTTGCTCTCATTCATATTCCTCTGTGCCCTCTAGCCCATCATAGCTTGTCTTCCCAAGCCTGGGCATGCTCATTGCGTCCCAATCCACGGGTTGCGCTTTGGTCAAGAAATCTGCAAGCATGTTGAGCATGCTGCAATGGTGCAGTACCACCCGCCCCTTTTCAACTATGTCCCATGCGTAGTGTTAACGCACGTCGGTGTGATTTGTCCTCCTGTGCTGCGTTGGGTTGTTGGTCAACAAGATGAAATGGGTGTTTTCCTCTTCCACAAATGTAGGCTCTTGTTATGGCACGCCAAGCTCCTTGATGAACTTGCGCAGCCACACTGCCTCCTTGACCACCTCAGCCTGCACGATGGACTCTGCTTTCAGTGTGGAGGTAGCGACACAACCCTGCTTCCAACTACACCACAAGACCATTGCACCAGTGAGGAAGAACATGTAGCCGGATGTGGACTTCTGCTTTTGAACATTGCCAGCGTAGCAGTGTTGACCTCTGCCCATCGAACATTGACGTCCATCGATGGACATCGCCCCATCGATGGATTAGGACCAAGGGGCATCGACGTGTCCCAAGGGGGGGATCCCTCCAAATGACCCAAAAAACAGTGAACACCCCTAAATCAGAGGCAGTACATGAAGTACAAAGTTTAACCCTGTCCTTAAATCTGGCAACAATGGTGTGTAATCATGTTTTACTATGTTCCATGACCTCACAGTACCCATGGTGTGAGGAGAATAAATGTAGAGCCATTTTTTACTATAAATGAATACTTGACACATGTACATGTGTTTTTGAAAGCTGAAAGAATCATTTGCTAACATTCACATTTACATTGACAGCGAAGATCAGGATAACACAGCACCCACACTGATAGCCAAAGTTTAGCATGCAAAGAGGAAAGATAACCAGGTGGGATTGGCAAAAAGAAATCAATTATTTGAAAATGCAAAGCTCACAAAGAACACATCATGTCATCGGGTTGAACAATGTTGCACTATCAGACAATGGGGACCACTGCCATGGATGAGCTACTTCTTGGCTGCTGGCTTGCGCTTTGCACCCTTGCTAGCTGCCGCAGAAGCTGTGCCTTTAGCAGCTTTTGATGCAGTTGGGGGTGTGCCTTTTCCGGCCCTACATGCTGCGGTTGAGGTCTGCTTCTTTTGTAGTGATGTGGCAGGGTCCTCCATGACCTTGTCGCCTCCATCTGCTCCAGCAGCACTGGCCGCATCCTCCTCATGCTCCTCCTCTCCCTCCTTTCTCGCATCCTACTCCTCCTCACCCTCATCATTCCCCTTCTCAACCACAACACTCTTTGCATTGGCACCGGCAGCACCCTGCTCCTTCTCAACACCATCATCCACCTCATCGTTCCCCGCCCCACCTTGCTTGCTGCTTTGTTCCGGCTTCTCCTGTTCCCAGACCCTCACAAGCTGAGCATGTGGCAGTCTGGGTGTGTTGCTCATGACACGAACTGATGCCATCACCTCCACAACATTGTTGTCGGCTCCTGCCACCACCTCATCTTCATCACCTTCCCCATCCTCGTCACTCTCCATCTCCTCCTCAGGCTCACTGAGAAATCCGTCCTCCTCCACAATGTCACCATCATCTTCACTAGCCTCTGCTTCTGCTACTGAGTCTGCTTCTGCTTCAGCTGCTGCCGCGAGGCCTACTGTGGCTTTCCTTCCACTGCGGCCGTAGTGCTTCTTCAGCCGTACATTGCAACGCACAAGGAGCTCCAGTGTTTCCACCTTGAGCCGGTTTCTCCTGGCAGTGTGGATCGGCTCATGCGTAGAAAACACACGTTCACACTCAGAAGGGGAACAAGGCTGGGATAAGACTTTCAGTGCTAGATCACGTAGCACAGGCAGGTGACACATGAAGTTGACATGCCATTCCACTGCAGAAATCATGCCACAGTGCACTTTGGCAACAGCAGCTATTGCCTTTGCATTCCTCCGTGGCGTCACCATGGGGTCAACCTCCACCATGGTCTGGGCCTTCTGAAAGGCACCAATCTCCTTCATCACCTGGTCATGCTTGTCCTCTGGCACCAGTGCCTCCACCACCAGTTGCCAAGCCTGCTAGGTGTGTGAATCCTTTGACAGATCATTGCCAAAGTGCTCGGGATGTAGACGACGAGTGGCAGCATGCAGTGGACAAGACATGTCCTTGGACCAGCGATGCTCCAACCGGCCAAGGACAAAGTTGACATGAGCCTCAGCCACCCTTCTCCCCTTCTTACCCTTCTCCACTGACAATGCCTTTAGCTGCTCTGTACAGTCCAACAATCCTTCATATATCTCCCCAACTCCCCCACCCGGCTTGTCGGCAAGCCACAACACCTGCTTGAGTGGCATCAACAAACCCTTCAGCTGCTGCACCTGCAACCAGAAGACTTTCCTTCTGATGATACGTCTCATCCCACGCTTCCTAGAGCGGAAGCTAGAATCTCTCTGAGACCCAATCTTCTTCCACAACTCCAGTCCCACCAACGTCTTCAGCTCTTCCCTCAGCTCCAGCAGCCTTTCAACCATGTCATGCACCGAGGCAAACCGGGTGTTGCATTTGTTCTTCAGCACCTTGCCACCCGTCTCTCCTTCAGCCAAGTCCGCGGCATCGCGTTGTTCCTGAAAAATGCAACCACCTTCTTGCACCTCCCAATCACACTTGCAACCCACGCACTTTTCCCAATGTCCTTCATGATCAAATCAATGTTGTGTGCACAACAGCCTTGAAGAAACAGCCTTGGATACTTGCCCCTGAGCTCTGAAAATGCTTGTTTGTTCACGGATGCGTTGTCACAGATCACTGACACCACCTTATCCTCCCCCACCATGTCAATTGCTGCTTCAATCATGGAAGCGATGTGATCAGCATCTCTATTCAGTCCACTTGCGTCTCAAGAGAAAAGATGAACTGACCCCATGGCATTCATAGCCATAGCGTTGTAGATCGGCCTCACTTGCCAATCTGACCATTCATCCACCGCCAAACTGCAGCCGGAGGTTGACCACCCCTGTTTGTACGGAGCATCCAGCTCCTCAAGCTCCTTGTCAAGCTTTGGAAGCAGCTGCTCTTCCACAGTTGTCCTGCTGGGGAGACGGAAAGCATTTTTGGTTTTCTTTGCAGACTTCACAACCTCCATGAGGACAGGCTCGCGGCAGAAAGAGATGGGTCGTGCACCAATAGCCATCAACTTGACAATGTCCAACTGACACCGCTCGTTCTTCGAGCAGTCAGAATGCTCAACCATTGTGGACTGCCAGAAAGAAGCTGCCCTGTTGACATCAAATAGAGGAATCTCACCCTCCAGCCGTGTTGATGCCAGCTGCCTCTGACGCTGCTCCACCCTCCCATGTTCGTCTTCATCACATTGCCAAGAGCGTCCATTGACTCCTTTTGCTTTTGCTCCCACAGCTTCAGCCATTATACCGGCTTGTCTTTTGTCCCCCACTCCTTCCCTTCTCCTCTGTACAGTGCGACGTTGTAAGGTTGCCATCCGGCGGGTGGTGGTGGGTAGCGATCGAGACCGAGCGCATCTCGGCAGGTTGGAGGCGGGTGGGGACACTTCCTGACTTTTGGGTTGTTGCACGCAAAATGACCACGAATCCGGTCACACATTCTGCCAATCTTCTTGGCGCATGAGCCGCAGATGAATCCTAGGTTCTTGGCCTCAGTAGGGGAAGGTTTGCAGTGTTTTGAAAGTTCTTTTGTCAGGAAGCCGCCTGTGAGCGGCCTCTTCTTTGGTGGGTTCCATTTCACAGCGTCAAACTGCGTGGAGACAGCTGAGACTGGCAGGGGAGATCCCATGGATGCAGCAGTGGATGCCTGGTTGGAGGAACTTGGTGTCTGGGAACCTCCAGCAGGTGAAGCCATGGCGGAACGTGCCTTGTCAGTTAGCTGAAAATGGCTAACTATCACGAGACACGGGAAGAGTACAATGGCATGTGACTGTGCTTGGTTAAATTCTATGCAAACGGCTTACTGTTGCGAGACACGGAAGGGAACGTGGGGGATGGCGGACCGTGTCAAATTGACACTGTCCGCCATGGTGTCGATCAAAGAATTAATCAACACTGTCGATCGATTCATTGATGTCCGCCGGACATCAATGAATTGATCGACGGTGTACATTGATTCATGGTTTCAGTGCATGTGGATATCTAATGATCCGCAAAAGCAGGACAGGCTGGAGTTTTTTTTTGTACAGGGTATAGCATGGTTCATGCTGAACAAAGAATCCACATAACCAGGGTGAAATGACAGTTGGATATCAATTTACGGTTGCATATCAGCAACCACGTCATGTTGGTACATGGCGTGCATCCTCATTGGATGTTAAGGCTGAGTCATGCCACATGGCATGACTGCGTGGCATGCAACGGCTGTACATGGGCGGTGCGTGAATGTGATAGGGTTGAAATTAAAAAAAAAATTGAACTTGACCCCTCCGACAACCCCGCGAGATTCTGGGTGGTCGGTGCCTGGGTGGTCAAACTCCGCTATCGACTGGACCCAAGTGCCCCTCGTGGGTGCCATCGGCATTGATGTCGCATCGATGCCCTTCGATGTGCCGATGTTGATGTAGGCCTCCTCCATCGGGCATCGAGGGCAACTCTGCAGCGTAGTCTGTATTCGTATAGCAGACCAGACGTAAGAGGTCCATCCGTCCCTTGCCATCAAACCTCAGGCGCGCATGCCATGTTGCGTGCAGGTAGCAGAGGATGCGCCTCCTAGTGTAGTGGCCCGGGATCTGCCACGTACCTGCTCACTTGGCCCACCGCGTAGGCCAGGTCCGGTCAAGTCACCACCATGGCATACATGAGGCTGCCCACCGCCAATTGGTAGGGCACATCCACCATATCGGCCCGCTCTTCTTTTGTTTGTGGTGCCATTGCCGCACTCAGTTCACAGATTGTGGAGACTGGACTGCCAACTGGTTTACAGTCCTCCATGTCATCCCGCTTCAGCACCTCGGCCACGTGTTTTGCCTGCCCCAGCTCAAGCGTGCGCGCCCTCTGGTTCAGCGTAATGCTTACGTCAAGGTAGTACTTCAACTCCCCCATGTCCAACATCTGGAATCTTCTGCTTAGCTACTCTGTCTGCCACTGTAGGCTTGGCAGATCTGTCGAGTATAAAATCAGGTTTTCCCACGTAAAGTGTAACGATCAGGTGGAACTATTTGTATCGCTGTACATACATGTGATCCAACTTACAGTGCTTGAAGCCGAGTTATGCCATGAAGCTATCCATCTGTTGGTACGAGCGTCTTGGTGATTGTTGTAGCTCGTACAAGGAATTCTCCTGCTTTCATACCTTGCCCTTCAGCACCTCCACCCCCTGTGGCACCTCCATGTAGATCCCTTTGTCTATGATGATATTGAGGAATTCCATCTTTATTTCCATTTGGTGTTGCTCCATGTCCTTTGCGGCCGCGACCGCAAGTATTTCCTGGATGGTTGTGAACTTGGCAAGGGGGGTGAACATCTCATTGTAGTGCTCTCCCTTACGCTATGCGTATCCCTTCGCCACCAGCCGTGCCTTGTGTTTGTCAACCACACCTTCCTTTCTGAAATTGGTCTTAAAGACTCACTTTGACCTTGGCATCTTTCAGCCTGTCAACCAGCTCCAACATGTCATTTTTCGTAATGGACCCTAGATCTGATTTGATGGCTGTGGTTCATTGATCCCCTTCAGGCCATGCAAGCGCCTCTTGCACGGTAGTCGCCTCTGTTGATGCACCCATCATGCACCGCGTCAAGCCAATCCATCAACCAAAGCTTGCGTTGAAGCGCTTCCCCACTATCTGCCACTTCCTGCTGTGGTGTGGCAGTTTTGGTGGTGCATCGTTGCTCTACTACAATCCCTTTGACTCTGCACACTCCAATGAATCATTGACCGGATGGCTCCCCGAGGATCTCTCCCGCTCTGGCAAAACATCGCCCGAACGACCAGCGCATCCAGTGAATTTTCCACCAACGCCCAATGTGCACTCAGACAAGAGTGCACGCCTCAGCACCCTTGGTGCCTCATCGGCCATATCCTTCCAGTGGATGTCCTCAGCTTGATTGTCATTGGAGTACTCAAATATTGGCTGCCACTTCCGGTGCACCGTTACTCTCTAATTGTGTATCCCCTACTTCGGCGTCCTTAGGCTCCTTGTAGTCAAGGAGCTGGAACCACTCCCTCATCTTTGGAGAGTCCACACATCATTGCTCCTAATATAGCTCTGCTGCTTGTCAGATTCGACTTCTCGGCTGTAGATTACCTCCTCCTTCTGCATGTCATTGAGCCGGCACGCCTTATGCACGCTCTCATAGCCGAGGAAGAGATACGACTTTGCCTACGCCTCCAGCTTGCTATTGTGCCTCTGTGCAGCCTACACCATCGCATACACCTTGCACCCGAATACTTACAGGTGTGGCAAACTTGGCTTTCGCCCACTATGAATCTCTTGAAGCATCTTCGAGCTGCTCTTCTCTTTCAGCACCACTATAGGAGTGAGGTTGATGGTGTAGCTTGCCGTACGCACAGCTTCCGCCCAAACGTTTTGAGGAAATTCCGCATCCACCAACATGGTCCTTACCTTGTTTAGTAGCGCCTGATTTGCCCTCTTTGCCACGTCATTTGACTGAGGTGTTTTTTCTTCCATTTATATACCATGCTGCTTCATCCACCCGCTACAGCCCACTTACTCTCCACCGTTGTCTCTATGTAGCGCTCTGACCTTCCTATCAGTCTGCCTCTCCACGGCAGTGACAATCTCCTTTAACCGGTCCAAGACCACGCCTTTCTGCTTCATGAAGTACACATAGACTTTTCTGCTGTAGTCATGTATGAAGGTGACAAAGTAACACGTGCCGCTCTTTGATGCCGTCTTGAATGGTCCGCACACATCGTTGTGCATGATCTCCAGCAGGTCCGAGGCGTGATTCACGTTGCGCCGCGCCTTGCCTAGAATGCAAGGCTCACACTTTTTGTGCTTTGCTGCATCCATTTCCTTTTCCGCACCGTCAACGACGAAGTCACATACTAGCTTGCACTTTGCGATCTCATTCATGACTACGGCGAGGAATTCCCAAATTGTTGGTGCCAGAGCTCCAAATCAACTCCCCCTCCTTTGGCCAAGTTGACAGTATGTTTCTGTCAGTTCACTGAGTCTATTGCCAGAGGGATCATCTTGGTCTCCACAATGAAGAGGCCTCCCTCGCACTTCACCTCCAGCACGTGCTCGTCGCCAGCATCCTTTTGCATGAATTTCCCCTTTTCTCCTGAAGAGCACCTCGTGCCCCTTGTTCGTCAGCCAAGCCAGGTACGTGCGACACGTCCTTGATGACACGTTGCACCCATTTCCCACCAACCACCACCTCCACATCAACGTATCCTTGGCCAGCCGCTGGCTCAAGATTTTTGTTTGCGACCACCATGGATTTGTTGGACTTGGTGCACTTGATAAACCCGACCTTCTTGACCTAGATGTACTCCTCCTCTCCGGAGTCAAGGCACTGCTGGCTGGCTTTCTTGAGATAGTGGTTTTGAGTGCCGTTGAGGAGCGCCTTCCTGCCTTTGGTGTCCTTGTTGCCGGCTTCTCCCTCCTTTGTGCACTCACGGGCCCAGTGGCCCTCCTTACAACTATTGCGTCACACAGCCTTCTCGGCACCCTTCTTGCCGCAACCATGTCCGCCACATCCCTTCGGGCACGTCCATCAGCACTTCCTTGTCAAGCTTCCCATAACGAAAAGCTGTCTTGACATCCATCTGGTGTATCTCCGGGTTCTTTGCCACTACAATTCCAAGGAGAGAGCGGATGGAGGCACGGGTCATGACGGGCGTAAACGTCTCATCGTACTCGGAGTCCGGGCGTTGAGTGAACCCCTTAGCCACTACCCTTGCCTTGAACTTGTCGATGCTGCTGTCTTCCTTCTTCTTTACTCGGAAGACCCACTTGGATCCCACCACGTAGGCCTTGTCGGGTCTATTCGCCAGCACCCACGTGCCGTTCTCGGCCATGGACGCGAACTCGCTATCCACTGCCTCCTTCCACTTGGCTGCATCTGGGCCATTCATCGCCTCCGCCACAGTGGATGGCTCTCTTTGAGCCATGCACGACCAGCTAAGGCCAGTCCAATTGTCCTCATATCGCAAAGGTGCTCTTTTTGGTCGCAAACTGCACCGGGGTAGTGGTGCAGCTTCTTGCTTTGGTGGTGCTTCCACAGGTGGTTGTTTGTCTTCGTCGTCGTCGTCGTTAGAAGAGTCATCAGACTCCAAGTCAGACTCGGAAGCCCCGGACGCCTCGGTATTCGCGTCCATGTCAGATGCTGCATCATCCTCCACAGCTACTCTCCCATTCCCACCACCTGCTGGCAAAGCTAGCCAGTTGTCGGGTGCTTGGTCTCCAAACTCAAGCAACACTATCCACTCTCCCGCTTTGAGAGCGAGGTTCGGGTCCAACAGCTCTCCCTTTTCAAGGGTGCGTTTGTCAAACACAACGTCGCGGCTTCTCACGAGCTTGCCTACTGCCTGGTCCCAAAGCCAATAGGCTTTGTGTGATATGTCATACCCAACCATAACGCACTTCCTGGAACGTGCGTCAAGCTTGCCTCCACCTTCTCCCAACTGGATCTTCACCCATGCAGTTAACCCAAACACCTTCAGATGAGATGCGTTGGGTTTTTTTCCTGACCATGCTTCTTGTGGGGTCTTCAGCTACTTGTCCTGCTCCTTTCCACGCTTCCACAAGGTGGTTGCTGGTGTGAGATTGAAGAGGTAGCAGGCCGTTGTTGCTTCTTCAGCCCAAAAGCGAGGTGGGAGCTTGGCGTCAAAGAGCATGCTTCGCACCATGCCGAGTAGGGTCTGGTTCATCCTCTCGGCAACGCCATTGCTTTGTATGTTGAAAGGGATGGTTTGCTTGTGGCGGATGCCATGATGCTTGAGCCAAGGCTTGCATACCTCGTACTCACCCCCGTTGTCACTTCGGAGCGTCTTCACCTTCTTTGACATTTGCCGCTCTACCATGGCGACGAACTCGAGGAGCTTCTCCTTCACCTCTCCCTTTGTTTTGAGGAGGTAGATCCACAACTTGCGGCTGTCATCGTCAATGAAGGTCAAGAAGTACTTGCTTCCTCCGTTAGACGGTGTTCGAAAGGGTCCACACACGTCACTGTGAATGAGCTCCAAGACGTGTTCCGCTCGTTGACCTCCTCTCCCAAACGGCTTCTTCTTTGTCTTCACTTGGAGGCATGGTTCACACAATGCACACCCTCCGCGATGCTTCATGGTGCACCCTTCCATTCCACGGACTACCTCTTGCTCCTGCATCTTCTGCAGCATACTGTTGGCCACATGGCCAAATCGCCGGTGCCACAGCTCAGCATCACTGTCCTTGGTTGATGTGGCGGCCGCAGCGGTCGTCGGGGGTGCATCCTTTGGCTTCGATGCCACTGTCTTGGTGGCACATGCGAGTCCCTCATCCGACACCTTGGTGACTTTGGTTTGAAGCACGTAGA
The DNA here is from genome assembly GCA_023375785.1 of Penium margaritaceum. Taxonomy (NCBI): domain Eukaryota; kingdom Viridiplantae; phylum Streptophyta; class Zygnematophyceae; order Desmidiales; family Peniaceae; genus Penium; species Penium margaritaceum. The sequence goes on along the minus strand of SZWC01001245.1, from coordinate 114,842 downwards.
GGCCGTCAACTCTTGGAACTTGAAGCATGAGGTCCTCTTTGGTGTACGGAATTTGGATGTCCTCGTTTTTTAGGGCCACCGCTTCCTTGTTGGTGAACACCACTGTCATGTTGTTGTCGGTGATTTGTCAGACAGACAGTAGGTTGGCTGCAAAGGAGGACATGTACACCACCTTTTGAAGATTGACCGCCTTCTCCGCACCATTCATGTTGAACGTGATCACCTTGTCCGCTTTCCCCATGGCTTGGACGGCGCCGCCGTTTGCACACTTGATGCGCATGACAGATTTGACCATGGAGACAAATCCACCCTTCTCTTTTGATGAGTGGTGGTTGGTGCCCGAATCAAGGGCAAATGCCCCGGGCCTAAGGATTGCTGCGCCCTTCATGGACAGCCCCCTTTCCATCATGTTGGTGAGCTCCTTCTTCTCCTTTCCACCTTTGTTCCCGCCTTCTTTCTTGGGACTACGACAGTCCCTAGCCCAGTGCCCAGCCTTGCCACAGTTTTGACAGTTGTCGGGCTTCTTGGAACTCTTCCCGCCACCATTGCCTTTCCCTCCACTGCCACCGCTTCCGCTGTTGCCTTGACTGGAGCGAGAGTTTGCACCTTGTCTACCGAAGTGAGAGTCATAGGCTGAGATGTTTGCCTCACTACCACTGCATTGCATGGACTCGTTGCGGACGTGTTCGACGACAGCCTCATACGTCAGATATGCCTCCTTCCAAACGCCAAATACGGTGATCAAGGACCCCCAGCTTTCTGGCAGTGCCATTAGAAGGATCATGGCACGCATGTTGGAGTCAAGATTCCATTCCATTTGCTGGACCTCTTGTAGCACGTTGTCGAACGACTCCAAAAATACGGGTATCGATTCTCCTTCGCTCACCCTCTTTGACATCAACCGTTGGAAGATGAAGAGTCGGTTTGCTACGGCCTTTGATTGATACACGCGTGTGAGTTTTGCATAGGCCTCAGTAGCCAACGTGCATCTTGTGATGTGGGAGTGTTGAGTCTCGTTGATGGACATCACAAGAATGGCGAGAGCCATGTTGTTCTTCATCGTCCATGCTGCAAGGTCAGCCATATACGTCGTCACCGTCGCATTGGCGGGTGCTGTCTTGGTCCCTTTTAGGATGTCGAGGTAGCCACGCACGTTCATGACAATATCAAACTGCCATTTCCACAAGGGAAAACTTGTCCCCGTGAATTTGGACATACCCGCCTCAAGACGGGCTTGAGTCGGATCCGCCATTTCCTACGGTAGCTTGTCTTCTCTACTTCACTGCTACTCTGATTCATTCAGAGCAAGGACACATGCCTTAGAACCAGAAGTGTGGGCCCATAATCCTTTGTCAATGCACCGGATAGCAACGGTCTAGAAAACAGGTCCCGACATGGGAGGCCGCCAGTCGCTCTTGGTATTGCAACCAAGATAACATATCACCCTTGAACGAGGGATCCACACTTTAGGTTTGTTTGGTTTGCAACCTCACAAAGTCCGCATGTTGGTCTTTAGTGTCTACCTTTGGTTGGACACTCTCTGAGGAGTCCCAAAGGCAAGAACTGTAAATGGATGCATGCAAGGTACATGCCTTTATACTTGTAGAGCTTTGCTAAAGCTTCTGCTTGTAGTGGCTCCACTGGAGCCAGCCTCAACCTAGAGTCCTACTTGGCACGTCCTTAGACCGCCAAGTGTCATCCTCAAGGCAGGCTCTAGTAAGCTTTCTAGAAGCTTCCTGTCCCAGTTTGGGCCACAAAGAAAAATGCGGCCGTTGTGGGGTTTGAATCCGCGACCTCTCATTTGAGACTCCGGTGCCTATTCAACCAAGCCAAAAAGGTATTGTTCCTATGATGAGCCATAGGGTACATACCCATTATGGGCAGTGCATTCCTGGCCCATCTCAAAACAAACCAAGGGGACGTACTCCATAGAGCAGTGCATGTGTTGTCTGTATGTGTGGCTAGCCAGCTAGGCACTGGACAAGGTGCATACTATCTCAAAAAATCTAAGACCTTGTAGAAAGTTATCTCTTGAAAGAAACATTCGTGGAGAATGCTTTTGCAAGGTGCATTTCAAAGTCATTAAACATTTGTGCCTTCTGTCTGAGAAACATACCAATGTTCTGTTCATAGGCAAGAAATGAAATGAAGAATACTGACCACAAACAAAGAAGGTCAATTATGTGTAAATTACCTAAAGAGCACGAAATATGTCATACTCATGCCCGAAATATCATGAGACAGTTACATAACCACTTTCATTCACTTGGAAACCTCATAAATGTTTACATCTTTTTTTCTATACTAGTGTATCCATTGGATACCCAAAAAAGCATACTATCACATACAATTACCTCATGCCTTCCTCCTTCCCCTTCCCTCTACTCATTTTCTCATTGCCTCAAGAACCACCAGAAACACACCCAGAAACATGTGATTTAATCCAAAATACTAGTTTATAATTTAAAAAAACAGGTCCTTAAAAAAAAAACTCACATACACTTGCATCATACACGTTTCCTCACCCTCCTCTGTCCTCCGCTCTAATGCACAATGACCCACTTTTGTCACTTGGTAGTCACACGAAGAAATGCATGGTAAACTACACTGTACAAATGCCTAAACTTGATACAAAACTCCTGAGAAAACAATACACTTCCACATGCACTTTCCTCATACACATGTCCTGTCCCCCCCTCTCTCCCTAACCTCACCATCAATAGATCCAATGGTGTCGCCTACCATTCAAACCAAGGAAGAAATAGAAGAATATAGTATAATACTGTACAAATTTGATACACAAGTAGTCAAACACCAGTACACTTCACCATGCACTCGCCCAAAGCATGTCTCTGTGCATCCTCTCCCCTTGCCTCTAACAGCTGTCCCATAATCGTTATCAACAAAACAATAGTGGAATGAAATGGATTTGTGTAACTTTATGATGGGTGAAGGATGAAATGAGAGAAGGCAATAATTACATTTTCTTGAGGAACATTGTACCTGAAGTCTCACAAACACCTGGAAGGTTCATGAACTGAGGGCTCTATACACAGTTTGCGTAGTGTATAAAAGTGCAAAAACAAACTAGCATAGAACATTAGAAGGTACAGACTGACATTAATTGCAAAAATTGTGCTGCAGCCACACAGCCTCAGCAGGCCCAGCCCCCACATTGACATACTCTGGCCATGATGAACTATGTACAGTGCAACCCCGCTTGCCACTACGCCATCATACAGCAGTGCCACCGTGCAAGAACATGTAGCCTATCCGAATGCGCCCATTCATACTTCCAAGCCCAGTCACTATCCATGTAGTCGTAAACTACAACCTAACACTGTCGACAAAAGCATAGTCCAAGGTACGGTGTCCAAACCATGTATTGCGCCACTCCTACAGCCACATGAAGGGTCCTTGCAGGGTGGCATAGTGAGAAATGTGCAAGGAGATGGAAAACGAATGCAACGTTTAACTGAATGGTCGTGGAAAAGTACATGAGAGTTCCAACATGACACAAGCACATGTTCACGTCCACTGTCTCTCCCACATGGATGCAATCATCCACCTTCAGACATCCTGTCCTTCTGGTTTGATGGGTATTGAGGCTCTCGGGAAAACACCAAGGAGGTCAGCAACTCGCTCCCCCACAATGCAGGATTAGCATCCTTGCTACAACAAGAGATCTTTCTACTTGTGGTCATGCATGATCCCCATCCCATGGAAGACAACTGCAATGTTAAGGCCCTTCATCCCGTAGTATCCTGGAGGATTGCCTTGGACCCCTTCACGACCTCCATCAGTAGAGACGCAATAAGAATGCCTTCAATATAGAACAGGATGTTATGGCGGTAACAGTCTTAGCTATTTGTTGGAAAAGAAGGGACGGATCAGTGCCACTCACCACGTAGCCGACACAAGTTAATATGCCATTGATCTCCTAGTTCCAGCACTGGGTGACTGTTTGAAGCCATACATGGCGTTGCACAAGCACTAGACTTTGCAAAAAACCTCAAAGCCAGGTTTCTAGACCATGTAGACGATCTCCTCTAGAGTACTACAAAAAAATTGATTGTTCACATCTATGTAGTGCAGTTCCCAGGCGTGCTATGCACTCCAGGTTCATTTTGCATGGTTTTGAGACCACACAACAGGTCCATCATCTTCTCCTACCCTTTGCGGCTCTCCAATTCCTCATCTTTACTCTTTGACTCCCCTCCTTTTGACGTGTTACTGTGTTTTCCAACATTCATGCAAGATATGACTCGGCTTCCCGAATATCCAACACAGATTTTGGATGCATTGATCAACATCGTCCATCTCCATAAGAAAATGAGGATTTTATCGCCTGCAAATTTCCGCCACCATAATATGGATTAAGGTTTTCGGTCACCAGCAATTGGATTCCTACATCCAAGCATTGTACTCAAGGTTGTCAATGCAATGTGCTGCTGAAATCATTTACAAAAGGTCATCTTTCATTCCAAGTAATATGATTGCTTTCCAAATATCATGTTTAAGGCTGTTGTTGTAATGGAATACAGCTTAATGTGGGTTATCTCACTGTCAGTGATGTGTTCATGGATCTGCCATCCATAATTTGTCACAGTGCACTACTAATGCAAGCATTGAAGCTTGTACCATGTGTTTTTCTTCAGCTTCCTAAAGCAAGCAAGTTTGGCTGCGAGAAGTTGATCCAGTTTTGTGGTGGAGTCCAAGTTTCCTGCCATGTTGGATTCATCTCCTTGAGGTATAGAATGGCTGGTTGACGATGTGAGAGTGGTCACATGAGCTATTGATCAAGCTCCACCAGTCTCTTACCGTTTGATGACCTTTAGATCGGACAGTCAATTTAATGTTGTGCCGCACAGAATCCAAGGCTGGAAGGTTCATTTCTTTTGATTGTCATTGACCCGAGCAGCAGTGAAGTACATTTTCAAACTCATCAGCCACGTTCAAGCCATTGGTCCTTTGGAATATGCAGGATCCAGACGTGCTGGTCGTATTTGGGGTTCACTCAAGAGTTGGTTGTTCCTTTCAGTGAGCACTATTTCCTATGTGCGTGCATTTTGATGCTCCTTCATTGTCCTAGTGAGTTTTTGGAGCACATGGTAGTTAAGGCTCTTCAATCCTGACACAATTTCCAGTACAGGTCTTCATCAACGCGAGCCTTTCAGCTGGTGCCTCCTCCCATTATGCCAGGTGTCACCACCAACAGGCAACGGCAGTGGCAAGGGAATTGTTCAGAATTGGGGGTCCGTCACTGGATTGGCGGTCGGAGTCCTTGTAGTTCCGCCATTCATCGAGAAGCCTGCTGCATCTGTTCCATGGAGGGCATCGTGAATTTCTCATAGCTAGCTCTTCATTGCCAAAGTCTTTGCCCGTTACTTTTGCTCATTGCACTTGTTTCACTCATTGTTTTTGTTGCAAACTCTTTGATATTCTGGAATTCAAAGATACAATAAAGACTTATGCATAATTGTCGCCTTGGAGTAAAGTTTTTGGTTACCCCTCTGGGGATGCTACGCTGTTATCTCCAGTGTTACGCGAAGTGAAACATGGATGGTTCACAGGTAGAAGGTGCAGAGTAGAAGACAATGAGGGATTGGCATGACTGGATGAGTTTTATCTTGTAGTATGTGTATTTGGATGAGAAGTTTCAGAGATTTTGGGTGCACGTATAAGATAGTTGAAAACATCAATGAGGCATACTTAGGGTCGGTGGTGCCGGAGTCGAGTGACCTGTGCAATGCCGCACTGTGGGAGGTTGCGTGAAGAAACTCAGTCGAGAAGTCAGGGATTTTCAGAATATCAAGGTTTGCCTTTATGAAAGTCTAGCACTGTCAAGAATTTGACAAAGCCGAATTAAAACAATATGGTTTGCAATAGTTGTGCAGACACATTTTGGAAGTGGTCAAACACTTCCAAAAACTTCTACAAGACAGTACCGGAGGTTGTCACAGTCTGCCAAAATGCCTTCGGCCGATTGGCATGAAATCTAGAAAAGGGTGTGCTCTAACAAATTAGATCCAAATCTTGGCCTGTCAGCACAAAACCGCTGTGATTGAGGGCCCGTCACCATCAACTCAACCCATCCAACTGCCCACCGGCCAGGAACCCATTCAAGCCATGGGGAGAAGGTGTCTTGTGCTACATGCGCAATGGGCCATACATTTACGCAAATCTCCACATGCGGTGTTTAGATAATTCTTTAGGCTAGCAACATTGCAGTTCCAACACTATCATTGTAGCATAGTTCCTAAGCTCCCAAGAGCTTAGTTTAGGGATGCAACAGGTTATAGGAGGGGGATTACATGACGATTTCACTGCGTGAAACGTAGGTGGTTTATAGGGATGAAGTGCAGAGCAGAAGACGATTCAAGTCTTGGGATGTTTGGATAACTTGTAACTAGCAGCAAGTTTGCTTTCATGAGAAGTATCGAACATGTTGAGTGTACATTTCAAGAAGCACAATGATGCATGTGTTGGGTCTTGGACGTCCAAGTTGAGCGATGCATGCATCGTCGCGTGGTGAGTAGTCACTTTGAGAAACTTCTCCAAGAAGTCGGGAGATTTCACGAATATCAAGGTGCCCCTCTATAAAATTCTAGCACCATCTAGAAGTGAAAAAAACAGCATTAAAACATCGATACGGTTTGCGACACTTCTATCAACCCTTCAGGGAAGTAGTCGAAGGTGTTAGAAACTTTGGGAGCGGAACACTCGAGGTCGGAAAAAGTGGCCAAAACTCCGTCGGCTGAACAGAATGAAAATCTTGAGGTTCATGCAAGGTGTGCCACGAATATAAGGTTCAAAATTCCCACTCGTGAAGTTTAGGAACTCATGTACGTCTAGGACGTACCACCCCCCCCCCCCCCCCCCCCAACTTTAAGCCATGATGTCACAATGTGTTAGCAGACCTCTACAGTGAAACCTGTAGTAGTCGTTGATTTGACAATTGACATGTCAGAGCTTGTCATAAGCCTCCCAACTGTTGTGCGTGGCATCATACCCATGCCCTTTACCAGGTACTCCTTCGCTTTCCCACGCCGTCAATGTGAGAGGATGTCTTCAATCATGTGCTCCGTATCCCAGTCCACTTGCATTGGAGTTGGAGGAGCGACATCTCTGTCAGGGAATGTCTCATTGGGGTCCCCTTAGTTCTTGAGCTTGTTGACGTGGAAGACTCAGTAGATTCCCACACTATTTACAAGGAAAATCTGTGCGACAACCAGAATTTGTATTTTCTTGATCTCAAACGGGCCAATCAGTGGGGTTTGAGCTTTTGCAATGGCTTGTCCATGGAGTTTGATGTTTGCTAAGATGATTAGGACACAATCCCCAGTGATGAATGCTTTGGCGCTGTGATGTTGGTTTTCTGCTCGCATCAAGGCTGCTGGCATCTTTTCAAGGATCTGACCTGGTTCCTCCCAAACGCTGGAGAATTCCATTCGGTGGATGTCAACCATGAAAACATTACTCGGGCTTTGTATTCCTGTCTGTACGGCAAGAATTTTGTTGTAACCCACCTTGAATAGAATCTTACCCGTTGCGGTGGAAGTTGCTGAAATGTATGCAAGTTTGCCGGTTGGAAGTTTTGCTTCCCAATCATGCTGGACTCGCATAAAGTGCGAAGGATTTATTCAACTGTCTAATTGGTCTGCTCAAATTGCCCATAGGTTTGAGAATGAAATTTCTTTGATAGTTGGATCCGATTTCCATGACGCATCATCATTTCATGAAAAAAATGGCTAGTGAAGTGGTCGTAACTGTCACTGATGATGATACGTGGCAGGCCGTGTAGCTGCATGACCCAATTTAGAAAACATTCATGTTCCTTCTGTTCCTTCACTAGTGAAGGTGGTCATCATTGGAAGAGATTATACTATCTTGGAAAATCTGTCCACTACCACGAGGATAGCGTCATATCCCTTTGGAGTGGCATGCAGTCCCATTACAAAATCCATATGCATACCGACCCACGGCTCCATTAGAACAGGGAGTGGTTGCAGTGGTCTCGGTGGCCCCATGCGAAAAGAGTTTTTCCATTGAGAGATGTCGCATGATTTGTACAACTCTGTCATGTCTATTTGTTATGGGTCCTGCAAAAAAGCACTTTGTGAGATTCCTGAGCATCTTATCCTTGCCAAAATGTTTGCATAGGCTGGTGTTGTGGCATTCCTGCAATAGACTTTATTGTAACTCCTCATTCAGTGGTGTGACAACTTGGCGAGTGAGTGGCCATCGCCACTAGGGGTCTTCCAACTAGAGGTTAGTTTTGTTGTACCTGCAGAAATCCTTGTAACTCTTTGCAAAAAATCTCACAAGGTATAGATCTTGTTCAACAAGCAGCATGTCAATCTCCACCGTCAAGCCTCGTCTCTGACTTTGAGCATCCGTTGGATTTGTTTTATCATGGTGGTACTAGATGTCGTGGTTCAAGTTGGACTCTAGGAACTCTATGAATGGAGTTTGTTGACGACTCAGATTTGACTGAGTTTTTAGATCTTTGAGTGCGTGGTGGTCGGTGTGACCAATGCATCATCGGCATTCCAGGTTATACTACCACGTCTTGAATGCATGCACGACTGCGAGTTTTCATTTTTGTGTACCGTGTATATGATTTCTGGTCCGCATAGCTTTGTGCAACATATGCACAACCGGTTTTTATCCACCACCGTTGTCTTGGACGAGTCAGACGTGTCAGTGGCCATGACATGGGCCAACAGTGGATCCTCCAATGATAGGATTAGCGTCAAGGTTAGAGCGTTTCTGAAACAGTTAAACGCTTCTTTTTATCAACACCACTTGGTAGTCTTACAAGTGAGACTGTAGGGAGGAGCTAATATCCTGGTGCTGTCCTTTATGCATTGATAGTAGTTGTTAGAGAATCCCAAAAACACCTATGTGTCTCGAACATTGGTTGGCATGGGCCAATCAGCCACTACCTCTACTTTCTTCGAGTCAATGGTGATCCGTCTTCCCTGATGATGTGGCCAAAAACCTCAATCAAACGACAACCAAAGTTTGCACTTTGAGGATTTTGTGTAAATCTTCTCTGTTGGTAAAATCTTGATAGCTTTTTCCAAAAACAAATATGCTCTTCCAGGGTGCCCCTGCACAACAGGATGTCTTTGAGGTATACAAAGATGGAGTTGACAAGGCCCAGCCAAAAATTGTTATTCATTGCTGCGCCAAACTGTGCAAGAAAACTGAAAGTCCAAACGTCATAACTGTGAACTCAAAAATGCCCGTATTGTCCAGAAGATACTTAAAAATATACATAATTGTTTTTTGTACCAGATATTCGAATCTGATGGTAGTCGCTTTGTGGGTCAATTTCGGTGAAAATATGTGTCCCATGGAGCTGGTCCAAAAGTGCATCTCCTCACGGGGATAGATGTTCTTGATGGTTGTGTCATTCAAACCCCAGTAATCTAAGCACATCTAAATCTCACCTCCTTTTTTGTATAAAAAGGTACAGGTGCCACGTATGGTGACCTGGATGGCACGATGAGACCCTGACCAAGAATTTTTCCCATGTGCTTTTTCAGTTCGGTCAGCTCATGGTCACTCATTCAATAGGTCCCCTTGACCGTCCGTCTGCTGCCTGGCTTTAGACTTATGTGGTGATTGGGGTTGCATTGCGGAGGTCACTCTGGAAGAAGTCCTTAGAAAAACCCGACGAGGGATGTAAACTCCTCCAGGACAGTTGCGAACTTGTCACGTGTTGAGGCCAATGTCATGGCGTCTGCTTTCAAAATATCTCTTCATTTCCTGGTCTCCACGTGGACAAGCCATACTTGTGCTCAGAGTCGCAAACATTGTTTGGCAATGTCCAGCGATATCGGCTGACATTTTGTGACTATTCCAACAACCTCTACTGGTCCCATATCAGCTTCTTCTTGTAACCTCCCCTGCGTCGTGAATCGCTTGATCAAAGGCATGTGTCTTTAATGATGATGTAGTGTGCTCCGCTACTCCAGTCTACCTGTGGATTGTGTCAATACTCGAAATCTTGTCTGAGGATGACTTTTGGTCACTCATAGGGTAATTCCTCCAGATCTTCATGGTGTGCGGATCTTCAACTTGTAGTCAGAATGGTTCGCAAAGTCCATGGCACTCTTGTCGGCCATTTTTGCTTCAAGCATACCAGGTTCGGTTTGCAAATCCAGCTTTCCAACCATGTCATTGCTTACAAAATTCTGAGAATCTCCTCTAGTTCCGGTACCGTTGTACAACGTTTACAACCCCTCGGTTGTACTCGAAGCAATATCATCTGTTGTTCATCCTCGTATACCTCATCACGATTTGTGATCTCAAGAAACCTTGTTTGTGGCAATGTGAGCTGTTCATATGAGTGATCAATTGATGTAGATTTCTTTAACCAATAGGAGGTCCACCATCTACTCCTGTCCTTTCTTGTTTTGTAAATCCTCGATTCTCTTAGTGGCTTCCTCCATTTTTAGCGTACTGCTATCATTTTCTACAGTCGCACACGATGTGCCCGGGCATCCCAACAGTCCAACATAGTTGCTGATCATACTGGTCAATGCCATGAATCTCCGTCAGAAAAATGGTTCCTATTGACCGTGACTTCCCTCCACCACAACATGGATTGTGGTCTTAGGGTCGCCAGCCATTGGAATCTGTTGACATGGTGTGCCCCTTGCCATGAGCGCCATTGATCGTACTCCCTGGTTAGACCACTGAGGAGTGGTCAAACACCTGATCTCACTTTAGATTTGGATTCCTTGGATTTTTTCATGCAGGATCGAGCTTTGAATTGCTCAATTTGAGTGAGTATTCAGAAAGTTAGCCTAGTCCAAAAATTGGGTGTTGGGTGGGTGGAATCTAGTACCCGCCATGGGTGGCGGGATAATCCACCGCCAGTGATCCGATTTCGTTCCTAATGAGCACCCAATGCACCAGGAGCATGAATGAGGTAACCATAAGGACCTCCTTGACTAGGATGAACTTCTCCTAAATTCTGGGCGAGGAAAGGCGCTTTGACGGGTCATCGTCGAAGCACCTCCCGTTGCCTAGAGTGGAAGGCCAGGTGGGCGGCTCCACCAAGGGTTACCTTGATGGCCATAGCAGGGGCTCTACTGCTCTGTTTTGGGCGTTCATGGATGCGTTGGAAAGCTTAGATCATAGGACATAAGGATCTGATGTAACATGACTATGCTAAGTAACAAAAACGTGTTTCCATTCATATCTACAAAATGCAATGAGTTCTGCCCACTCACATACGTGATCCTTTTGCCCCACACTCTTCACCATTGGTGTCCATTGGCTGCCCAAACACTGGTAGTGTGCTTCAGTGAGAGCTAGGCATCCTTGAGGGTGCCTCCACACCCACTAGAGCCAACAAAGGGTTATGGGCCCACCTGCCTAGAAGGACCCTAGCTCTTCAATTTTCACGCCTACCGCCGCGCGCCATGGCAACGACCGAGCAAGAGAGCATTGGCGCCGTCTCCAAGTTTGATGGGAACGGCTCCCCTTTGTGGAGGTGGTAGTTTGAGGCCTACCTCGATGACGAGGGCCTGCTTGAGCTGGTCAACGGTGAAGAGAACGCGCCTCCGGATACCACGACGCTGGAGGAAGTGGACAAGTACAAGAAGCGCAACAAGAAGGCGCTTGCACTGTTGGTGTTAGCGCTAGCTCCGCTGCAGCGCGCACTGATTCACGGATGCACGGAGGCTGCGGAGGCCTGGAAGAAGCTCTGCACCATCTACCAGTCCACCAACCTCGCTAACCAGCTCTTTGTCTTCAACAGGCTCGTCACCCTCCGAGCCAATGAAGGCAACCACATCATGGAGATCCTGCAGCAGATTGAGTCCCTCACTGCCGAGTGCGTAGCCACCAGATGGAAAGTTGACCCTCAGCTGCAAGCCATGATCCTCCTTCTGGCCTTGTTGGACAGTTGGAGTCCCATGACCACCGTCGTAGGCAGCTGGTCCACCGATGAGCTGAAGTACCCGTAGGTGGCTGAGTACGTCCGCAGCAAATGGATGCGGTGTGGTAGGAGAGAGAGAGGGGCAACATCAAGTTCTGCCTATGCCGTCCGCCCTCAAGGTGGAGCATCACCTACTGGTCGCACCAGCAGGCCGTCGCCTGCTGGTCGCACTAGCAGGCGGGCACCTGCTGGGCGCACAAGCAGGCCGTCGCCTGCTGTTCGCACCAGCAGGCGGGCGCTTGCTGGGCGAAGCAGCAGGCCATCGCCTGCTGGTCGCACCAGCAGGCGGGCGCCTGCTGGGCGAACCAGTAGGCCGTCGCCTGCTGGTTGCACCAGCAGGCGGGCGCCTGCTGGTCGCACCAGCAGGCCGTCGCTTGCTGGTCCCCCAGCATGGCGTCGCCTGCTGGTCGCACCAGCAGGCGGGTTGCCGCCCTTGGAGGGTATCCGTCCGGCTTGCTGGAATGCCCAGCGTCGTCGGCTTCCTTGGGGGGGGGGGGGGGGGGTCCCCAGCAAGGGACGCGCGAAGCGCGTTTTCCCAGTTGGCGGGCGCCACTACGCTGAAGCGGAGTCTGGTGTAAAACCGAGACGCCCAGCCTCGTTTTGCTGTCCCGGTGTCCCGCGCCGGGACCAGGGTGGAGAGCAGGTGTTCGGCCGCAGAACCGCCCCATTTTCGCGCTGGGCCGTTGCTCTTTCGTAGAGCGACGCCGAGGCGCGCCATGGCGGGTTAAAGCCATGGCGGGGTTTCTTTCACACGGCCCGTCGGTCACCCTGGGCTCAGCCCGTGCGCAACCCGTTAGTCGCGACGCAGCCCGTCGGTCAACATCGCACGGTGCGCCGACTGGAAGTAGGATGCGAGTAAGTGTCCGGGGGGAGGTTTTCTGACATGGCCTCTGAACTGGAGGAGGAGTGCGAACATTGTCCGCCCGTCATCTGACCCCGGGTCTTAATGAAGTAAAGTGCGGAAGTCGTAGGTCTCCAGAATCTTGGTGTGGCTCGGATGCCAATGTAACAAACGTCATTTGCTAGTGGGTAGAGGAGTAGAACGAAGCCCTCGGAACGGAATGGTTGGCCTCGTCGGCTCAACCAGCGGGTAATATCCCATGGGGTGGGGTGCCGGAGCGTGACCACCGACCAACGTATCGTCATAGGGCAGGATGCTGCAGGATATTTTCCTACTGTGTTGATGTCATCAGATGGACCTGGACGGTCCATCCTCTTTCACTACAGCTAACTACTAACCAATCAGCGAAAGGGGAAATCCTGACCTGGCAGATATTCATGTTTGGGATAATACCCGACTTACCCAGATTACCTGTTTGGGTGTGTAAAACACCCGGGTGGTATTTCTTGGTCGGTTCTACCCAAGGGGTAGAGACCTATTTTGTACCACGACTAGGTCGATGTGTTACAGCATATATACAATGACGAGAATCAATATGAGGCATGTGTTTGGTCTTGAGCGCTCGAGTTGAGCGACGCATGCAACGTCGCATAGTGAGTGATCGCTTCCAGAAACTCC
>SZWC01001245.1:89665-101346 GCA_023375785.1 Penium margaritaceum | reverse complement strand
CCAATAAGTCAGGGGGTTTGGAGAACATGGAGGTGCGGTTTTATACAATTCAAGCGCCATTGAGAAGTCAACAGAAGAGTATTGAAACATTGCCACAGTTTGCGATAACTTTGTCGATCATTCTGGGAAGTGGTAGAAAGTGTTAGGACCTTCAGAAGGGAGAGACTGGGGGTCGGGACAGGTTACCAAAATGCCCGCGATTCGATGGCCTAAAACTCTTAAGGTCAAAGCCTGGTGGGCCATCAATGTAAGGACAACTAGTGGCATTGGCTGCACGCAAGTGTGCATTGGGGTTACAGAGTGATAGCCTGAAGCCGGGTTCAAACATGTTATATGCCTCGGAAACGAATCATGTTTGACCTTGACCATCCAGTCCGAGGAGAAGTCGCCAATCGAGTCACGCAGTCGCTAGCAAAATCTGGTATCTATCACGTGAAAAACTCTGGTTGCTCCTTGAAGCATGTCTGATTCTCACCTTCTCTCGGACTGGGAGGTGCTTCCGCAAGAATGATTGTGATCAGCGGGGGCTTGTCATCTGGACGCGACAGAAATGAAGAAAAAAACCTGTAAATTATGCGGAAGTCTTTGTTCAGCAGATTTTTCTATGTTTGCATAGATTCTTGGCTACCCAAATGATTGCATAGGGTTATACCATAACCCCAAAAATACCCACTCCCGGAGTTTAGGGACTCGCGTACGTCGGAGATGTAATACCCTCATCTCCTTCCCCGAGCATGAGCGGCCACTGTTCTCTTCAGTCCTAGGCAGGTTCGCCAGTTTTGGCCGTGAGCCGCTCTTTGCTTGACTCGAATGGCACAATGGCAGAAAACCCCTTAAGCAACGTTCTGTGTGAGAGGATGTGATGCATAGAATGCTTGACAGAAGGTGCTTGAAAATGTTGAGAGACGGAAAAGAAAGACTTGGAAATGTAAGAGTTGGTGACCACCATGAGCAACAAGGAGGGATACCTACTCCTCCCTTTGGATGGTGATGTGTGTACATGTGTACAACGCATCATCAAGGTGGTAAAAAGGATGAAAACATCCAAAGTTCTTATTTTGACCCCACTCTTGAAGTTTCATCACGTTCAAATATTTTGAACAACCCTGATGTTGAAGCATGTCCTCGTCAAATGGAAACACCAATTTTCGGAGAGTTGTATTCTTCAATGTTTGGTTGAGATCTGTTCATGGCAATAGTGGAGGCCACCTGCCAAAGTATTACCTTTCATTGACTAGGATCTAGGAAAATAGTGGCAAATGATCAAACTGATGGAAGTATCTATGTGATGCAATGAAGCCGGGTGTAGACATGTTATATGCCTTGGAAACTAATTATGCTCGACCTTGGCCATCCTGTCTGAGGAGAACCGGCTGAGTCACCGGATTGCTAGTGATGTCCAGTATCTGTTTCGCAAAGAACCCTGGTTCCCTTCTCAAGTGTGTCCGCTTATTACCTTTTTCTTGGACTGGGAATCGCAGGAATGATTGCGTTCAGCAGCGGCTTGTCATCCAGACGCGACAGAACTGAGAGAAAAAAGCCTAGAAATTATGCGGCCGGCTGTCAATGGACAAAAAGGTCCAGCCTACACAGACAGATTTAGCATCGCGGAGCTCTTTGTTTCACATATTTTTTTATGTCAGCATACATTTTCTGCTACCCAACCGGTTGCATAGGGTTTTACGTCGAACGCAGCGTAGATGGTGAACAGGTGAAAGTTGCGAGGCAAAACACGACTTAGAATTTGGAGCACTTGAGAAAATAATAATTCGCGGTAAGGGTACTTCGATGACAAGTGTCGAAATGATCGGACATGTATATACATGTGTTGAGTCACAAATGAAGCATAGTCGGGGTCATTGGGTTGATTGTCGAGCGACGCATGCGGAGTCATGTTGTGAGTGGTTGGATTCAAGAAGGTTTGTCAAGAGGTCGGGGTTCTTCGAGAATCGACGGTGAAGATGCGATTTATAAATCCAGATTCTTCGTGATGCGCCAAGAAGTCAGCCGAAAGGTCATGAAGCTTCTGTTTGTAGGTTCGCGAGAGTGGTCTAAGCTGTCGAAAGATTCAAGAATATCCACTGAGGGCACGGAAGTTGGCCAGTTTCCCCTGGACCATCGCAGTGAATATCGCGGTCCTCGCGACGCGATGGGCTTTTTGTGTAAAAACAAAAGTGCCCACTCAAGAGGATTAGAGACTCGTGTACGTCTGGTACACAACACTTTCCCCCCTTTTAACCACGACGTCCCGGAGCTCGTGCAGATGTGGCCGGGAGACGTCCGTACTAGCCGTGGATGAGATGATCGATGTCTCAAGGGTTGTCGTACGGTTCCAGGCTGTTGTGCACGGCGCCGTAGCCATGCCACTTGACAAAAAGCTATGTATTCTTGCCTCGTTGACGATGGCCGAGGATGTCCTCGATGAAGTACTCCGTGTCTTCGTGTACTTGAATGGGAGGCGGAGGAGGGACATCTCTGCCACAGAAGTTCTTGCCGGGGACTCAGTAGTGCTTGAGCCTGTTGACATGGAACAGCGGATGAACTTGCATAGCTTCGGGGAGTTTGAGGCATGCAACCACATGGGTTTACATGCGCTCGACCCCAAACAGTCCCAACCATCGGGGTTTGTTCTTCAAACAATCGGGTCTGCGAAGCTTCATGTTTTCCGAGCTGAGGAGGACTTTGTCACCAACGGTGAAGATGTCGACGCTGCGGTGTGAGTCAGCTGCTCGCTTCGTCGCAACTTGTATCTTTATGAGGGTTTGTCATGTTTCCTCCTAGACAATGGTGATGTCTCGGCATTGAACGTCGACCACATCAATGTTGGTGCGACTTTGCAGTACACCAGGTGTCGGGAGAAGTTTGCCACGGACCACCTACAATGGGATTTTACCTGTTGCGGTGGAAACCGCCGAATAATATGCGATTTTGACAATCGGGAGTTTTTGTACCCAATCCGACCCATGGGGTATGCATAGTGCTTGGAGTATTTGTTCGAATGTCTGATTTGTCTGCTCCGTTTGAACGTTGGTTTGAGGATGAAACGGCATTGAAAGGTGAATTTTTCTACCGTAAGGAGTCATCAGCTCGTGCCAAAACCGGTCGTCTCTGTCGCTCATGATGGTTCTTGATACGCCGTGTAGCCACACAATGTTGTTAATAAACAGTTGTGATGTTCCCTTGGCGGTGATGGTGGTCGTTGCCAGTATGAAGTGGGAATTTTTGAAATCATGTCGACAACCACGAGGATTGCGTCATATCCCTTGGGTGTAACTGGTAATCCCGTGACGAAGTCCTTGGAGATGTCTGCCCATGGTTCTGTTGGAATAGGAAGCAGCTACGGAAGTCCGGGTAGCCTCATGCGATAAGATTTTTGTCACTGACATGCGTCGCAAGTTTTGCAGAAGTTGGCCCCGTCGGATTGCATCTTGTCGTACCAATATTTTTTGCCAGCTTCTTCAGTGTCTTGTCCTCTCCGAAGTGTCTACCTGGTCCGGTGTCGTGGGATTCCTCAAGTAGCATGCGACGAAGTTTGTCGTTCCGGGGAAAGACAGCTTGGCGAGTGAAGCGTCATTGCCAGGAGGGTACGTCGGACCAGAATTTGGTTTTATCATGTCCGCCATGCTGATCATAGCCTCGTGCGAATAATTGCTCAAGGTACGGGTCTCGCTATAGTTGTAGGGTTGCTACGTCAGTCATTAAATCTGGTCGGCGGCTGAGTGCGTCCGCCAAATTTATTTTGCCTCGCCCGTACTCAATTTTGTAGTCAAACCTGGACAGAAGGAACTCCATCCATCGGGTTTGACGTCGGTCGAGATTCCACTACGTCTTCAAATGTTTCAACGCGTAGTGGCCGGTACATACATTCATTGGCGACACTCCACGTAGCATATCCTTGTATTCAACACATGCACAACCACCAACATCTCCTTTTCATGGACCGCATGGTTGTGTTCCGGTCCTCGCGGTTTTTGAGACATTTCGGAGACGGGTTGTTCACCGTTGCCATGGTCTTGCAAAAGAATCTCGCCAATGGCTTGATCTGATGCATCTGTAGCCATGAAGTAGTCAACTGTTGGATCGACTTATCGTAAGGCATGTGCCGAGGTCAGAGCGTTCCGCGAAGCGGTGAACGCTTCTTCTTCGCTGTCTCCCCACTGCCACTCGTTATCTTTCTGAGTGAGGTCGAAAAGAGACGCTGACACTCGGGCGTAGTCTCGTATGAATCACTGGTAGTATTTGCAAAATCTGAGAAGAGCCTGAATTTCTCAAATGTTGGTCGGCGTCAGCCAATCAGCGACTGCTACCAACTTTTTTGGATCCATGGTGATCCGTCCACTGTTGATGATGTGACCTAAAAACTCAATCAAACGACAACCGAAGTCGCATTTCAAGATTTCCCAAAAACAATTCTCTCTTTGTAAAAATTTGAGGACTTTTCGCAAATGTCCAACGTGCTCTTGGGTGCGCCTGTACACCACAATATCGTCAAGATACACCACGACAAAATCTTCGAGGTACGGTCACAAAATGTTGTTAATTGCTGCCATGAACATCGCTAGGGCATTTGTGAGTCCGAACGGCATAATCGTGAACTCGAAGTGTCCACAGCAAGTTCAGAACGCCATCTTCCTGATGTCGGCAGCTGCCACGCGCATCTGGTGATATCATCTACGTAAGTCAATTTTGCTGAAAAGTCGAGCCTTTCGCAGTTGGTAAAAAAGTTCTTCAGCTCAGGGAACAGAGTTGTGGTTGTTGATGGTAGCGGCGCTCAATGCCCGATAATCCATGCACATCAGCATCTCACCAGTTTTCTCTTTCACGAATGGTACTGGTACGACGTATGGTGACATGGATGGGCGGATGAATCCTTGGCCGAGGATATCCTTGATATGTTTTTTCAACTCGGTCCTCTCCTCATCGCTTATCCGATAGGCTCCTCAAACAGTAGGTCTGTTGCCCGGCTTCAGTTTGATGCAATGGTCACTGTCTTGTTGAGGAGGCAAGGCCTTTGGGAGTTCGTCAGGGAGGACGTTTGCAAACTCTTGGATGAGGGGCGCAAACTCTTCGGGTACTATCAGGAACTTTGTTGAGGCAGATGAGGCTGATGTGGCCGAAGATGAGTCAGCTGCTGCCACCTCCGCTTCTCCCGTTGGCTCAGGATGTATCAGCCACGCACGAGTTCCTCGTCGTAGACAGTGCTTGGCCACGTTGAGTGCTATCGGTTGTACCAGTTGTCGCTTTCCCGCTTGTGCGAATTCCCGTGCTGCTTCCACCTCCGTTGCTTCTGAAGTCCGCCTTCGTCTCGCACTCGGAAGTTGTCTTTTTGCGCCGTCGATCTGCACATAGACATCGTCGTTGTTCTAGTTGACATGCAAATTGTGCCGGTAAAGGAAATCTCGCCCGAGGATGATTTTGTGATTGCTCATTGGACAAGACCTCTAGACCGTTACATCCCAAAGATCTCCCACTTGTAGTCGTAGTGGTTCTCGGGGTCTTCGTATCTGTAGTCTCCCATCGACGGTTTTTCCTTCAAGCATCCTTGGTTCCGTCTGCAAACCTAGCTTGCAAACCATGTCGTTGATTGCGAAGCTGTGTGAAGCTCGTCCGTCCAATAGTGTTGGCACCGTTCTATGACTTCTGCATCCTCGAGGCTATACTTTAAGCAGTATCGCCGGTTGGTCGTCCTCGTACCCCTTGTCAAACTTTGCGATCTCAGAAACCCTCTGCGGCAATGTAGGCTGTTCAGATGGGTGATCGTTCAGCACAGGTCGCTCCTCATGGACAAGAGATGCACCTTTTACTTTTGCCCTTCGTCTTTTCCCAACTCATTTTTGTGCGACTTACCCCCCCATTCTAGCTTGCTGCTTGCTCCAGCAATTACGTGCGAAGTGCCCAACTTTTTTCCAGTTGTAGCAGGTTCCCGTATCTCTCTGGTTGACGGTGTCCGATTCCATCGATGTCGGGAAGTCCGTTTACTAGCTTTTTCCATTTCCGTTGCGCTGGTTGTCGGTTGCGCTCGCTCGCCTCACGTCGTAGTCTGGAAGTCTGCAAAGTCTTGACGTGCGAGATGCGCTGACGGCTTGTGCAAGGTAGTCCTCCGGATGGGTGAAGTAGTCACATGCCTCTCCAGCACCGCTTCGCTCTGATACCAAGTGTTACGTCGAACGGAGCGTAGATGGTGAACAGGTAGAAGTTGTAAGGCAAGACACAGTTTAGAATTTGGGACACTTGAGCAATTTACAATCAGCGGCAAGTGTACATTGATGTCAAGTGTCAAAATGATTGAACACACATACATACAAGTGTCGAGTTACAAATGAAGGATAGGCAGGGTCGTTGGGTTGACTGTTGAGCAACGCATGCGGAGTCGCGTCGTGAGTGGATGGATTCGAGAAGGTCCTTTGAGAGTCGGGGCCTTCGAGCATCTTTAAAAATCCAGATTTGTCGTGATGCGTCAAGTAGTTGACTGAAAGGTCATGACACTTATGTTCAAACATTCGCAAGAGTGTTCAAAGCTGTCGGAAGGTTCGAGAATATCCAATGAGGGCGGGGCAGTTGGTGAGTTTGCCCTCGACCGTCGGAGTCAATATCGTGGTCCTCGCGAAGCGATGGGCTGTTTGTGTAATGACAACTAGTTGCATTCGCTGCACGCATGCGTGCATCGGGGTTATGCAGTAACTCACCGAGGCCGGGTTCAAACATGTTTTTTGCCTTGGAAGCGAGTTTTGCTCGACCTTCCCCTCCTATTCGAGGAGAAGTCTTAGGTGGAGTCACGTGCTTGCTTCCGATGTCCGGTATCTGTTTCGGGAAAAACCCTGATTGCTGTGCGAAGCTTGTCCGAATCGCTCGTTTTTCGCAGACTGGGAGTCGCTTCCGCAAGAATAACAACGCATAGAGAGAGCCTGTCGTTCGGACGCGACAGAGATGCAGAAACAAATACGTGGACAATACGAGATGGATTGTCGGTGGACAGAAACGCCGACCGGAGACAGAATTGCCCTCGCGGAAGTCTTTGTGCAGCGTATTTTCTGACATCAGCGTATATTCTTGGCTACCAAACCGATTGCATCGAGTTTCTACGTAACCCCAAAAATGCCCACTCGAGAGGATTAGAGACTAGTGTATGTCTGGCACGGAACATAAGGCTACTGCTTAACCCCAACTAGTGGCATTGGCTGCACGCAGGCTTGCATCGGGGTTACGTAGTAATAGACTGCAGCCGGGTTCAAACATGTTATCTGCCTTGGAAACGAGTTTTGCTCGACCTTCCCCTCCTGTCCGAGAAGTCGTCGTCGGTGAAGTCAAGTGCTTGCTTGCGATGTCCGGTATCTGTTTCGGAAAAAACCCTGGTTGCTGCGCGAAGTCTGTCCGATGCGCGCGCATTTCTCGGACTGGGAGTCGCTTCCG
This sequence comes from Penium margaritaceum, assembly GCA_023375785.1. Taxonomy (NCBI): domain Eukaryota; kingdom Viridiplantae; phylum Streptophyta; class Zygnematophyceae; order Desmidiales; family Peniaceae; genus Penium; species Penium margaritaceum. The sequence continues at coordinate 93,936 of SZWC01001245.1, read as the reverse complement.
CAAGGAAAATCTCGCTCAGAGGGGGCCTGTCTTCCGGACGCGACAGAAGTGCTGAAAAAAATGCCTAGAAAATACTCGATGGGCTGTCGGTGGACAGAAACACCGACCGCAGACAGAATTGCCGTCGCGGAAGTCCTTGTGCGGCGGATTTTCTGACGTCAGCGCTGATTCTTGGATACCGAACCGATTGCATAGGGTTACTACGTAACCCCAAAAGTACCCACTCCCACAGTTTAGGCACTCGCGTACGTCAGGGACGTGACACCCTCATCTCCTCCTCTGAGAACAAACGGCCGTTGCTCCCTTCCGTGTTCGCCAGTTTTGGCCGTGAGGCGCCTCTCTCGACTTGTGTGCCGCGTGCAGCACGAGCGTCGTCTGGTGCCGCCTCTCCTCGCACTGCGCGCCAGGCCGGGCTTCGGTCAGACGGCGCTTACGCGGGCTACTGCTGCGCGACCGTTTCTACGAGCTGTGGCTGGGACTCGTGTGCGGCGGGCGGGTAACGGCCTAGTGCTGTCCAGAGAGTGTTGGCACGACACACGTGGCGGCGTTGGAGCACTTTCGAGCACTTGGAGCACTGCGCGGATAGTCAGACACTTCAGTATATGGAGGAAGGGGACCCAGCGCTGGGTCACGTCGCGGCACTCGCTCCATCTGCGGAGCATGCAGCAGCACGAGCAGCAGCTTCAGGACCCGAGGAAGACAGCGGCAGCGGGGTTACACCGCCCCTGAGCAAGCAGCAGCAGCAGCAGCAGAGGCAGCAGCAGCCGCTGCACTCTGCCGAGGTGGCCATGGGGGTCGTGCAGAACGGTGGTGAGGGCGGGGGTGGCGAAGGAGAGAAGGCGCAGGTCCCGGCCATCGCGAACGGCACTAGCAGTGCAGCGCACGGGCTGGTCGGGCAGGAGGCGGAGGAGGAGGGTAGGGGTGCGCACGCGCATGCTGGTTCGCGCGTGGGGAACGGAGTGCCTGTGGATGGAGGGGAGGAGGCGCGGCAGCAGGATGAGGATGAGGACGGGCAGAAGCAAGCGGATGCAGCGGCGCATGTAGCCGCACGCAGCGCAACCGCAGACGCAGACGGGGCCGCAGACAACGCAGGCGCCACGCCCATGGACGAGGACCTCTCTGCTAGGGAACATGCGCAGGGGGAGAAGGAGGAGGAGGGGGAGAAGGAGGGGAGAGGAGCTGCTGCTGGAGGAGGAGAGGGAGCTGTAACAGCAGGAGGAGAGGAATCAGCAGCAGCAGCTGTTCCGGCGCAAAGAGACGGAGGCGCGAGGGAGGCTGGGAGCGACAGCGCAGCTGCAGACAATGACAATGATGGTGGGAGAGGCGTCGGCACATCGGCGTCTGAGGAGGAGGGGAAGGAGAAGGATGAGGAGAGGGAGAGGGAGAAGGAGAAGAAGGGGACGGAGACGGCGCCGTCGGTTCCGAATGGGGTAGAGCATGCAAAGGAAGGAAAGGAAGCAGGTGCACTTGCGGCGGTGGCGGCGGCGGGGGTGGGAGCTCGGGACGAGGAAAAAGACGAGGAGGAGGAAGAGGAGGAGGAGCAGGCGGAGGGTGGTGCGATGGCGACGAGCAGCAGCAGCAGCAGGAAGGCGAAGGAGGCGGAACGCAGGCGGCGGAGGAGGAAGATGAAGAAGAGCAAGACGCGGTCGTCTGCCGCGCGGGAGGAGACGAGGCAGAGAGAGAATGACAGCAAGGATGAGGAAGCCACTGTGAGTTTCTTGCTGAGGCTGTCACCGGCTCAGTCCTACTGAGTCCCAACATCTGCTCACCGCTCGCAGCCTGTGCTGTGACGTGTCGTGGGGGTTTGACCTTCTGCTGCTGCTCCTCCGTCAACTCCGTCCCTCCTCCTCCACCACCACCACCTCCTCCTCCTCCGCTTCCTCCTCCTCCGCCTCCTCATCCTCCTCCTACTCCTCCTCCTCCTCCACCTCTCCCCCCCGCTGTCTCCTCTTCTGCCCGCTGTTGTCGTCCTCATCGTCGTCGCCGGCGCCTTCGTCGTCGTCGTTGTCGTCGTCGTCGTCCGTCGTCGTCGTCGTCGTCGTCGTCGTCGTCGTCGTCGTCGTCGTCGTCGTCGTCGTCGTTGTTGTTGTCGTCGTCGTCGTCGTCGTCGTCGTCGTCGTCGTCGTCGTCGTCGTCGTCCTCCTCCTCCTCCTCTGTCCTCGTCGTGGTCGTCGTCGTCGTTGCTGTCGTCGTTGTTGTCATCGTCGTCGTCACCTTCGTTGTCGGCGTCGTCATCGTTGTTGTTGTCGGTTGTCCTGGTCATCGTTGTCATCGTTGTTGTTGGTTGTCCTGGTCATCGTTGTCATTGTTGTTGTTGTTGGTTGTCTTGTCTTGTCTTGTCGTCGTCCTCCAAGGCTGTTAAATCGGATCGGATAACCGAACCGAACCGAACTTCACAGCCAAGACTGAACCCAAACCGACCCGAACCGGTCCCGGTTCGGTTTCGCATGTGCGAAGTTCGGTTCGGTTCGGATTTGGATATTTTGGAGAAATGTTCTAATCGGTTCGGTTATATCCGAACCGATCCGAACTTTGATGTTATGCTCTTCGGACTGGTTTGGTTTAGTTTGGTTTTCAAACCGAACATATCCGAACATATCCGAACATATCCAAACATATATGACCCTCTTTCCATGCATAACTCACTTCTTTCCTCCTCATCACGTTTCCATTTTGCGCTCAATCTGACATCGATTTGCACTCTGGAAGTGTTGTAGAAGTTCATAATCTGAACATTATCCGAACATATCCGAACATATCCGAACATATCTGAACATATCTGAATATATCCGAACATATCCGAACATATCCAAACATATCTGAACATATCTAAACACAACGGCACATATCCGAACATATCTGAACATATCCAAAGTTTGATGTTCGGATCGGTTCGGAATCGGTTTATTTTCAACAATGTTCGGTTCGGTTCAGTTCGGTTCTGAAACTGAACTTAAAGTTCGGTTTCAGTTCAGTTTCAGTTTTTAAAGTTCGGTTTTGGATAAATCCGAACCGAATCCGATTTAACAGCCCTGTCGTCCTCATCGTTGTCGTCGTCCTTGTCGCCGCCGCTGCCGCCGCCACCGCCGCCGTCGCCGCCGCCGCCGTCGTCGCAGTTGCCGTCGCCGTCGTCCGTTGCCGCCGCTGCCGCCGCTGCCGCCGCCGTAGTCTTCGTCGTCGTCGTCGTCGTCTTCGTCGTCGTCGTCTTCGTCGTCGTCGTCGTCGTCGCCGTCGTTGTCATTGTCCTCGTCGTTGTCGTCGTCGTTGTCGTTGTTGTTGTCGTCGTCGTCGTCGTCGTCGACAACACCGTCGTTGTCGTCGTTGTCATCGTCGTCGTGGTCGTCATTGTCGTTGTCGCTGTCGTCATTGTCGTCGTCGCCGTTGTCGACGTCGTCGTCGCTGTCGGCATCGTCGTTGCTGTCATTGTCGTCGTTGTCGCGGTCGTCATCTTCATCATTGGCGTCGCGTCGTCATTGTTGTTGGTTGTCGTCGTCGTCGTTGTTGTTGGTTGTCGTCGTCATCGTTGTCGTCGTCATCGTTCTCGTCGCCGTCGGCGTTGCCAATGCCGCTGTCGCCGCCACCACCGCAGTTGTCGTCGTAGTCGTCTTCATCGCCGTCGCACGCAGTCGCAGTCGCCGTTGCCATCTTTGTCGCCGTCTTTGTCGCTGTCGCCGTCGCCGTCGCCGTCGCCGTGGCCGTCGCCGTCGCCGTGGCCGTCGCTGTTGCCGCTGCCGTTACCGTCGCCGTCGCTGTCACAGTAGCCGTCGCTGTTGGCGTCGCCGTTGCCGTCGCTGTCGCTGTCGCCAATTCTGTCGCCGTTGTTGCCGTTGCCGCCGCCGCCGCCGTCGCATCATCGTTGTCGCCGTCGTCGGTGGCGTCGTCGGCGTCTGCGCGCTGTCGTCTGTCGTCGTTGTCGTTGCTGACGTTGCCGTTTGTCATCGTCGTCGTTGTTGTCGTCGTCGACCTTGTCGTCGCTGCCACCTCCGTCCCCATCTTTCTTTGTTGCCATCGCTGTTGCCGTTGCCGTCGCCGTCATTTTCGTCGCTGCTCTCTCCGTCACCGTCACTGTCGCCGCCGCCGCCCCGGCCGCTGCTGCTGCCGGCGCTGCGTCCATGGTCGTCATTGTCGTCGTCTTGTTGTCGGCATCGGTGTTGGAGTCGGGGTCGGCGTCAGTTGCGGAGTCAGCATCCGCATCGGCGTCCGCGATGGCTTCCGCGACTTCTTCTTCTTCTTCCTCCTCCTCCTCCTCCTCCTCCTCCTCCTCCTCCTCC
>SZWC01001245.1:30030-44278 GCA_023375785.1 Penium margaritaceum | reverse complement strand
CCCCTCTTCCCCTACCCTTTTGCTGTCCTCAGATGGAGAAGAAGAGGAAGCGGAAGCAGCAGGAGAAGGACAAAGCTGGAAAGAAGCAGAAGGATTTCAAGTTCTGAAGTCTCTCTCTCCGTTGCAGTCCGCGCTCAGGTTCCGTTGCATCGTCTACGTGCGACGTAGACGCTTCATCTCCCTCCTCCACTCCCTCTGTTTTCCATCGGCAACAGTCTCCCTTCTTCTCCCTCTCTCTGTCTGCACTGGCCGGTGGTGGCCAGAAGCTGTCCTGCCTTTCTCGGCCAGTGCAGTGTTGCTGGTGCCGCTGCTGCGGCGGAGAACTCCCTCTCCGTGTCCACAGACAGATGTTGCCCTCTGCTGCTCCGTTCGAACATTCGGCCAAATTCTTTGTTGCATTGCACCGTCACTGAAAGCGCAGGCACTCATGGTTGCCTGGAGGTGGGAAGGAAAGAAAGGAAAGAAAAAAAACAAAAAAGGAGAATTTTTTTCTATGTTTGCTTCAAGAACATTAGCACACTGAGACCTCGCATAGCTGTCATGGGAGGTTGCTTGAACCCGAGCATGGCGTGGCACCATGTTGTAGGGAAGAGGATGTTTGTCTGTTCACAGGGACACTGAATACGCGTGAAATGTGGTGTGCCGAAAAGGGTAGGGTTCTTCAGCACAGGGTCCGCACTCTTAGTCGTGTACACTAGTTTCTTTTGGCATGAGACAGAGCTGCACTGATGGGCACGAGCTACCATTGCAAGAACATCTGAAAAGGGGATGAATATGTGAACCAATGATGTCTTCCTCTGATTTTATGAGCGCAAGTGGGTACTGAATGGCAATCCCGAAACCTCAGTCTCTTGCAAAAAGTTAACTTTGAATCCGGACCTGTGAGGAATGGTTTTTTTCTGTCGTGGTGTGGGCTGTCCTTTCTATGTACAGTTGAAGCTGACCTCAGCCGTTTCCTTAGATGCGTACATATCCAACATTGTCCGACAGAAGGCTGGGGTATCGTTCGACATAACGTCAGCCGTCCCTGTTGGTTTGCGCGGCTACCTACGACCACTTAACCACGGTCATGCTCGTGCAGATCCTTAATGTAGACCATCGACAGATGCCAAATAGTTGGAAATCACTGGTGATTGCCTTACCTATGTACGTGACCAAGTACAGAAGCAGAAGCATGTGGTTGATTGGTGCAGGGTGGAAGGAGAAGCACACACGCCACAAGAAGGCAGTGGGTGCAGTGCGTAGCAGGCGAGCAAGGTGATAGTAAAAGGATCATGTAGGGCCCGGCCCGGCCGTCACCCTCAGATCAAACATGACTCCTTTACAGAGAGTGGACAACGGTTTCTCACACGCAGGAGTAAAGTGGACATGTGGTCCCCAAGGAGGAGCAACTCGGCGACATTATGCAGGAGTTTGAGTCAACCATGCACGATTAAAAACCAATCAACCCCATCTACCACAAGCGTATGTGACCATGTATTGGGTCGTGTTTCGGTAGGGGGAAAGCAAGCAAGTTATGCTCATCATAACCTTTGAGCTTCGATACATGTCCAAACTAGACATAGCCCACGCCATCTTTGCACTTGTCTCACTCGCCAAAAGAGTGCAATCCATTGGGTGTACGAAAGTACAATGATCGAGAGCTTCACTCCACACCAATCAACTGCACTGATAACTTGTGTGGACAGAGTCACGAGGCCACTTGCGTTTTCACACCCCATGAACACTATTCCCTTGCGACCCATAGACCAAAATGTCACACACACCCGAGAGCGAGACTCACACACATCAATGCGACAAGGAACAACTCAATAATAGGGGAAGAGCGCATCATTCATTAATCTGTGTTATCATTAACTAATCAATTAACATTAATCTACGTCATCGCGAACACGGAAAAGCCAACAGCATGCATATCCGCTTTGGACAGACTGCGTCCGAGTGCCTTGGTAAGAAATTTACACACTATTGACGAGTATCAGCGAACAACCTTAACAATCTTGACTTCTCCGACAACAATGTGACTGCATACAAAATGGTGCTCATTGTTGATATGATGCGTGCAAGAATGATGCATGTCGTCATGCTCAACAATCACTCTAGAGCTCTGGTTGTCGCAGCACACAGTCACGCAATAGATAGGCACACACATGTCTTGCAACATGTGGAAAAGTCACACAATTTTTGCCTCACATGTATTCATGCTGAGCACCACCTATCGGCCTCACTATAGGTTGGAGTAACACACCCTTGTTTTCCACTCTTTCAATAAATGGATTCCCGTTGAAAAGAAAGNTCCGCTTTGGACAGACTGCGTCCGAGTGCCTTGGTAAGAAATTTACACACTATTGACGAGTATCAGCGAACAACCTTAACAATCTTGACTTCTCCGACAACAATGTGACTGCATACAAAATGGTGCTCATTGTTGATATGATGCGTGCAAGAATGATGCATGTCGTCATGCTCAACAATCACTCTAGAGCTCTGGTTGTCGCAGCACACAGTCACGCAATAGATAGGCACACACATGTCTTGCAACATGTGGAAAAGTCACACAATTTTTGCCTCACATGTATTCATGCTGAGCACCACCTATCGGCCTCACTATAGGTTGGAGTAACACACCCTTGTTTTCCACTCTTTCAAGAAATAAATTCTCGTTGAAACGAAAGATGTAATATGTGCAGTCACGTGTATCTGTGTCATGCGCGGAGTCATTATCAACCTAGTCGTCAAAGACTAAACAGGGTTGTGCGACACGTGCTACTGAGAGCGCGCAGCAAACCACAAGCTGATTTGCAATAAGATGCCTTTGGCGAGGTTGTTGGGACCACTAAGCCAGAAAGTTGACCGAGAAGGCCACGTATGCTCGAGTCGTGGTAGTTTAGGTACATGAAGGACCACATCACGCAAAGGTTAATCAATGCCATCAAGAGTCTCTCCGAGGTGTGATGGATCAGAAGACTTAATCGGGTACTGCTTGCTTGGGTCATTGGGGCTGACGCAGAAAGGACCTCGGTCATCAAGGAGGCGAAGTGCTCTTCAAGGCTAGAAGCATAAGCACCCTCATGCACATGCAGAGTGTGGCGTTGAAGATCGCGCTCAAGCTCCATGCCCAATAACAGCCATTTGAGCCTAAGTCCTTCGTCTTCTTTGTGGACTGTACGAGTCTCGATCGACTGGAGTGCACTAAGGCTAGAAGAAGCGATGAGCAGGTTATCGAGGAAAGTAAAGATGACCAGAAAGGGCTCAAATTGAGCACTCAAGAAGGGCGTTGGGTCAACTTTATAGCAAGGATAGCCACCTCTATTTAGGGTAGATGAGATCTCCATGTTTCAACGTGCGACGATCGCTTGAGACTGTTATGAGTCTCTGGCGGCCGCCAGACCTTATTTGCGTCATCGGTGAAACCAGGTGGATTTACAACGTCAATCTTCTCCTCGAGACGTCCATGCGGGAACACGTTGTTGACATCCATTTGCTCCTCTTCCCAGTCATGGTATGTAACAAGCCTCAAGAGGGCATCAGCAGTTGTGTAGCTTCTTACTGGAGTGAACGTCTTATCTAAGTCATTTCAGGGGATTTGAGAAAAGCCTTTCGCTATCAGGCCAGGTTTGTGCCGGTCGACGTTGCCGTTTAGCTTCAGCATGCGCTGAAGAAAATAGGAATCCGAAAAGAGCTATCCCTTTTCTCAATAACGGTTGAGGTCGTTAACCAAACCGACTTGACAACGGCTCTTCGGTCTTTTGACAGATAAGACGGTAAATTCATCCCCTACTAATTTGGCATGTGTTACTCGTGTCCGGCTAGCGAAACAAATCCTTCCCTTTGGATATCTTATCCTGTTCTACCTTGTATAAACTGAGGATGTTTATTCCCTTGAAGATAACCCAGAATATTTCTGTCCATCCAAATCACCTTTGGTTCCGCAGCCCTTGCCGCCATGTCCCCTCGCTGCCTTTCCTCCATGGCTCATTTGTCACCATCCAATCTCAACATTCTCTCGCCTCTCTTCGCTCTGTCACGTTGCTCCTCTGCTGAACTCTACTCACACCGGCACATCACCATCCCCTCGGCTGTGCTTTCCCTTGATGTCCCGTATCCTAACTTCAACTCTGGCGCTCCCGCTTTCACCTCATGCCTGGCCACATTCCATTTTCGAGCTAACTGATTGTTCTCACTTCTGTGATTTAGCTTCCATCAGTCTCACTCCATCTCGCTCCTTCATGTGCTTATGCTTGCTTATGCTCTCCCTCATTGAGCACATTACTTCTGACAGAAGCCAAGGAGCTGAGACAACTTTGTGGTCCACAAAAAGGACCACCAACTCATAGAAGCCATGCTCTTTGAAAGCATTACTCCTCTTGCATGGCAGAAAGACATAATCCAGCTACTCCAGCTGGCAGTAGCACCTTTCCAGTCTCCATCTTCAGCCAGAACCTAAAAAAAGTCTTCATTTCAGAAAAAAGACACAATCCTCTCTGCTTTGCCAATCAGAGCCTGCCCCCAGTCAGTCTTGGAAGTATCCTCGAGCACCACATCAAGAGAGTGTGCAACACAGTTCGTAAAGGACACGGCATGATACTTCAGCTCCTGGCAGGCGGCGTTGGCGGCGTTTGCAAGATGTTCCTCAATGAGTGACTGCCGTTCGATGCAAAGAGATGCCTATGAAACAGGTGTGGTGCTGCTGAGAGAATCCGGAATGGTTGCTGCTGAAAACTGTCAGCACTGTTGGTGTTCGACTGCGCCATTGGGGTTGGTGCTTTGTGCAAAACCATCACCAGCGGCTGCTCTCGCCTCTTGGCGCTTACGCTTGTGGACAAGTTTCTGTAAATCCACGGTGCTGCCTTCCCTCCTGGTGCTTTGCCCTGGCCTTGATAGAGCTTCTCCTTGTATGTCACAAACAAGTCTGAAGGGTTAGGTAAAGGTTTGAGACCGAGCAATGTCCGGGCTGCAACAGGTGCAAACTCGCACTTGACAATGTTGTGGAAGAGAGCAACAACATGGTCCCAGATGCGGTCGCTTCCACCTACTTTAACGATGCTGTAAGCACCATGCTGGAAGCCAGGGTAGCTCACCTGTGTGGGGACATGAGTGAAGAACTTGCTTTAGGCGACATCAAGGAAACCGCTGGTGAGAACATGTGCCTTGACAAAAACAACTGCTGAAATACAGGTGGGGCACTTTCCCTGCTCAACCATGGTGGCCAAGTAGAGAAATGTAAGTACAACAATGGATTGAACTCAGCCTATGTCCTCCCCTGCCTCCTCCACACCAAATCGCACACACAACATTGGACAGGCTAGCACCAGACGAGCCTCTGACACGTCATACATTCTATGGCGTGGTGAAAACCTCGGTATTGGTCAATTAACGGCCAAAAAAGTCACACATGAGATTGAAACACAATATCCACAAAGTGTCCATGTCCCACGCATGCTCCACGCACGCTCAACTGCAATGTATTATGTACACTTGGCTGGTACAACACCTTTCATTGAAGGGAGACAAAGGAGATCCAACAAACCAATAGGAGCATCGGCCAAGACAGGGATACAAGGAGGAGATGCCTTGGTGCCTGAATTTCCATCGACGGGGCCGTTCTTGTCCTGTTTATTCCCCTGAACTAGGCTTAGTGAAATTTCGCCCTATCAGAAGAGAGGCCCCGAATGCCCCCAGTCAATTGGAGGGGTTCAAAGCAAGTCAACATCCAACTCAGCATGGACCGACTTTGCAACTCTGACTTGACCCCGTAAAGTTGGACGTCGAAGTCAACATGACTATACACATGGAGAGCTGACAGGAATGCGCAACAACATGCTCAACATTCCATACACATACATACCCCACTCTCAGCCACCCTCAGGCAAGGGACGGAGACTTACAGACCAAATGACCACCATGAACTTCTTGTGTGCCCGTGCCTTGGATGGCTTCCCGTCGGAGCTCTACACGTACCCGGTACGAGTTTGTGTGCTAGTTATCTCCTGCTCTATCATCGGGGTGAGATCTTCAGGTTGGAGAAGGTCTAGCAAAATTGCCAAAACTTGTCTCTTACCTCAAAACCAGGTACGTGGACCATATAGATCTCCTCTGGGTTATCATTGAGGAATGCTTTGTGCACATACATCTGGTGAAGCTCGTTGTTGTGCTAAGCAACGTCCATGAACAGGGCGCGAGCTGTGTTCATACAGTTGAAGAGTGTGAAGGTGTTGGCCAAATCCAAAACCTCAACCAATAAAACTCCCTTGGCCGTGGATTGGGCCTTGTAGCAATCTAGTGAGCCGTCAGGGTTCACCTTGATACAAAAGGCCCACTTGGCGTTTTTTCCTGTTGCCCAAGCGAGAGGTGAAAAGGCTCATAGAATCCATGCTTTTGAATGGATCTGAGCTTATCCTTACAAGAAGCACACAATAGTGTTGCATCCACAACCTAGAGATCCTCCAATGTACTTGGATAAGGCACAGGATGAAGAGTTCCGGGTGGCAAAGATGTACACCCCAGGACTCGGTCTGACCACAATAGGATCATTTGCAACATCACAAGTATTTGAATACTTGCGCAAAACAAGCTCGTAGAGGATAGGGAGCGCTCGGCGCACCTCATTTACTTTGCCGGGACACTTAGTTCAAGAGCCTCTGTACTGTGCACACCACTTTTGACACCGCAAGTGAGGCGTCTGGGCCCTGAGTCAGCCGCTCGCTCATCCATACAGGCTAGGGGTTGAAGAAGACCACCGGGCCCGTGGGAGTAGCCCAATGCACAGGCTCTCACCTCGGGCTAAGGAGAAAGCAGCTAGGCCGCAGCAATTGAGGCTGCATACTTCCAAGGAAGGGGAGACTGTGCAACTGAAGGAGATGCATGGACATGCTCTCGCTCGCACGTAAGAGGAACAGACGCAAGAATAGGTGTGTTTGAGGTGACTGCAACCACCACAAGGTCAGGTGTGCTAGAGGGCTTTGAAACGGGAATAGGACCATTTGTGCCTGAGGGAACTACCACCATCACGGGATCAGGTGTGCTACAAGGCACTGACACAAGAAAATGATCAGGTGTACGAAAGGGGAATGGCTTCGGCACGAGATCAGGTGTACTATTAGGGACTAACAAGGCCACTTGGCCCACAGCCAAGACGGCCGGATCGTCATCAGCCAAGACAAGACCGTACGTGTGGAGGTCCTGGCGGACCCATCCACAGGTCTAGAACCCACATCCTTAAGGAAGCCACACTAGTGGAAACGTGGTCAACAGCTATTGAATAAATGCTTAACATGTTGCGTGAGCTGATAGCCTTAAACTCAAGGGCATCTTGCGACCCGACAACACAACGGCAAACTAGGTCCCAAAAGCACCAGGCCTTTGACCGCGAAGATTTTGGCTTAGTCCCTCAGTTGCAACCTGCACCAATGACTCTGGCAGATTATCTACCAGAGTCATCCGGCAGATAATCTGCCAGATGTGACTTGTTTCTCAGATCCGATGGATTTATCTGCTAGTTGCCAAATGTTTGTCGAGTCCCCAAGTCGCGTCACATATCCCATCTCTGAGAGACCATATCTCCCTCGTTACTTAACGGATTCCAGCAATTCAAATAGCACAAAACTAACCAAATCATCCAATTTCAAGATCTTGAATGTAATCTACATTTGGAGAACATTCAAGAAATAAGAGTAGAATGCAAGGATTTCCCTCCCTCCAGTGGCTTGTGCATGCCTCCTGGTGCCACACCGGGGAATACGAAGGGGCAAAGAATGACATTCTCTTTTATGCACCTTCCATGCCTACTGGTCATGCTTGATCTCATTCATATTCCATTGTACCCTCCAGCCCTTCATAACCGGTCATTGCAAGTACGGCCACACTCATGACTTGCCGATCCATGGGTTGCACTTTGGTCAAGCAATGTGCAACCATGTGGTGTGTGAGATAGTGCTGCAACAAACACTTGTCCCTTCTCCACTATGTCCCATACGTAACGGTAACCCACGTGGATGTGCTTCTTCCTCCTGTGTTCTGCCGGGTTGTTGGTCATTGAGATAGCACCAGTGTTTTCCTCTTGTACTACCGCTGGCTCTTGCTGCAGCACACCCAGCTCCCCCAGCAACCTACGAAGCCACACCGCTTCCTTCACTGCTTTAGCCAATGCGATTCACTCGGACTCTAGTGTGGAGGTGGTGATATGGTCCTGATTTCTGCTGCACCATGAGACTGCTACACCAGCCAGGTAGTACACGTAGCTGAATGAGGACTTCCGCTTGTCCACATTGCCAGCATAGTCTGCATCCATGTAGCAGACAAGACGCAAAGGGTGGGACTTTCCTTTGTCTTCAAACCTCAGGCACGCATGTCGCGTTGACTGGAGTTAGCGGATGATGTACTTGACCGCCTTTTAGCGTAGTTCCCCTAGATCAGCCACATACCTCTTCACTTGGCCCACCGAGTAGGCCAGGATTGGTAGAGTTGCCACCATGGAGTACATGAGGTTTTCCACAGCTGATTGGTAGGACATCCCTACTATGTTCTCCCTCTCTTCTTTTGTTTTTGGTGCCATTTTTGCACTCAATTCAGAGGTCATGGAGACTGGGCTGCCAACTAGTTTGCAATCCTCCATGCTGTACCACTTCAGCACCTCGGCCTCATGTTTAGTCTTTCCCAGCTCACATGAGTACCCCCTCCGGTTCTTCTTGATGCTCATCGTGGGGTATTACTCCAGCTCCCCCATGTCTGACATCTGGAATGTGATGCTCAACTGCACTTTCACCCACTCTAGGCTTGGCAGGTCCGTCAAACACGGGTCGTCCATGTAGAGTGCAACGATATGATGGAGATTCTTGTTCCGTTGCACGTACACGATGTGATCCAACTGACAACTCTTGAATTTGAGTGGTACCATGAAGCTTTCCATCTATTGGTGCCAGCATTAGAGTGATTGGCTTAGGCAATACAAGTACTTCTATAGCTTGCACACCTTGTTCTCCGATGCCTCCACCACCTCCGACACCTCCATGTAGATCTCTTTCTCCATGATGCCATGAAGGAAGGTCATCTTCATGTCCATTTGGCAGAGCTCCATATCCTTCACGGCTGTCACCACAAGGATCACCCAAATGCTTGTGAAATTGGTGACGCGAGCGAACGTCTCATCGTAGTGCTTGCTCTTACGCTACGCATATCCCTTTGCTACTAGCTGCACCTTGTATTTGTTAACCACACGTTCATTTTTTAACTTGGTCTTTCAGACTCACTTTGAGGTGATGACTTTGGCATATTTTGGCTTGTCTAAAAGCTCCCACGTGTTGTGTTTTGTGATGGACGCCAACTCTGAATTCATGGCTGCGCCACTTTGCTCCCCTTCAGGCCATGCAAGCACCTCTTGAATACTCGTCGGCTCCGTTTATGTAGCAAGAATGCACCGTGTCATGCCGAATTATGCTTGTGTCGAAGTGTTTCCCCGCTCTCAATTTCTTCCCGCTGCGACGTAGCAGTTGTGGTGGCGCATCATCTCTCTTCTGCGACGCCTCCAAGTCTGCATGCTCTGGTGAATCTTCAACTGGGCGGCTTCCCAAGGGTTTCTTCCGCTCTGGCCATACATCGCCCAGACAGGCGGGGCGTCTGGTAGGTTTTCCACCGACCCTCAATGTGTAGTCTGCCGGGAGTGTGTGCCTCGGCACCTTTTGTACCTCGTCTGCAAAATCCTTTTGGTAAATCTCCTCATTTGTTTGATCATCATTGGAGTCCTCTGTGTTTGCTGCTATCTCTGCTGCACTGCTATGCTCCAGTGCCGTATCCTCAACTTTGATGTCCGGCGGGTCCTTGTAGTCAAGATGTTGGAACCACAACCCCGTCTTTGGAGAGTCTACCACGCTCATGTCATTGCTGCTAATGTAACTCTGTCGCTCATTGAATTCAACATTGCAACTCTAGATTACCTCTTCCTTGTGCGTGTCGCAGATCAGGTACACGTTATGCATGTTGTAATAGCGAAGGAAGAGATGCGGCCTTGTCTGCGGCTCGAACATGCTGTCACACCGATGTGCAGTGTGGACCATTGCATGCACCTTGCACCCAAACATTTTGAGGTACGTCACAATTAGCTTGTGCAGACTCCAAACCTCCTGCAAAATTTTCCAGCCCGTATTCCCCTTCAACATCATTGTATGGGTGAGGCTGACGGTGTACCACGCCATGCCCACAGATTTGCCCAAAAGATTTGCAGAGATTCCGCATCGACCAACGTGTTCTGTATCATGTTCAGGAGCATCTAGTTTTACGTCATGTCCGAGGTGTAATTCACGTTCTTGTTGAAAGAATTGTGTTATGCTTTACTGAAAGTTATGGGCTTGTATGTTTTGTGCATTGCTCCATCTGTTGCCTCTTCCACACTGTCAATAATGAGGCCATGTACAAGCTCACGCTTTGCCATCTCCTTTACAAGTGTGGATGAGGAATGTCCAAGACATTGATGGCAGAGCTTCAGATCAGCTCTTCCTCCTTTGGTGAGGTTGACAGTGCGTTTCTGTGATTCTGCTGAATTTGTTGCCATAGGGATGCACCTCGGTGTGGTTCACATGGCCTTTGTGCCAGGCTTGCCAATGTCAACACTAAGAGCAGGGTGAGTCAGTCACTTGCTGAGGCCTAGATGGCCATTGTTCAAGAATACCACAGGGCTCCGAGAACAATTCCGAGACAGAGGTGCTCACCTGTGTAGCAAGAAGTGGAGAAGAAGCAGTACAGGATAGAGACTCACATTCAGGTAGACAGGCGCATAGACTTGAGTAGGGGAAGCAACAGGCTCGCAAATAGGTACAACAGGAGGAGTAGACATAGTGATTGACGTAGGCACAAGGCCAACTATGCCGGTGGGGACTGATGCAGACACATGATCAGATGTCCGAGTGGGGACTGATGCAGGCAAAGGATCAGGTCTGGCAATGGGGACTGATGTGATAAGAGGATTAGGTGTGCGAGTAGGGACTAACGTGACCACTATATCCAAGGCCATGATGTACGGGTCCTCATTGGCAAGAGACCGGACCACAAGCGAGGGGGCCCAGACGGACCCATCCACAAGCGCAGACTCCTCCATCCAGCACGAGGCCACACAGGTGGGAATGTGGTCGGCGGGCAGCGACGGAATGGTGGACATGTCTGGGCAAGTGAGAGCCTCAAAGACGAGGGCATCTGAAGTCATGACAATGCGGTAGCAGGCAGGGTCCCAGAACCGCTAGGTCTTTGACTGCATGGAAATACCAAGAAATGCTTACATGCAATCTCAAGGTGAGACCTTGGACCCCTGGTGGTCCTAAGTGAACCAAATGCACACAATGGAACCTCAAGCTCAAGCCTGAAGAAGGTCGACATGATGGCCAAACCACAACTCATACATCGTGACATGGTCCAGCAGGGGACCGTGCGGCACGTGGTTTCAGACTCGCGTCATGTAGAAAAAGGATGACTGCACTCTGCCCACAAATGTTTGGATGTACCTTTTTGCTGGGCTATAGAAGGGGAAGAGAGCTTGTAGAAGACACCATACTTCACAAAGGAGGGAACCATCTTGCTCACTAACTCACCACCATGATCCAAACAAAATGTGTGGATTGTATGATGAGACTGACGCTAAGCTATCACGATCCATGGGCACACCACCACGGCGGCATCCCTCTTGTGACCGAGGCTGTAGGTCCACCACATTTGGGTGAATCATCAGTCAGGTTAAGGATGTTTCGACCCTGATCTGAGAGGAGTTTGGCTTGAAGAGGACTAAGAAGGTCCAGTTGGACCAGCTCCAACAGGCGCGATGTCCGGGAGGCGGTTTCTGGGTAAGTGCAGTGATGAACCTTACCATGACCACAGACAAGGGAGTACAGTTGGCTCGTAAATGAGTACATTCGGGTATCTGTACCCCTCTCCTATCTCACACATGAAATGACAGAGTGTACTTGGGGAGATGGAAAACAAGATGCGTCGAAAATCTTTGAGAAATTCCCTGACCTTAACACCAACATAAATATTGGCGGATCCAAGAGTGGAGAACATCATGGCTGCCAACATGTCTGATCGAGCAATCAGAGGTATTCGTATCCAAGAAAATGGTGTTGAAAAACAACGGGTCTTCTATTGCACAATTTTCTTATCAAGAAAACTGTGCATTCTAGAGCTAAATGACACAGTTCCCAAAGAGAAAAAGTGATCATGCACGTGTTCAAGACGTGGCACTTCTGTCCAAATGTCCAACAATGTGATGTCTGCACTGTCTGCAATGCACTTAAGAGTCTCATGGCTCAGCCAAGTCTGAGCCATTGAAAAACTTGGTACATTCAGCTCAGCGGGTCTTACTTTGACTATGACATTGACTACCCTTCTGGAAAACACAAATCCAATGGATGCTCTAAGTTGGTGACTACATTCAAATTCCAAGATCAGAACGTTTCTTATAAAGGAAAATCAGTACCTCGCAAGGCTGTTTGTGAAAGGTCATGATGAGCTTGACGGGTACGGAAAAACAAGGGCTTTTTTTATGACGCCTTCTAGCAACGATAACTCACTTGTCCCGTTGTCTTCAACAAACTATGACACAGTCGATTGGAGAAGTGACATGACACCGGTCTGTGTGGACACTTCAGCAAAGATGGGACACTGGAAAAACTCATGAAGTAACACTGGTAGGACACAATGCAAACCCATGTTGGAAACCACTACAAGGCATGTGAAATGTGCCAATGTCATCAAGCAAGACGATCCACAGTGTCAAACACCAGAGTGACACTTGGATGGCCCAAACATTGGTCAGCGATGATGTGGCCTAAAATCCTGATTGAACAGCACATTAAGTTACACTTGTAGAGATATCCAAAGAATTTATCTCATTGAAAAGTCTCAGGGAGCTTTTTGGGGATTTCTACCGTGCCCTTCTAGTATGCGGTTGTAAACTTAGATGTACAAGGGTCTCTGAATATTTTTTTATCCCCATTGTTGGGTTTTTGTGGATTGTAACAGCATAACTATGAACTAGAAGTGCCCATAGAGGGTGCAAACTTCATGTTGTTTATGCTCCTGTGAGATATGCGGATCTGATGATAGCCGCCTCAAAGGTCAATTGTTGTGAAAGATCTTGCTACCCAAACTTGGTGGAATAATCCATCTACTCACGGTAGAGGGTAACGGTTCATAATGGTCATGCCATTTAACATACTTTGGTCCATGCACATCCGCATCTCTTTGGTTTCTTTTCTAAGGAAATCACAGGTACCGCTAAGGGTGCTATGGATGGCCTGATAATCCCATGACTGAGAATCTCATGTAGTTATCTTTTCAGCTTGGTAAGTTTGTGATCGCTGATCCAATAGGTCTCCTTGGTCATTGGTCTACCTTCTGGCATTTGGACTATCCAATGATCGAAGCTACGTTGGAGGGAATTCTCAGGGCTGTTTTCCAGGAAAACAAAACTTCAAATTCTTTGACAATCGGTGCAAACTGTTCCGGAATGGGTGTGAACCTCTCATTTTCAAGGTTGACGAGGCTTTTGATCTTATTTTCTTTGTTGATTCTATCTTTCTTGATTTACTTGAATCCACGTAAACTTGACGCACTTAAGCTTTGAATACAAGATATCACTTAGCCACGTCCAAGGATATCAGTGTCTAATATCAGATTGTGGCTGATGCAACTTCTTATGTGGCTTCCTCCTCTCCTCTTTGTTGTAGCTACCGCTCCACCACTGGTTGCTCAATGAAATACTGGTTTTTCTTTCTACTAAAAATTTCAACGTAAAGTTCTACTCTTGACCAGTCAACTTGTAAGTTGTGCCCGAACAGTAAACTTTGTTCACGATTTTGTGGTTCCTCATTTGGCAAGTCCTCCATACCATGAGAGCTTGCAGTTCTGCAATTTTTATTCAGAGTGGTGTGCAAAATTGATGATTCTGCAGTCTTGCATCAACGTTATTTCTTTCAAAATCCCTGGTTCAGTTTTCAAACCTAGACTCTCTCTCTCCAGAAAGTGCAGGTTCTGGTTGACTTCTTTTGCAACCCCTTGGTTGCACTCATAGCAATTGCCGGTTGGTCATCTTGGTACTGCCCGTCAGACTTTGCGTTATGAGGAACCCTCTTCTGTGGAAATCTGAGCTATTTAGATGGATGATTGATCGGCAATTTATCTGGGAACAAACAGGAATGTTGGCATCTAATGCTGCTGTTTGTTTTTCCCGACTCCTTTTCTTTTGTGATCTCACCCCCCCCCCCCC
>SZWC01001245.1:1349-11779 GCA_023375785.1 Penium margaritaceum | reverse complement strand
GCATGGAAAGTGAGTAGAGAGCATGTACTAGAACATGTATTGGATGCAATCTGCAATGCACAATAGTATATGCCCCTTTTTCCACTAAGCCTGAACTGCACAGGTAAGGAGGGAGGAGGGGGGGAGGGGGAGGCATGCATGTGGAGAGTGCATGGGTGGGTGTACTAGAACATGCATGGGATGCAATTAAAATAGTGCACTAGTGTATGTTGTTTTCTACACTAATTGCGCTGTGCATAGGCTTGGAATTGGGGAAAGATAGGGGATAGAGAGCAGTCCACACCAACTTGAGACAAATCCCTAACGTCATCATACACAAGTGTATTATTCTAAACCCAACCCACACACCGTACCGTACACTTCCACTTACACTCCCCACATAAAATTTTCACCTCCCCTCAACAACCACCCACCAGCCACAAACTAGCATACAAAAGTACACAGTCTCCAACACAATCCATACACCCTGCCGTACACCCCCACTTCCACTTCCCACATACACTTCTCACCCCATACCCCCTTGACCCTCCTTCCTCCAACAACCATCCAAAAACCAAAAACTAGCATACACAAGTGCACAGTCCCAAACAAAACCCACACACCCTGCCAAACACCTCCATCTACACTCCCCACATACACTTCCCATCCCATCCCCCCTTCCCACTCCCGTCCTCCCTCAAATTACCACCAACCCATCACAAATAACCATACACAAATACATATTTCCAAACACAAACCACAAACCAGCCGCAAACCTCCCCCTTCACACCTCACATAGACTCCCCCCCCACCCCACCCTCTTCCTCCTCCCTCCAACAGCCACCATCCCATCAGAAGCCACCATACACTAGTACACATTCCCAAACACAAACCACACACCAGAGACATACCTCTACCTACACTCACCATATACACTTCCCACCCTATCCCCCCCACCCGCCATCCTCCCTCCTGTCATTTTTTTATGCCCCATGGACATTGCTATGGAGTAACGGACAGGTTGGGCATGCACTGCTCCCTTGGAGTAAGTCCCCCAAACCTTGTTTGTGGTGCAAGTCCAAGTGAGACACCAGAAGTGTAGCGCAAAGGAAATTATGTTGGACTTAGGAACAACAGGTCCTGCAATTGAGCCTTGATGTGCGTATGAAGGATTTTGACCTTCCTGCACAGGGGAAGTTTCTTATAAATTTCTCCATGCATGAGGAGGATGTGCCACTTGGCGGTCAGTGGATGCACCAACTGGCAAGCTGGTGAGGTGGTGTGGAGTGGCCACCCCAAAAGTGCCACTACCCACACACCTCAGAATCCAGGCCTAGGACTATGTGTACCACGCTCATTCCTCATTCTAATTACAGAATCTGGCCTTAGATTCTCCTCACAGAGTTTTTCAACCAAGGAACTGTATAAAGAAGACACTGGTTGGTCTATGTCCCAGGAGTTGGTCTTTGACCAGCTCCTCGCGCGAAAGTGACCAATTGTTTAGTGGACACAGTTGCTAGCAAGTGATTTTCTAGGAGCTGCTCAGTGTGGAACCGTGATTCTGAGGGTGATATCTTCTCCTAGCTGAAATGCTAAGAGCGGACGGCAGGTGCTATTGTGTCGGCCCTTTCTTCTAGTCCGTTTGCCTCAGGACGGTTGACACTTCCAACTAACATAAACCCATCACAAACCAGCAAACACAAGTACATACTTTCAAACACAAGCCACACACCACCAACACACCTCCACCTACACTCCCCACATACACCTCCCACCCCATCCCACCCCCCCCCCTTCCCCACCATCTTCCCTCCAACTAACACCACCACATCACAAACCACCATATACAAGTACACTTTTCCAAACACAAACCATACACCAGCCACACACCTCCACCTACACTTCCCAACCCATCCCCCTACCCTTCCCCCTCCAACTACCACAAACCCATCACATACTACCATACACAAGTGCACATTACCAATCAAAAACCACACACCAGCCACAAACCTCCACCTCAACTCTCCACATACACTTCCCATGCCATCCCCCTCCCCCTCCCCCCACCCTTCTCCCCCAAAGTACCACCAACCCATCGGAAACCTCATCACCTGAACCAATGAGCACCTTACATGGAAGCTTTGCAGTATACCAGAAAGAATCATGCACAATTCACCTAGTGCATGAAACTCCCTAATGAACTCTACCAAAATCGTGTCGTGAATCTCTCCTCTTTGTCATTTGTGATGTACGACGGTACATCATATATACCCTGGTCCCTTGGAACACCCATGCAGCTTTGGAAACTGCAGCCACAAGCCCAAAGAGGGGATATCTGTAGAAATCCTTGGAGTCGGTAAACAACAGAGGGCAAGAATAGACAACGTCTCTCATGTCCAGTTGGAAAATTCTGCACCAACATGAATGGCTCCCAATGACATAGACGAGGGCATCGGAGGTTATAAGCATTGACAAGGGGTATCTGGAAGACCAACTAGAGGTACTGTTACGACTGCAATTGAGGGATTTTAAATGTGGAAAATTGGTACCTGCACTACTAGATGGAGCTACTTCTTGCACTTTCTTCAAGAATGAGATGGCTGAAAATCTGGGGTTTCAAACCAAGTCAGGGGTGTTTGAAAGGGAAATAATCAACAAATAATTGCAGAGCTATTTGTTTTGTAGACCACTTTGCCTGAAAATCGGGGAGCCACATGATTTAACTGTTTGGAGGACTCACCTAATGAGTGAACAAAAAATCATCCTCTGGGAAGGGTCCCTTTACTGGTGCAATCTGCACGTTAAATGGTCTAGCAGAGCGAAACTGAGAAGACTCCTATGGTTTGAATGCAACTTGTTTCAGGTAAAATGGTGAAGTGTAGAGGGAGATAGGTCCGGGTTACACCTCCATGGCGGAAACCTGTAACTAGCTCAAAAGAGCTAGTTACAGGTCATGGAGCTGATACGGGTGGAATCTTGCTAGGCGAGCTCCACCCGTTGGCCGGGGAGCAAAGCTCACCTTAACCAGGACAAATGCCCTCGGAACCCCAAGACCAAGCAAGCTAGGTCTTGCCCTGCCCTACTCCCCTTGACCTGTGTCCCTTTGTAAGTGACCTATTCTATCCCTGCCCACATGCCAAGTTACAAGCCACAAGTAGGTTCCGTAGCACAAGACCTAAAGTATTTCAGTTCCAGCTAATTCCTACGAACAGGTTTGTCATGTGAAACTAAGCATGAGATAGGCGTTGTCAAGCTCTGGCGGAGAGGTGGTGGGCCATGCAAGCAGGATGGAGGTGACCACCCGTGCGGATCTTGAGGGTCGTGTGCCGTCACAGTGCATCGCCTCCAATCCGTACACCAACATGCCCTGCGCACTCACAGGTACATAAGGAATATGTAGAGTGAGGGATTAACATGCCCCCTTGGACGGGAGTGCGGTGGGCATGCAACCAAGGTGTTGCAGTTGAAGGAGGAGTGAGGAGGAAAAGAAAGCTTTGGTGAGGAAGTTTGCCCTCTGTGCCCGACTAATAGCACACACTTCCACTGTCCCAGTATCCACTGCCTCTCAGAAAAAGTGATGACCGACGCCAACGTACTTGGTGCGTGGAGGCAATACACCATCATTCGCAGCAATGCGGCGTGCGGGAGAGCTGTCGGTATGCAAAAGTAGAGCGGACATGTGCATACCCAGTTCTTCAAGCAAGTGTGCAAGCGAAATTCCCTCACACGCTGCCTCACTTAGCGCCATGTACTCTGCCTCAGCCACGCTGCATGCCACACATGCCTGCTTGGCGCTGCGCCAAGACACAGCAGTCCCCCACACACAGAACACATATCCACCCCAACTGCGAGCTGCACGATCATAAGCAAAGTCACTACCACATACACATCCATGATTGGACTAGAGCCAGGGGAAAAAAACAGACCAAGTTTGGTAGTATCGAGCACATAACGCAGCAGCTTCAACAGTGCTTTCTAGTGCGTGCTGCGTGGTTGCTGGCTGAGCTGGGCAAGGACATTGACTGCGCATGCCATGACAAGGCATGTTGTGGAGGCAAGATATGAGAGACTGCCTGTGATTTTTCTGTAGAGTGTTCGGTCTGTGTCAATTCCGTAGTTCATGGTGCATGCATCCAACAGGTGCATGTAGACATCTGGGCTCATTGGCGTGTGCTGTTGTGGGAGCTGTTATACCAAGTTCTGGAAGCGGTCAGTGAAATGGGCAATGAATCGACCTTGATGGAGGGTCAAGGTGCTTGCTGTGCGGTGACGTGTGATGGTCATGCCTATGAGGTTTTGTGCCTCACCCAGGTCCATCATCTTGTAGTGGGCCATGAGCAGTGTTTTGGCTTATTCAATGAGCATGAGTGAGGGAGATAATATCAGTAAATCATCCACATAAACCAGCAAAGCAACAGGCAGACCATTGTCAAAGTGGAGGAACAGTGAAGGATCGTAGATACTCTGTGTGAATCCACCGCTCTCCAAGGTGCGGTGGATTTCTACGTTCCAACACCGAGTTGCTTGCTTTAGGCCGTACAAGGCCTTCAGCAGAAGCCACACTTGGTCTGTTCCATCTCATATCCCTTTGGCTATTTTACATACAGTTCTTCTTCTAGCGGTCCATTCAGAAAAGCATTTTGGAAATCCATTTTATGGATGTCCCAGTCCTCACGTGCCGCCACTGCCAGTAGAGCACGGTTGGTTCCGTGCTCTCCCACAGGTGCATACATGTCTGTGAAGTCCTGACCTGGGATTTGACAAAATCCTTTGGCCAAAAGACGTGCCTAGTAATTTTCAATCAGACTCTTCAGATTCCTTCTGAGTTTGAACACCTATTTGACATCAATTGCCTTGCGACTGGGTGGCAAGGGCTCCAGCTGGTACACTCCATATTCAAAGAGTGCGTTTAGCTCAGCTGCCATCACCTTTTCCCACTTAGTGGTATCCAGGGGCCCCCTTGCCTCGGTGAGAGTGAGCGGTTCAGTAGCACTGTGGTCCATGACTGTTGTACCTACATTGTGGTAGAATTGTTTGTCATCAACTCTGGCCAGAGCACGTAGGGATTGTCGCACCAGTTTGGGCGATGGCGTGTCTGTACTTTCTGTCTCACAAGGAGGGGTCAGGGGCCTGAGACCTGGAGGTGCCTCAGTGGCACTGGACTTTGTGCTGACCAGGTCTGTGGATGACAGCAGGTCCTTTGGCACTGCAGAGGTCAGGGCATTTTCCTAAATTGGTTGAGCCACCCGGCCCGTATTGTGTGCTTGAGGGTGCATGAAAACCGACATGCTCATGTACTCAGGGTAGTGTTATCGCAAAGACAGCGAGGGAGCATGACGTAGTGTATGGAACACATTGTAAGACATATGCTCCAAGAAGGAGGCACCCCAAATTTTGAAAAACAGTGATAAATGGGGTCCCAAAACTGCCAAGCCTTCGAGGCGTGAGACCCCAACAAAGACGCACCAACGACCACATAGAGTCAGTTTGTGTTCTTATTGGGGTGGTGCAAACCAGACACAGGCCATTGTGCCCTACACCCTGGCAAGCCTCAGGTCTGCTTTCTCCTTCAACCACATTCCCAGGGTGTAACCAAAATGGGCAATGGGCCTAGTGGAATACGGTTCCATACCCAGGTAACGTACCTCACATCTTCTTCCCAAAACCCAAAGGATAGACCAGAACTGTTGGATATAGGGTGCCCAAAAAGTGACCAAAGTGGGTTGCTCGATAAAAAAGTTCAGGTCACAAAAACAAACAGAGGATGTTTTTCTGGTTATGTAGCACTTTATAGAACTCGATTCGGAGTCCGTTTGAGGGAGATATGGATTTTCAAGGTTAGGTGGCGATGGGTCCGGTTCAAGTGATGGCTCCTGCACTACCAGCACCAATGACGGCCACAATCATTGGCCAGGGAGGTTTGGAGCGGCCTTCAGGGTAGAAAGGCGGCAGGAGGACCTTCAGGGACCTTCAAAGAAGGTCCCCACCAAGATTATTGGTTGTGCACATGGCAGGGATGGAATTTCTCTTGTGTGGAAGTGTGACTGCCGCTCATCCCGCTAGGCTAGGAGTGTGGTAGGAGGTGAACTTTGACAGAGTGGTTCTTCCAGCTCCATGTGCCAAATGAGGCGTACTTGGGCTTGTTAGAAAGCTGTGCTAATGTAACTTCTTACTCAAGAGTTGATTCAGACATTCGTGTTCTCTGCAAAACTACATTTGCTTCCGTAATTTCTGTCTGTGCAACCTGCAACTCCCTCTCACAAACAGTTGGTCCTGCCTAGGCGGCTCTTGGTGAGCCTGATCACCTCCCTGAGGGCTGCCCCAGTTTCCATCAAGAACCAGTCAGCAGTGTGCACAGTGCATCACCAAGAGTTCTATGCCACCATTCTGCCACTCCATTTTGTTGTGGAGTTTAGGGTGCTCTGGAGTGGTGTTGTACCCCTCTTGTTTTCACATCTGTTGTCAGTGTACCAAAAAACTCTCCTCCTCCGTTAATTTGTAGCTTCAGCAGTGAACAATCTATCTATCTCTTGGCCAGTGGTATCCATTAAGCAATGGCACACTGGGCATCAGCTTTATCTTTCATCAGGAAAGCCCATCAAAAGCAGCTGTAGTCATCAATGAGGGTCAAAAAACAGAGTGACGCATATTGGACTGATGGCAATGGTATTGGTCCTGTCAGGTCTGCATGTACCAGTGCCATGGGCCTTGTGGTAACACTGTTTGGACTAGGGTGGATTGCACCCATGGAGCTGCACCCAGTCTCGACGCCCTCAAAATCATGCGTGGCATGTGAAGTGACAAACAGCTGGTGATGTGGTGACATATGATGTGATAAAGCATGTCGAACAACCATTCATGCACGAAAAGTGTGTGCAACATGGTGATATATGTGTGCCCCAACTTCTAACCTGGCAGGTGTGTGGTGGCTGTCGGCTCAGGTGGGTGCAGCTCTATGGGCACAATCCACCCTGGTACTGGTGGGAGTGCCAACCGCTGCTGTGGCTTAGCTGTGTCCACGTACACCCTCAGCGCCCATGCTGGAACCAGGGCAGGTGCACTGGCATATGGGGGCATGAAGACTGGCCCCTGCTACAAAGGTGGTGATGGTACTGGCACTGATGGGTGCATGGGTGACAACAGCTGTGGCGAGCCAAATGCTGCCACCCCAAAAGGTGCCATCGCATGAGGTCCAACCACAGCCTCAGTCATCCATGCTGGAGGGTGCAGATATTGACTGGGATGAGAGAGTGAAATTGGTGGCTGGCCCACTGCTGGCCTTGTCTGATGCATTGTGGGTGTCATGATGCGCTGGAGAGAAGGACAGGCACGCCAGTAGTGACCTGTCTGTCCATAGTAGCTGAAAGTCCGGTTTGGCACGGCCATGACGACGTCCTTGCCCTCTGCCACCTTTTCTGCCTCGGCCACCTCTGCCCCCACGGCCTCCTCGGCCTCCTTCGTCTCCTCTACAAGAGTGGTGGTAAGGAGGAGTGCCTCACCCCTGATACACATATGCACTTGCTGCTGTACCCTAAACGTGACGCACCTTGCCCTTCAAGATTTATTCATAGCTCCGTAATTCATCAGAAACCTTTCCTAGGTCAGTGTTCTTGATGTCCGCGAGTTTCAACTTTTGGAGGACTACACGCCAAAAATCCTTGTACCGTTCTCCCAGAACCGGATTTAGCCACTTGAGAATGGTGCAAGAAGCGCCTAAACGAGAGATGTGCCAGCAAAGCGTTGGCGTTAGTAGGTGAAGAGGCACCCTCAATGATGCCTAGCTCTCACTCATGCACGCTACCAATGCTTGGGGCATCTAATGGTCACCAATGGTGAAGAGTGTGGAGCACAAAAGCCACGGATGTGAGTGGGAAGAACACGTCGCATTCAGTATAAATGAATTGAAACACGTTCTTGATAGGTAACATAGTAACATTACATCTCATTCTTAAAGCCTGTGATCTAGATTTTCCAACGCATCCAAGCACGTCCAAATCGGAACAATAGAGCCCCTGCTACGCCCAACAAAGTAACCCTTGGTGGAGCCACCCACCTTGCCTTGCACGCTACGCAAGGGGAGGCACTTCAAGATGACCCGTCTGAGCGCCTTGTACTAGCCCAAAAGTCAAGGAGAAATTCAACCTGGTCAAGGAGGTCCTTCTCGTCACTAAACTCATGCCCGTGGTGCATTTGGAGCTCGTTGCAATTGAACTTGGATCACTGGCGGTGGATTATCCCGCTACCCTTGGCGGGTACCAGATTCCACCCGCCCAATACCCGAATTTTGGGCTAGGCCAACTTTTTTAATACTCAAATTGAGCAATTCAAAGCTTGATCTTGCATAGAAAAAAAACAAAAAATCCAAATCTGAAGTCAGATCAGGTGTTACGATCAATGGCACTCATGGCAAGGGGCACACCATATCAACAATATCCCACTTGCACCGCATCCTTGATGCCCTTTCATTGGAAACTGCATCATTTTGAGCCTCACAGCGTAGAGTGACCTCCATACAGCTTGCATCATGCCTGTCCTTGGGCTAAGCCTTGGTCATGGCGTTGGTGAGCATGCACTTAGTGCCACAGTGCATGATGGTCGCATCTCCCTTCGCCACCGAGTCCCGCACACAGTGATGTCGGATCTCAACGTGCTTGGTCCTCTTATGCAGCACAAGGTTCTAGGTGAGGTTGATGACACTCATATTCTGTACATTGAGTATCGTCGGCTTCCTTTGTGGCACCCCGATCTCCTTCAACACCCGCCGTAGCCACACCGCCTCCTTTGTGGATTCCGTGAGCGCGATGTACTCCAATTTGGTGCTGGACAGTGCCACACAGTCCTGATTCCTTCTTGCCCATGAAACTACCGCACCACTAAGTGCAAACACCTACCTTGATGTTGATTTTCTGTCATCCACATCACCAGCCCAGTCATCATCGGAGTAGCCAACCAACTCGAGGGAGTTGTCACGCACTCCCCCTCCAAACACGAGCAACAACTGTTTTATCGCCTTGAGATAGCAGAGGATCCACTTCACTGCTTGCCAATTCAACGGCCCAGGGTCAGCAACATAGAAGCTCACTCGGCCCTCCGTCAAGTCCAGGTCGGGCCGCATCGCCAACATGGCGTGCATGATGCTCCCCACAGCGGACTGGTATGGCACACCTGCCATCTCCTCCTTCTCCTCATCTGTGCTCGGCCCCATGCTCGAGCTCAGCTCACATGTGGTGATCATGGGTGTGCCGATGGGGTTGCACTTCTCCATTTTGTAGTGGCGGAGTACCTCTTGCACATGCTTTGCCTGCCCAGTCTCCAGCGTGCGTGCCTTGCGGTCCCTGTTTATGGAGACGCCGAGGTAGTACTCGAGCTCACCCATGTCACTCATTTTGAAGTGACCGCCCAGATGCCGCTTCAGGTTCAATAATTCCTCCATGTCGGATGACACAAGCATGAGGTCATCTATGTAAAGAACCACAATCTGGTGCAACCTTGGCTGCTTCTGTACGTACACACTCGGATCTGCTTCGCAGGGCTTGAAACCAAGTTTGGCCATGAAGCCATCCTTTTTCAGGTACCACATGAGGAACACCTTCTTCAGCCCATGAAGCTCCTGGCAGAGCCGGCACACCTTCCCCGGTGGCGCATCCAACCCCTAAGGCACCTCCATTACGACATCCTTGTCCAGGTCGCCGTTGAATAATGCCGTTTTTACATCCATTTGGTGTTATCTGCAGTCACGTGCTTCAGCCACCGAGAGGATGAAGGATATGAAGGTGAAATTCACCACTAATGCAAAGGTCACATCATAGTGTTCACCCTTCTACTAGGCATACCTTTACCCAAACAGCCTCAAATTGTAGCACTCAACCCTACCCTCCTTGATGAGCTTCGTCTTGAAGATCAACTTGCCTGTCGATCAGCTCCCAAGTACCATTCTCTTCATGGGAGGGTAGCTCAGATTTTATGGCTACCTCCCACTGAGCCTCATCCTTTTGCTTCAACGCCTCCTTCAAAGACTCAAACTCCTCTTGTACAAAGAATACTTGAGAAAATGAAGTCCAAATGCCCTCCACAGCAACGTATCATTTTGCCATCCTCCTTGCGTGTCCGCTTCTCAGAGGCTGGTGTTGCTGAGGTTGTTGCTCCCGCTGTTGCTCCTGTTGTTCAGATAAAGATATCGATATAGATAGAGATAAAGATGTGGATATAGATTTAGATAAACATATATATATATGCATATACATATACATATACATATACACATACATATACATAAACATATACATATACATATACATATACATATACATATACATATACATATACATATACATATACATATACATATACATATACATGTACATATACATATACATATACATATACATAAACATATACATATACATATACATATACATATGCATATACATATACATATACATATACATATA
>SZWC01001244.1:279109-298592 GCA_023375785.1 Penium margaritaceum | reverse complement strand
CCGGGTCACAGAAACCAAAGCCGGGTCACAGAAACCAAAGCCGGGTCACAGAAACCAAAGCCGGGTCACAGAAACCAAAGCCGGGTCACAAAAACCAAAGCCGGGTCACAAAATCAAAGTCGGGTCACAGAAACCAAGCCCGGTCACAGAAACCAAAGCCGGGTCACAGAAACCAAAGCCGGGTCATAGAAACCAAAGCCAGGTCACAAAAACCAAACCCGGGTCAGAGAAACCAAAGCAGGGTCACAGAAACCAAAGCCGGGTCACACAAACCAAAGCGCGGTAACAGAAACCAAAGCCGGGTCACAGAAACCTAATCCGGTCACAGAAACCAAAGTCGGGTCACAAAAAACAAAGTCGGGTCACAGAAACGGAAGCCGGCTCACAGAAACCAAGCTGGGTCATAGAAACCAAAGCCGGGTCACAGAAACCAAAGCCGGGTCACAGAAATCAAAGCCGGGTCACAGGAACTAAAATTGGGTCACAGGAACTAAAGCCTAATCACAGAAACCAAAACTGGGTCACAGAAACCAAAACCGGGTCACAGAAACCAAAGCCGGATCACAGAAACCAAATTCGGGTCACAGAAACCAAAGTCGGGTCAAAGAAACAAAAGCTGGGTCACTGAAACCAAACCCGGGTCACACAAAGCCAGGTCACAGAAGCCAAAGGCGGGTCACACAAACGAAAGCCGGGTCATCAGAGCCAAAGCCAGGTCACAAAAACCAAAGTCGGGTCCCAGAAACCAAAGCCGGGGCACCTAAACCAAAGCTGGGACACAGAAACCAACGCCGGGTCGCAGAAACCAAAGCCGGGTCACGGAAACCAAAGCCGGGTCAGAGAAACCAAAGCCGGGTCATAGAAACCAAAGACGGGTCACAGAAACCAAAGCCGGGTCAAGGAAACCAAAGCTGGATAAACCAAAGCCGGATCACAGAAACCAAAGCTGGGCCACAGAAACGAAAGCCGGGTCAGATAAACCTAAGCCGCATCACAGAAATCAAAGCCGGGTCAAAGAAACCACAGCAGGGTCACAGAAACCAAAACCGGGTCACAGAAACCGAAGCCCGGTCAGAGAAACCGAAGCCAGGCCATAGACAGCAAAGATGGGTCGCACAAACCAAAGCCAGGTCACAAAAACCAAAGCTAGGTCAGAGAAAGGAAAGCTGGGTCACACAAACCAAAGCCGGTTCACAGAAACCAAAGCAGGGTCACAGAAACCAAATTCGGGTCACAGAAACCAAAGCCGGGTGACAGAAACCAAAGCCAAGTCACATAAACCAAAGCCGGATCACAAAAACCAAAGCTGGGTCACAGAAACCAAAGCCGGGTAACAGAAACCAAAGCCGGATCACAGAAACCAAAGCTGGGTCACATAAACCAAAGCCGGATCACATATACCAAAGCCGGGTCACAAAACCAAAGCCGGGTCAACAAACCAAAGCCGGAGCACAAAAACCAAAGCCCGGTCACAGAAACCAATGCCGGGTCACAGCAACCAAAGCCAGGTCACATAACCAAAGCCGGGTCACAGAAACGAAAGCCATGTCACAGAAACCAAAGCGAGGTCACAGAAACCAAAGCCGGGTCACAAAAACCAAAGCCGCGTCACACAACCCAAAGCCGGGTCACAGAAACCAAAGCCGGGTCATAGAAACCATCGCCGGGTCACAGAAAAACGTCACAGAAGCCAAAGCCGGGTCATACATACGAAAGCCGGGTCACAGAAACCAAAGCCGGGTCACAGGAACCAAAAACAGTCCCATAAACCAAAGCAAGGTCACTGAAACCAAAGCCGTGTCACAGAAACCAACACCGAGTCACAGAATCAAAAGTTGGTTCAAAAAACTAATGCCCGGTCACAGAAACCAAAGCCGGGTCACAAAAATAAAAGCCGGGTCACAGAAACCAAAGCAGGATCACAAAAAACAAACGCCGGGTCATAGAAACCAAAGACGGGTCACAGAAACGAACGCCGGGTCAAAGAAACCAAAGCTGGGTAAACCAAAGCCGGTACACTGAAACCAGAGCTGGGCCACAGAAACCAAAGCTTGGTCAGATAAACCAAAGCCGGGTCACAGAAACCAGAGCCGGGTCATAGAAACCAAAGCCGGGTCACAGAAACCAAAGCCGGGTCAGAGAAACCAAAGACGGGTCACAGAAACCAAAGCTAAATCACAGAAACCAAAGCCGGGACACAGAAACCAAAGCCGGGTGAACGAACCAAAGCCGGAGCACAGAAGCATAAGCCGGGTCACAGCAACCAAAGCCAGGTCACAGAACCAAAGCCGGGTCACAGAAACCAAAGTCAGGCCATAGAAAGCAAAGCGGGGTCACTGAAACCAAAGCCAGGTAACAGAAACCAAAGCCGGGTCAGAGAAACCAAAGCCAGATCCCAGAAACCAAGGCCGGGCCACAAAAACCAACGCCGGGTCACAAAACCAAAGCCAGGTCATAGAAACCAAAGCCGGGCCACAGAAACCAAAGCCGGGTCACAGAAACCAAGGCCGGGCCACAAAAACCAACGCCGGGTCACAAAACCAAAGCCAGGTCATAGAAACCAAAGCCGGGCCACAGAAACCAAAGCCGGGTCACAGAAACCAAAGCCGGGTCACAGAATACAAAGCCGGATCACAGAAACCAAAGCCGGGTCACAGCAACCAAAGCCAGGTCACAGAACCAAGGCCGGGTTACAAAAACAAAAGCCAGGTCACAGAAACCAAAGCGGGGTAGCAGAAACCAAAGTCAGGTCAAAGAAACCAAAGCCGGGTCACAGAAACGAAAGCCGGGTCACAAAAATTAAAGCCAGGTCACAAAACCAAAGCCGGGTCAGAGAAATCAAAGCTGGGTCAGAGAAACCGAAGCCGGGTCAGAGAAACCAAAGCCGGGTCACAGAAACCAAAGCCGGGTCACAAAAACCAAATCTGGGTCACAGAAACCAGAGCCGGGTCACAGAAACCAGAGCCGGGTCACAGAAACCAGAGCCGGGTCACAGAAACCAAAGCCGTGTCACAGAAACCAAAGCCGGGTCACGGAAACCAAAGCCGGGTAACAGAAACGAAAGCCGGGTCACAGAAACCAAAGCCGGGTAACAGAAACCAAAGCCGGTCACAGAAACCAGAACTGGGTCACAGAAACCAAAACCGGGTCACAGAAACCAAAGCCGGTTGACAAAAACCAAAGCCAGGTGACAGAAACCAAAGCCGGATCACAGAAACCAGAACCAGGTGACAAAAACCAAAGCCATGTCAGAAAAACCAAAGCCAAGTCATAGAAAGCAAAGCCGAGTCACAGAATCCAGAGCCGGGTCACAGCAAACCAAAACCAGGTCACACAAACAGAAGCTGGGTCACAAAAACCAAAGCCGGGTCACAGAAACCAAAGCCGGGTCACAGAATCCAATGCCGGGTCACTGAAACCAAAGCCAGGTCACAGAAACCAAAGCCGGGTCACAGAAAGTAAAAGCCGGGTCTTAGAAACCAAAGACGGGTCACATAAACCAAAGCCAAGTCACAGAAATGAAAGCCGGGTCACACAAACCAAAGCTGGGTCATAGAAGCCAACGCCGGGCCAAGGAAACCAAAACCGGGTCACAGAAACCAAAATCGGGTCACAGAAACCAAAGTCGGGTCATAGATACCAAAGCCGGATCACAGAAACCAAAGCCGGGTCACAGAAACCAAAGCCGGGTCACAGAAACCAAAGCCGGGTTACAGAAACCAAAGCCAGGTCACAGACACCAAAGCCGGGTCACAGAAACCAAAGCCGGGTCACAGAAACCAAAGCCGGGCCACAGAAACCAAAACCGGGTCACAGAGACAAAAACCGGGTCACAGAACCCAAAGCCGGGTCACAGAAACCAAAGCCGGGTCACAGAAACCAAAGCCGGGTCACAGAAACCAAAGCCGGGTCACAAAAACCAAAGTCGGGTCACAGAAATCAAAGCCGGATCACTGAAAACAAAGCCGGGTCACAGAAACCAAATCCGGGTCAACAAACCAAAGCCAGAGGAAAGAAACCAAAGCCCGGTCAAAGAAACCAAAGTCGGGTCACAGAAACCAAAGCCGGGTCACAGAATCCAAAGCCGGATCACAGAAACCAAAGCCGGGTCAGAGAAACCAAAGCCGGGTCATCGAAACCAGTGCCGGGTCACAGAAACCAAAGCCGGGTCACAGAAACCAAAGTCAGGTCACAGAAACCAATGCCGGGTCAGAGAAACCAAAGCCGGGTCACAGAAACCAAAGCTGGGTCATACAAACGAAAGCCGATACACGGAAATGAAAGCCTGGTGACAGAAACCAAAGCCGGGTCACAGAAACCAAAGCTGGGTCATACAAACGAAAGCCGATACACGGAAATGAAAGCCTGGTGACAGAAACCAAAACCGGGTCACACAAACCAAAGCCGGGTCACAGCAACCAAAGTCGGGTTACAGAAACCAATGCCGGGTCACAAAAACCAAATCGGTTTCAAAGAAACCAAAACCGGGTCACATAAATCAAAGCCGGGCCACAGGAACCAAAGCTAGGTCACAGAAAACAAAGGCATGCCACAGAAACCAAAGCTGGGTCACAGAAACCAAAGCTGGGTTACAGAAACCAAAGCCGGGTCGCACAAACTAAACCCGGGTCACAGAAACCAAAGCCAGGTCATAGAACGCATAGACGAGTCAGAGAAAGCCGGGTCATAGAAGCCAAAGCCGGGTCACAGAAACCAAAGCCGGGTCACAGAAACCCAAGCCGGGTCACAGGAACCAAAAAGGGTCCCATAAATGAAAGCCGAGTCACACAAACCAACGCCAGGTCACAGAAACCAACACCGAGTCACAGAAAGCAAAGCCGGTTCACAGAAACGAAAGCCGGGTCACAGAAACCAAAGCCGGGTCACGGAAACAAAACCCGGGTCACAGAAACCAAAGCCAGGTCACAGAAACGAAAGCCGAGTCATAGAAACTGAAGACGGGTCACAGAAAACAAAGCCGAGTAACAGAAAGCAAAGCTGGGTACACCAAAGCGGGCACACAGAAACCAAAGCTGGACCAAAGAAACCAAAGCTGGGTCACAGAAACCAAAGCCGGGTCACAGAAACCACAGTTGGGTCACAAAAACCAAAGCCGGGTCACAGAAGCCAAGCTGGGTCACAGAAACCAAAGCTGGGTCACAGAAACCAAAGCCGGGTCACATAAATCAAAGCCAGGTCAGGGAAACCAAAACCGGGTCACAAAAACCAAAGCCGGGTCACTGAAACCAAAGCTGGGTCACGGAAACCAAAGCCGGGTCACACCAAGCCGGGTCACTGAAGCGAAAGCCGGGTCACAGAAAACACAGCCGGCTCACAGAAAGCAAAGCCGGGTCACAGAGACCAAAGCCGGGTCACACCAAGCCGGGTCACTGAAGCGAAAGCCGGGTCACAGAAAACACAGCCGGCTCACAGAAAGCAAAGCCGGGTCACACAAACCAAAGCTAGGTCACAAAAACCAAAGCCGGATCACAGAAACCAAAGCCGGATCCCAGAAACCAAAGCCGGGTCATAGAAACCAAAGCCGGGTCACGGAAACCAAAGCCGGGTCACAGAAACCAAAGCCGGGACACAGAAACAAAAGCCGGGTCAGAGAAACCATAACCGGGTAGCACAAATCAAAGCCAGGTCACAGAAATCAAACAGGGTCACAGAAACCAAACCCGGGTCACAGAAACCAAAGCCGGGTCACAGCAACCAAAGCCGGGTCACAGAAACCAAAGCCGAGTCACAGAAAACAAAGCCGGCTCGCAGAAAGCAAAGCCGGGTCACACGAACCAAACCTAGGTCACAACAACCAAAGCCAGGTTGGAGAAACGAAAGCCGGGCCATAGAAACCAAAGCCGGTTCACAGAAACCAAAGCCGGGTAGTAGAAACCAAAGTCGGGTGCTTGAAACCAAAGTCGGGTCACAGAAACCGAAGCCAAGTCACAGAATCCAAAGCCGGGTCACAGAAACCAAAGCCGGGTTACAGAAACCAAAGCCAGGTCACAGACACTAAAGCCGGGTCATAGAAACCAAAACCGGGTCACAGTAACCAAAGCCGGGTCACAGAAACCAAAGCCGGGTTACAGAAACCAAAGCCAGGTCACAGAAACCAAAGCCTGGCCACAAAATCCAAAGGCAGGTCACACAAAACGCAGTCGGGTCACAGAAACCAAAGCCGGGTCACAGAAACCAAAGCCGGATCACAGAAACCAAAGCCGGGTCACAAAAACCAAAGTTGGGTCACAGAAATCAAAGCCGTATCACTGAAAACAAAGCCGGGTCACAGAAACCAAATCCGGGTCAACAATTGAAAGCCAGAGGAAAGAAACCAAAGCCCGGTCAAAGAAACCAAAGTCGGGTCACATAAACCAAAGCCGGGTCACAGAAACCAAAGTCAGGTCACAGAAACCAATGCCGGGTCAGAGAAACCAAAGCCGGGTCACAGAAACCAAAGCTGGGTCATACAAACGAAAGCCGATACACGGAAATGAAAGCCTGGTGACAGAAACCAAAGCCGGGTCACAGAAACTAAAGCCGGGTCACAGAAACCAAAGTCAGGTCACAGAAACCAATGCCGGGTCAGAGAAACCAAAGCCAGGTCACAGAAACCAAAGCTGGGTCATACAAACGAAAGCCGATACACGGAAATGAAAGCCTGGTGACAGAAACCAAAGCCGGGTCACAGGAACAAAACCCGGGTCAGAGAAACGAAAGCCGGGTTACAGAAACGAAAGCCGGGTCACAGAAACCAAAGTCAGGTCACAGAAACCAATGCCGGGTCAGAGAAACCAAAGCCAGGTCACAGAAACCAAAGCTGGGTCACAGAACCAATGCCGGATCACAGAAACCAAAGCCGGATCCCAGAAACCAAAGCCGGGTCATAGAATGCAAAGCCGAGCCAGAGAAAGCCGGGTCAGAGAAGCCAAAGCCGGGTCACAGAAACCAAAGCCGGGTCACAGAAACCCAAGACGGGTTACAGGAACCAAAAACGGTCCCATAAATGAAAGCCGAGTCACACAAACCAAAGCCGGGTCACAGAAACCAACACTGAGTCACAGAAAGCAAAGCCGGTTCACAGAAACAAAAGCCGGGTCACAGAAACCAAAGCCGGGTCACAGAAACAAAAGCCGGGTCACAGAAACCAAAGCCAGGTCACAGAAACGAAAGCCGAGTCATAGAAACTGAAGACGGGTCACAGAAAACAAAGCCGAGCAACAGAAAGCAAAGCTGGGTACACCAAAGCGGGTACACAGAAACCAAAGCTGGACCAAAGAAACCAAAGCTGGGTCACAGAAACCAAAGCCGGGTCACAGAAACCAAAGTTGGGTCACAAAAACCAAAGCCGGGTCACAGAAGCCAAGCTGGGTCACAGAAACCAAAGCTGGGTCACAGAAACCAAAGCCGGGTCACATAAATCAAAGCCAGGTGAGGGAAACCAAAACCGGGTCACAAAAACCAAAGCCGGGTCACTGAAACCAAAGCTGGGTCACAGAAACCAAAGCAGGGTCACAGAAACCAAAGATGGGTCACAGAAACCAAAGCCGGGTCACAAAAACCAAGGCCGGGTCACAGAAACCAAAGCCGGGTCACAAAAACCAAGGCCGGGTCACAGAAACCAAAGCCGGGTCACAAAAACCAAGGCCGGGTCACAGAAACCAAAGCCGGGTCACAAAAACCAAGGCCGGGTCACAGAAACCAAAGCCGGGTCACAAAAACCAAGGCCGGGTCACAGAAACCAAAGCCGGGTCACAAAAACCAAGGCCGGGTCACAGAAACCAAAGCCGGGTCACATAAACCAAAGCCGGGTCACAGAAGCCAAAGCCGGGTCACACAAAGGAAAGCTAGGTCACAAAAACCAAAGCCGGATCACAGAAACCAAAGCCGGATCCCAGAAACCAAAGCCGGGTCATAGAAACCAAAGCCGGGTCACGGAAACCAAAGCCGGGTCACAGAATCCAAAGCCGGGACACAGAAATGAAAGCCGGGTCAGAGAAACCATAACCGGGTAACAGAAATCAAAGCCGGGTCACAGAAATCAAAGCAGGGTCACAGAAACCAAACCCGGGTCACAGAAACCAAAGCCGGGTCACAGCAACCAAAGCCGGGTCACAGAAACCAAAGCCGAGTCACAGAAAACAAAGCCGGCTCACAGAAAGCAAAGCCGGGTCACACAAACCAAACCTAGGTCACAACAACCAAATCCAGGTTGGAGAAACGAAAGCCGGGCCATAGAAACCAAAGCCGGTTCACAGAAACCAAAGCCGGGTAGTAGAAACCAAAGTCGGGTGCTTGAAACCAAAGCCGGGTCACAGAAACCGAAGCCAAGTCACAGAATCCAANGCAGGTCACACAAAACGCAGTCGGGTCACAGAAACCAAAGCCGGGTCACAGAAACCAAAGCCGGATCACAGAAACCAAAGCCGGGTCACAAAAACCAAAGTTGGGTCACAGAAATCAAAGCCAGATCACTGAAAACAAAGCCGGGTCACAGAAACCAAATCCGGGTCAACAAATGAAAGCCAGAGGAAAGAAACCAAAGCCCGGTCAAAGAAACCAAAGTCGGGTCACAGAAACCAAAGCCGGGTCACAGAATCCAAAGCCGGATCACAGAAACCAAAGCCAGGCCAGAGAAACCAAAGCCGGGTCATCGAAACCAGTGCCGGGTCACAGAAACCAAAGCCGGGTCAGAGAAACCAAAGTCAGGTCACAGAAACCAATGCCGGGTCAGAGAAACCAAAGCCGGGTCACAGAAACCAAAGCTGGGTCATACAAACGAAAGCCGATACACGGAAATGAAAGCCTGGTGACAGAAACCAAAACCGGGTCACACAAACCACAGCCGGGTCACAGAAACCACAGCCGGGTCACAGAAACCACAGCCGGGTCACAGAAACCACAGCCGGGTCACAGAAACCACAGCCGGGTCACAGAAACCACAGCCGGGTCACAGAAACCACAGCCGGGTCACAGAAACCACAGCCGGGTCACAGAAACCACAGCCGGGTCACAGAAACCACAGCCGGGTCACAGAAACCACAGCCGGGTCACAGAAACCACAGCCGGGTCACAGAAACCACAGCCGGGTCACAGAAACCACAGCCGGGTCACAGAAACCACAGCCGGGTCACAGAAACCACAGCCGGGTCACAGAAACCACAGCCGGGTCACAGAAACCACAGCCGGGTCACAGAAACCACAGCCGGGTCACAGAAACCACAGCCGGGTCACAGAAACCACAGCCGGGTCACAGAAACCACAGCCGGGTCACAGAAACCACAGCCGGGTCACAGAAACCACAGCCGGGTCACAGAAACCACAGCCGGGTCACAGAAACCACAGCCGGGTCACAGAAACCACAGCCGGGTCACAGAAACCACAGCCGGGTCACAGAAACCACAGCCGGGTCACAGAAACCACAGCCGGGTCACAGAAACCACAGCCGGGTCACAGAAACCACAGCCGGGTCACAGAAACCACAGCCGGGTCACAGAAACCACAGCCGGGTCACAGAAACCACAGCCGGGTCACAGAAACCACAGCCGGGTCACAGAAACCACAGCCGGGTCACAGAAACCACAGCCGGGTCACAGAAACCACAGCCGGGTCACAGAAACCACAGCCGGGTCACAGAAACCACAGCCGGGTCACAGAAACCACAGCCGGGTCACAGAAACCACAGCCGGGTCACAGAAACCACAGCCGGGTCACAGAAACCACAGCCGGGTCACAGAAACCACAGCCGGGTCACAGAAACCACAGCCGGGTCACAGAAACCACAGCCGGGTCACAGAAACCACAGCCGGGTCACAGAAACCACAGCCGGGTCACAGAAACCACAGCCGGGTCACAGAAACCACAGCCGGGTCACAGAAACCACAGCCGGGTCACAGAAACCACAGCCGGGTCACAGAAACCACAGCCGGGTCACAGAAACCACAGCCGGGTCACAGAAACCACAGCCGGGTCACAGAAACCACAGCCGGGTCACAGAAACCACAGCCGGGTCACAGAAACCACAGCCGGGTCACAGAAACCACAGCCGGGTCACAGAAACCACAGCCGGGTCACAGAAACCACAGCCGGGTCACAGAAACCACAGCCGGGTCACAGAAACCACAGCCGGGTCACAGAAACCACAGCCGGGTCACAGAAACCACAGCCGGGTCACAGAAACCACAGCCGGGTCACAGAAACCACAGCCGGGTCACAGAAACCACAGCCGGGTCACAGAAACCACAGCCGGGTCACAGAAACCACAGCCGGGTCACAGAAACCACAGCCGGGTCACAGAAACCACAGCCGGGTCACAGAAACCACAGCCGGGTCACAGAAACCACAGCCGGGTCACAGAAACCACAGCCGGGTCACAGAAACCACAGCCGGGTCACAGAAACCACAGCCGGGTCACAGAAACCACAGCCGGGTCACAGAAACCACAGCCGGGTCACAGAAACCACAGCCGGGTCACAGAAACCACAGCCGGGTCACAGAAACCACAGCCGGGTCACAGAAACCACAGCCGGGTCACAGAAACCACAGCCGGGTCACAGAAACCACAGCCGGGTCACAGAAACCACAGCCGGGTCACAGAAACCACAGCCGGGTCACAGAAACCACAGCCGGGTCACAGAAACCACAGCCGGGTCACAGAAACCACAGCCGGGTCACAGAAACCACAGCCGGGTCACAGAAACCACAGCCGGGTCACAGAAACCACAGCCGGGTCACAGAAACCACAGCCGGGTCACAGAAACCACAGCCGGGTCACAGAAACCACAGCCGGGTCACAGAAACCACAGCCGGGTCACAGAAACCACAGCCGGGTCACAGAAACCACAGCCGGGTCACAGAAACCACAGCCGGGTCACAGAAACCACAGCCGGGTCACAGAAACCACAGCCGGGTCACAGAAACCACAGCCGGGTCACAGAAACCACAGCCGGGTCACAGAAACCACAGCCGGGTCACAGAAACCACAGCCGGGTCACAGAAACCACAGCCGGGTCACAGAAACCACAGCCGGGTCACAGAAACCACAGCCGGGTCACAGAAACCACAGCCGGGTCACAGAAACCACAGCCGGGTCACAGAAACCACAGCCGGGTCACAGAAACCACAGCCGGGTCACAGAAACCACAGCCGGGTCACAGAAACCACAGCCGGGTCACAGAAACCACAGCCGGGTCACAGAAACCACAGCCGGGTCACAGAAACCACAGCCGGGTCACAGAAACCACAGCCGGGTCACAGAAACCACAGCCGGGTCACAGAAACCACAGCCGGGTCACAGAAACCACAGCCGGGTCACAGAAACCACAGCCGGGTCACAGAAACCACAGCCGGGTCACAGAAACCACAGCCGGGTCACAGAAACCACAGCCGGGTCACAGAAACCACAGCCGGGTCACAGAAACCACAGCCGGGTCACAGAAACCACAGCCGGGTCACAGAAACCACAGCCGGGTCACAGAAACCACAGCCGGGTCACAGAAACCACAGCCGGGTCACAGAAACCACAGCCGGGTCACAGAAACCACAGCCGGGTCACAGAAACCACAGCCGGGTCACAGAAACCACAGCCGGGTCACAGAAACCACAGCCGGGTCACAGAAACCACAGCCGGGTCACAGAAACCACAGCCGGGTCACAGAAACCACAGCCGGGTCACAGAAACCACAGCCGGGTCACAGAAACCACAGCCGGGTCACAGAAACCACAGCCGGGTCACAGAAACCACAGCCGGGTCACAGAAACCACAGCCGGGTCACAGAAACCACAGCCGGGTCACAGAAACCACAGCCGGGTCACAGAAACCACAGCCGGGTCACAGAAACCACAGCCGGGTCACAGAAACCACAGCCGGGTCACAGAAACCACAGCCGGGTCACAGAAACCACAGCCGGGTCACAGAAACCACAGCCGGGTCACAGAAACCAAAGCCGGGTCACAGAAACCAAAGCCGGTCACAGAAACCAAAGCCGGGTCACAGCAACCAAAGTCAGGTTACATAAACCAATGCCGGGTCATAGAAACCAAAGCTGGGCCACAGAAACCAATGCCGGGTCACAGAAACCAAAGCCGGGTCACAGATGTCAGGAGGAGATCTGCATGGATGCGGTCCCGACGTTGATCGGATAGACTCTAGTGGATCACGTCTTCTGTTTTGGGCGAATCTGAGACTGAGCGTGAGCTTTCTGGTCGCCTCACGCTACGTGAGCAGGAATTTAGAGACAGTCAGTTTGCGAAGGGAATAACGGCGTTTTGCATTATATGTTGAACATAGACATGATCACATTATTTATAGGGCTAGTCATGAGCTTTCCAACGCACCAAACTGCGCGCAATTCGGCCAAGCGTAGCCCAAGTTATGCTTGCCGAAGCATTGGTCTCACCCACCACAGAAACGCCTAATGCCTCCATGGCGAGCACACGCCGTGGCGCCTTCCTTCAGGTGCGGAGCGCCTTTCCCAAGGCGCATGTCCTTTTGCACTTGGTGTAGGGGTCCCCTGCACCGTTTCCACGCACCCAACCCACGTTTGGGTCGAGTTTGGTGATGGGGTGTGACGAGGTTCGAAACCTGTCCGCGGACCTGCAGTCAGAATTTTGACTAAGTCCCTGAGTAACAAAACGTGCTGCTGAGTTTCAGATGTCGAGCCAGGATTTTGGCTAAGTCCCTCAATAACAACCTGGACTACAGGATCCGGTGGATGATCCACCTGATCAGGTGGATCATCCACCGGATGCCTCGGCAGGCCTATCGGAGCATTTTCTCCACATGGTAATTTTGTTACTCGATCCGGTCGATTATCGACCGGATTTCGAGTCGCAGCCGGCTCCCAGAGCCGCAGCGCACACCCTGACATTGGAAGGCCATATCTCCCTCCATACTTGTCCGATTCCGGCGAAACAACTTCCACCGGATTCAGCGACTCGCCAAGTTTACGGGGCTATCCTCCACTTTAGGATCGCAGCAATTGTCTAGTCGCCAGATCCGCCGGAGCGGAGTTTCAACTTTCTGGTGGCTCGTCAGCGCCTCCTGGCGCCGCACTTGGGCATGCGGAGGGGCAATTTTTCAACATTCTCTCCCTTGCACCTGCCATGCCCGCTGCTGCAGCTTGC
The DNA here is from genome assembly GCA_023375785.1 of Penium margaritaceum. Taxonomy (NCBI): domain Eukaryota; kingdom Viridiplantae; phylum Streptophyta; class Zygnematophyceae; order Desmidiales; family Peniaceae; genus Penium; species Penium margaritaceum. Next base: position 285,467 of record SZWC01001244.1, on the reverse strand, counting down.
TCTTACTCATCGTCCGCTGCGCCCTCCAGCCCATCATAGCTGGTCATCCCAAGCCCGGCCACGCTCATCGCGTGTCAGTCCGCGGGTTGCGCTTTGGTCAAGCAATCCGCAAGCATATTGTGCGTGCTGCAGTGCTGCAGCACCACCTGCCCCTTCTCAACCATGTCTCGTGCGTAGTGGTAACGCACGTCGATGTGCTTCGTCCTACTGTGCTGCGTCGGGTTGTTGGTCAGCGAGTTGGAGCTGGTGTTGTCCTCTTGCACCACCGTTGGCTCCTGCTGCGGCACGCCCAGCTCCCCCAGCAACCTGCGGAGCAACACCGCCTCCTTGACTGCCTCGGCCAGCGCAATGTACTGCGCTTCCGCTGTGAAGGTAGCGACGCAGTCTTGCTTCCTGCTGCACCACGAGACCCCTGCACCAGCGAGGAAAAACACGTAGCCGGATGTGGACTTCCACTTGTCCACATCGCCAGCATAGTCTGCATCCGTGTAGCAGAACAGGCGCAAAGGGTCCGCCCGCCCTTTGCCGTCGAACCTCAGGCGCGCGTGGCGCGTCACCTGCAGGTAGCGGAGGATGCGCTTGACCGCCTGCCAGTTTAGTGGTCCTAGATCGGCCACGTACCTGCTCACTTGGCCCACCGCGTAGGCCAGATCCGCTCGAGTCACCACCAAGGCGTACATGAGGCTGCCCACCGCCGATTGGGAGGGCACCCCTGCCATATCCTCCCGCTCTTCTTTTGTTTGCAGCGCCATTGCCGCACTCAGTTCACAGCTCGTGGAGAGAGGAGTGCACACTGGTTTGCAATCCTCCATGCCGTACCGCTTCAGCACCTCAGCCACGTATTTGGCCTGTCCCAGCTCAAGCGTGCGCGCCCTCCGGTTCCGCGTAATGCTCATCCCGAGGTAGAACTCCAGCTCCCCCACGTCCGACATCTGGAACCTGCTGCTCAGCTGCTCTTTCAGCTGCTATAGGCTCGGCAGGTCTGAGGAGCACAAGATCCGATCTTCCACGTAGAGTGCAACAATCCGATGGAGCTTCTTACTGCGTTGCATGTACACGCTGTGATCCGCCTCAAAGCGCTTGAAGCCGATTTGTGCCAAGAAGCTATCCATCTGTTGGTACCAGCATCGGGGCGATTGTTTTAGCCTGTACAAGGACTTTCGCAGCTTGCACACCTTGCCCTTCGGCGCATCCACCCCCTCCGGTACCTCCATGTAGATTTCTTTGTCGATGATGCCGTTGAGGAAGGCCGTCTTTACGTCCATTTGGTGGAGCTCCATGTCCATCGCGGCTGCCACCGCAAGGATCGCTCGGATGCTTGTGAACTTGGCGACGGGGGCAAATGTCTCATCGTAGTGCTCGCCCTTACGCTGTGCGTACCCCTTCGCCACGAGCCGCGCCTTGTACTTGTCAACCACACCTTCCTTTGTGAACTTAGTCTTGAAGACCCACTTGGAGCCGATGACCTTGGCGTCTTTCGGCCTGTCAACCAGCTGCCACGTGTCATTTTCAGCAATGGACGCCAACTCCGACTTGATGGCGGCGTCCCGCTGCTCCCCCTTGGGCCGCGCAAACGCCTCTTGCACAGTCGTCGGTTCCGTTGATGCAGCTAGAATGCACCGCGTCATGCCAATCCATCGACCGGTGCCTGCGTCAAAACGCTTCCCCGCTCTCCGCTGCCTCCCGCTACGGCGCGGCAATCTTGGCGGCGTCTCGTCGCTCTGCTGTGATCCTTCCGACTCAGCCCGCTCCGGTGAATCATTGACCGGACGGCTCCCTGATGATCCCTCCCGCTCCGGTGAACCATCAACCGGACGGGCGGCGCGTCCGGAGTATTTTTCTCCGACGCCCGACGCGAACTCCGCCGGGAGTGTGCGCTTTGGCACCCGTAGTGCCCTCCTCGACAGATCATTCCACCGGATCTCTAGCCCAGCTGCATCGTCATCAAAGTCCTCCGCGTCGGCTGCTGCTCTTGCTTTAGCACCGCGCTCCGACGCTGCATCATCGACCTCCACGTCCGCCGGCTCCTCCTCGTAGTCAAGGAGCTGGAACCAGACCCCCTGTTTTGGAGTGTTCTCGGCGCTCATTTCGTTGCTGCTGCTGTTGAAACTATGCTGCTTGTCGAACTCGACATCACGGCTGCGGATGATCTCTTGCGTGCATGGGTCCCAGAGTCGATACGCCTTTTGTGCGCTCTTGAAGTCGAGGAACAAGCACGGCTTCGCCCGCGGTTCTAGCTTGCTGTCGCGTCCTTGCGCCGCCTGCACCATCGCGTGCGCCTTGCACCGGAACACCTTCAGGTGCGCCACGTTTGGCTTGCGCCTGCTCCAAACCTCCTGCGGCGTCTTCCAACCGCCCTTACCCTTCTGCACCGCTGTTGGGGTGAGATTGATGGTGTAGCTCGCTATACGCACAGCCTCTGTCCTGAACCCTCGCGGCAACCCAGCATCCACAAGCATGGTCCCCACCATGTTAAGCAGCGTCTGGTTCGCCCGCTCCGCCACTCCGTTGGACTGTGGCGAGTACGGCGTAGTGGGTTCCCACTTGATTCCCTACTGCTTCATCCACCCATTGTAGCCCACGTACTTTCCGCCATTGTCGCTCCGTAGCGCTCTGACCTTCCGGCCAGTCTGTCTCTCCACCGCTACGACGTACTCCTTCAGCCGGTCCAGGACCTAGCCTTTCCGCTTCATGAAATACACGTAGAGTTTTCTGCTGCAGTCGTCAATGAAGGTGACGAAGTATCTGAAGCCGCTGTTTAACGGCGTTTTGAACGGTCCGCACACATCCCTGTGCACGACCTCCAGCAGGTCCTTTGCGCGAGCCTCGTTTTCATTGAATGGCTTGCGCCGTGCTTTGCCCGAAATGCAAGGCTCACACTTTTTGTGCGCTGCTGCATCTAGTGCCGCGACTACTGCACCGTTGATGACGAGGCCGCGCACCATGTCGCGCTTTGCCATCTCCTTAACGGTTGCAGGTGCCGAATGCCCCAACCGTCGGTGCCAAAGCTCCAAATCAGCGCTCCCTCCCTTGGCCATGTTGACGACGTGCTCTTGTGAGTCTGCTGGGTCCGATGCCGCGGGGACCACCCTGGTCTCCACGATGTAGAGACCGCCCTCGCGCTTTGCCTCCAGTACGACCTCGCCATCGCCGTCGATGCGCACCACTGCGCCTTTCCTGCGGAAGAGCACCTCATACCCCTTGTCTGTCAGCCGGCTGACACTCAGGATGTCAGCCAGGCCGGGGACGTGCTGTACATCACGGATTGTGCATAGCTACTTCTTACCGCCCACCACAACTTCCACCTCCACGTCGCCTTGGCCGGCGGCCAGCTCGACTTTGTCGTTCGTGACCACCATCGAATCTGGGGACTTCTCGTAGGTGACGAACCCCACCTTCTCGACTTGGATGTGCTCCTCGGCCCCGGAATCCAAGCACTGCCTGTTGGCCTTCTTGAGGAAGTGATTCTTGTTGCCGTTGAGGAGCGACCTGCCCTTGCTGTTTTTTACGTCGGTCCTTGCCTCCTCCGGGCACTTGCGGGCCCAATGGCCCTCCTTGCCGCAATTGCGGCACGCACCTTTCTTGGCGCCCTTCTTGCCGCCGCCTCTTCTGCTGCTTCCTTTGCCCCCGTTTCCGCTACCACGCGTTTTGGTGACAAGGGCCAATGAGGAAGACGAGGACTCCCCGCAGCTCTGGTGCTGCGCCTTGTTGCGGGTGTACTATGCGACCGCGCCATAGGTGAGCTTGTCCTCCGCCCATCCTCCGAGGACGGTGATGAGTGGGCCCCAACTGTCAGGAAGGGCCATGAGGAGGGCCATCGCCTGCAGCTGCGTGTCGATCGTCCACCCCACGTCATTGCATTGCGAGGAGAGCGACTCAATCTCCTGCATGGCGGAGATGACATCATCTCCCTCCTCCATTCTCACCGCGAGGAGTCGCTTCATCGCGAAGATTTTGTTCGCGAGCGACTTGGATTGATGGATGGAGTAGAGTTCTTGCCAAGCTTTGGCTGCCAACTTGCAGCCCTGGAAGTAGCCCCACTACGACTCGGCCGTCCCGGACATCAAGAGCATGAGCGCCTCCGTGTTCTTCTTTTCGAAGGCCTGCTTCTCCACGTCCGTAGCAGTCACCTCTGTGAGCACCTCCTTTCCCAGCATGACATCAAGCAGCCCCTTATGCGAGAGGTGCAACTCGAAGTGCCACCTCCATAGCCCAAAATCCGGGCCGCCCGCATACTTTTGAATGGGCTGCGTCTCCTTCTGCGCCATGTGCGCAGCTGCTACTCCGACGAGGTCTTTGAACTTCACGGCGATGTCAAAGATGACGATCCCGTGCGCTGCGGAAGACGTGAACGTTCGCGGCTATGAGACCTGTGGGTCCATAACCCTTTGTCAGGATGATATCCGCGTGGATGCGGTCCTGACGTTGATCTGATAGACTCTAGTGGATCATGTCTACTGTTTTGGGCGAATCTGAGACTGAGCGTGAGCTTTCTGGTTGCCTCACGCTATGTGAGAAGGAATTTAGAGACAGTCAGTTTGCGAAGGGAAGAACGGCGTTTTGCGTTATATATTGAACGTAGACCTGATCACAAAATTCATAGGGCTAGTCACGAGCTTTCCAACGCACCAAACTGCGCGAAATTCGACCAAGCGTAGCCCAAGTTATGCTTGCCGAAGCGCTGGTCTCACCCACCACAGAAACGCCTAACGCCTCCATGGCGCGCACACGCCGTGGCGCCTTCCTTCACGTGCGAAGCGCCTTTCCCAAGGCGCATGTACCTTTGCACGTGGTGNTATATATTGAACGTAGACCTGATCACAAAATTCATAGGGCTAGTCACGAGCTTTCCAACGCACCAAACTGCGCGAAATTCGACCAAGCGTAGCCCAAGTTATGCTTGCCGAAGCGCTGGTCTCACCCACCACAGAAACGCCTAACGCCTCCATGGCGCGCACACGCCGTGGCGCCTTCCTTCACGTGCGAAGCGCCTTTCCCAAGGCGCATGTACCTTTGCACGTGGTGTAGGGGTCCCCTGCACTGTTTCCACGCACCCTACCCACATTTAGGTCGAGTTTGGTGATGGGGTGTGACGAGGTTCGAAACCTGTCCTCGGACCTGCAGTCAGAATTGTGACGAAGTCCCCGAGTAACAAAACGTACTACTGCGTTTCGGACGTCGAGCCAGGATTTTGGATAAGTCCATCAGTAACAACATGCACTACTGGATCCGGTGGATGATCCACCTGATCAGGCGGATCATCCACCGGACGCCTCGGCAGGCCTATCGGAGCATTTTCTCCACATGGTAATTTTGTTACTCGATCCGGTCGATTATCGACCGGATTTCGAGTCGCAGCCGGCTCCCAGAGCCGCTGCGCACACCCCAACTTTGGAAGGCCATATCTCCCCTGATAAATGTCAGAATCCGGCGAAACAACTTCCACCGGATTCATCAACTCGCCAAATTTATAGGACAATCCTCCATTTTAGAATCAAAGCAATTATCTAGTCGCCAGATCCGCCGGAGTGGAGTTTCCACTTTATGGCGGCTCGTCGGCACCTCCCGGCGCCGCACTTGGGCATGCGGAGGGGCAATTGTTCAACAAAAGAAACCAAAGCCGGGTCACAGAAACCAAAGCCGGGTCACAGAAACCAAGACTGGGTCACAGAAACCAAAGCTGGGTCACACAAACCAAAGCCACGCCACAGAAACCAAAGTTGGGTCACAGAAACCAAAGCCAGGTCACACAAACCAAAACTGGGTCACAGAAACCAAAGCCGGGTCACAAAAACCAAAGCCAGGTCACACAAACCAAAGCCAGGTCACAGAAACAAAAGCCGGGTCACAGAAACCATAGCCGGGTCACAGAAAGCCAAGTCACAAAAGCCAAAGCCGGGTCACAGGAACCAAAGCCGGGTCACAGAAACCAAACCGGGTCACAGGAACCAAAAATGGTCCCATAAACCAAAGCCGGGTCATAGAGACCAAAGGCGGGTCACAAAAACCAACGCCGAGTCACAGAAAGCAAAGCCGGGTCACAGAAACCAAAGCCGGGTCACAGAAACCAAAGCCGGATCACAGAATTGAAAGCCGGGTCATAGAAACCAAAGACGGGTCACAGAAACCAAAGCCGGGTCAAAGAAACGAAAGTTGGGTAAACTGAAGCCGGTACACAGAAACCAAAGCTGGGCCAAAGAAACCAAAGCTCGGTCAGATTAACCAAAGCCGGGTCACATAAACCAAAGCCGGGTCACAAGAACCAAAGCCGGGTCAGAGAGACCAAAGCCGGGTCAGAGAATCCAAAGCCGGGTCACAAAAACCAAAGCCGGGTCACAGAAACCAAAGCCGGGTCACA
>SZWC01001244.1:262128-275508 GCA_023375785.1 Penium margaritaceum | reverse complement strand
ACCGGGTCACAGAAACCAAAGCCGGGTCACAGAAACCAAAGCCAGGTCACAAAAACCAAAGCCGGGTCATAGAAACCAAAGCCGGGTCACAGAAACGACAGCCGGGTCATAGAAACCAAAGACGGGTCACAGAAACCAAAGCCGGGTCAAAGAAACCAAAGCTGAATAAGCCCAAGCCGGATCCCAGAAACCAAAGCTGGGCCACAGAAACGAAAGCCGGGTCAGAGAAACCAAAGCCGGGTCACAGAAACCAAAGCCGGGTCACAGAAACTACATCCGGGTCACAGAAACCAGAGCTGGGTCACAGAAACCAAAGCCGGGTCACACAAACCAAAGCTGGGTCACACAAAGGAAGGCTGGGCCTACTTGCGCCCTACTTGTGCCCTACTTGCACCCTACTTGCACCCTAGTTGCTCCCTACTTGCGCCCTAGTTACGCCATAGTTGCACCCTAGTTGCGCCCTAGTTGCGCCCTAGTTGCGCCCTAGTTGCGTCCTAGTTGCGCCTTAGTTGCACCCTAGTTGCGCCCTAGTTACATCCAAGTTGCGACATAGTTTCGCCCTAGTCGCGTCCTAGTCGCGCCCTAGTTGCACCCTAGTTGCGCCCTAGTTGCACCCTATTTGTGCCCTTATTGCAACCTACTTGCGCCCTACTGGCACCCTACTTGTGCCTTAGTTGTACCTTAGTTGGGTACTAGCTACGCCCTAGTTGTGCCCTAGTTGCGCCCTAGTTGCGTCCTACTTGTGCCCTACTTGCGTGCTAGTTGTGCCTTAGTTGCTCCCAACTTGCACACTAGTTGCAACCTAGTTGCGCCCTAGTTGCGCCCTAGTTGTGCCCTAGTTGCACCCTAGTTGCGCACTGGTTGCGCCCCGGTTGCGCCCTAGTTGCACCCTAGTTGCGCCCTAGTTGCGCACTGGTTGCGCCCCGGTTGCCCCCTAGTTGCGCCCTAGTTGCGCCCAAGTCGCACCCTAGTCGCGCCCTAGTCGCGCCCTAGTTGCGCCCTTGTTGCGCCCTAGTTGCACCCTAGTTGCGCCCTAGTTGCGCCCTAGTTGCGCCCTAGTTGCGCCCTAGTTGCTCCCTAGTTGCGCCCAGGTTGCGCCTTAGTTGTGCCCTAGTTGCGCCCTACTTGCGCCCTACTTACGCCCTACTTGTGCCCTAGTTGCGCCCTAGTTGCGCCCTAGTCGCGTCCTAGTTGTGCCATAGTTACACGCTAGTTGCACCCTTCTTGCGCCCTTATTGCACCCTACTTACGCCCTACTGGCGCCCTTCTTACGCCCTACTTGCGCCTTAGTTGGCACTAGCTACGCCCTAGTTGTGCCCTAGTTGCACCCTAGTTGCATCTTGCTTGCGCCCTACTTGCGCCCTAGTTGCACCCTAGTCGCGCCCAAGTCGCACCCTAGTTGCGCCCTAGTTGCACCCTAGTTGTGCCCTAGTTGCGTCCTAGTTGCACCCTAGTTGCGCCCTAGCTGCGCCCTAGTTGCGCCCTGTTTGCACCCTGGTTGTGCACTAGTTACGCCCTAGTTACGCCCTAGTTGCGCCCTAGTTGCGCCCTAGTTGCGCCCTAGTTGCGACCTTGTTGCGTCCTAGTTGTACCCTAGTTGTGCCCTACTTGCGCCCTAGTTGCACCCTAGTTGCACCCTAGTTGCACCCTAGTTAGACCCTAGTTGTGCCATAGTTGTGCCCTAGTTGCGCCCTAGTCGCGCCCTAGTTGCGTCCTAGTTGCACCATAGTTGCGCCCTAGTTGTGCCCTAGTTGCACCCTAGTTCCGCCCTAGTTGTGCCTAGTTGCGCCCTAGTTGCACCTTAGTTACGCCCTAAATGCGCCCTAGTTGCGCCCTGGTTTTACCGCATTTGCGCCCTTCTTGCACCCTACTTGCGCCCTACTGGCACCCTTCTTGCACCCTAGTTGTGCCTTAGTTGGACACTAGCTACGCCCTGGTTGTGCCGTAGTTGCGCGTTAGTTGTGTCCTACTTGTGCCCTACTTGCGCGCTAGTTGCGCCTTAGTAGCGCCTAAGTTGCGTCCAACTTGCGCACTAGTTGCACCCTAGTTGCGCCCTGGTTGCGCCCTAGTTGTGCCCTACTTGCGTCCTAGTTGCGTCCTAGTTGCACCCTACTTGCGCCCTAGTTGCCCCCTAGTTGCGCCCTACTTGCGCTCTACTTTCGCCCTACTTGTGCCCTAGTTACGCCTTAGTTGCGCCCTAGCTGTGCCCAACTTGCACACTAGTTGCACCCTAGTTGCGCCCTAGTTACGCCCTAGTTGCACACTAGGTGGGTCCTAGTTGCGCCCTAGTTGCATCCTAGTTGCGCCCTTCTTGCGCTCTTATTGCATCAAACTTACACCCTACTGGCGCCCTACTTGCGCCCTAGTTGCGCCTCAGTTGGGCAATAACTACGTATTTGTGTGTCCTAGTTGCGCCCTAGTTGCGCCCTAGTTGCGTCGTACTTGCGCCCTACATGCAACCTAGTTGCACCCTAGTTGCGCCATACTTGCACCCTAGTTGCGCCCTAGTCGCGCCCTGAGTGCGCGCCCTAGTTACGTACAAGTTGTACCCTACTTGCGCCCTACTTGCACCCTACTTGCGCCCTAGTTGCGCCTCAGTTGGGCACTAGCTACGCCCTAGTTGTACACTAGTTGCGCCCTAGTTGCGTCCTACTTGTGCCCTATTTGCACCCTATTGCACCTAAGTGTCACCCTAGTTGCACCCTAGTTGCGTCCTAGGTGCGTCCTTGTTGCGCCCTAGTTGCGCCCTAGTTGCGCCCAAGTTGCGCCCTAGTTGCGCCCTAGTTGCCCCCAGTTGCGAACTTATTACACCCTAGTTGCGCCCTAGTTGCGCTTTAGTTGTGCCTAGTTGCGCCATTGTTGCACCCAAGTAGCGCCCTTGTCGTGCCCTAGTCGCACTCTAGTTGCACCATAGTCGCGCCCTAGTTGCGCCCTAGTTGCTCCCTAGTTGCACCATAGTTGCGCCCTAGTTGCGTCATACTACGCCCTTGTTGCGCCCTCATTGCGCCCTTGTTGCGATCTCGTTGCGCCCTCGTTATGCTCAAGTTGCGCCCTAGTTACACCCTTGTTACGCCCTAGTTGTGCCCCACTTGTGCCGGTGTTGCGCCCTACTTGGGCCCTACTTGCGCCATACTTCCGCTCTAGTTGCACCCTTGTTGTGTCCTAGTTGCGCCCTACTGGCGCCCTAGTTGCGCCCTAGTTGCATCCTAGTTGCGTCCTAGTTGCGCCCTAGTTGCGCCCTAGCTGCACAATAGTTGCACCCTAGTTGCGCCCTAGTTGCGCCTAGTTGCACTCTAGTCGCGCCCTAGTCGCGCCCTAGTCCCGACCTAGTTGTGCCCTAATTGCGCCCGAGTTGCGCTCTAGTTGCACACTATTTGCGCCCTTATTGCACCCTACTTATGCCCTACTGGCACCCTTCTTGCGCCCTAGTTGTGCCTTAGTTGGGCACTAGCTACGCCCTAGTTGTGTCCTAATTGCGTCATAGGTGTATCCTACTTGTGCCCTACTTGCGCGCTAGTTGCTTCTTAGTTGCGCCTTAGTTGCGCCAAACTTGCACACTAGTTGCACCCTAGTTACGCCCTCGTTGCACCCTAGTTGTGCCCTAGTTGCGCCCTAGTTGCACCCTTGTTGTGCACTAGTTGCATCCTAGTTGCGACCTAGTTGTAACTTAGTTGTGCCCTAGTTGTGCCCTAGTTGCGCCCTAGTTGTACCCTAGTTACACCCGAGTTACGCCCTAGTTGCACCCTAGTTGCGCCCTAGTTGCGCCCTCGTTGCGCCCTCATCACGCCCTAGTTGGACCCTCGTTGCGCCCTTGTTGCGCCCTAGTTGCGCCCTAGTTACGCCCTAGTTGCACCCTAGTTGCGCCCTAGTTGCGCCGTAGTTGCGTCCTAGTTGCGCCCTAGTTGCGCCCTAGTTGCACCCTAGTTGCGCCCTAGTTGCGCCCTCGTTGCGCCCTCATTACGCCCTAGTTGCACCCTAGTTGCGCCCTAGTTGCACCCTAGTTGCACCCTAGTTACGCCCTAGTTGCACCCTAGTTGCGCCTAGTTGCGCCCTCGTTGCGCCCTCATCACGCCCTAGTTGGACCCTCGTTGCGCCCTTGTTGCGCCCTAGTTGCGCCCTAGTTACGCCCTAGTTGCACCCTAGTTGCGCCCTAGTTGCGCCGTAGTTGCGTCCTAGTTGCGCCCTAGTTGTGCCCTAGTTATGTTCTAGTTGCGCCCTAGTTGCACCCTACATACCTAGTTGCGCCCTAGTTGCGCCTTGGTTGTGCCCTACTTGCACCCTAGTTGCGCCCTAGTTACGCCCTAGTTGTGCCCTAATTGCGCTCTACTTGCGCCCTAGTCGCGTCCTAGCTGCGCCCTAGTTCCACCCTTGTTGCGCCCTTCTTGCGCCCGTATTGTAACATACTTACGCCCTACAGGCACCCTACTTGTGCCCTAGTTGCACCTTAGTTGGGCACGCGCTACGCCCTAGTTGCGCCCTAGTTGCGCCCTAGTCGCGCCCTAGTTGCGCCCTAGTTTCATTCTAGTTTTGTCCTAGTTGCGCCCTAGTTGCACCCTAGTTGCACCCTAGTTGCGCCCTAGTTGCGCTCTGGTTGCACCCTAGTTGCGCACTAGTTGCGCCCTAGTTGAGCCCTAGTTGCGCCCTAGTTTCGCCCTAGTTGCGACCTAGTTGTGTCCTAGTGTGCCCTAGTTGCGCCCTAGTTGCACCCTAGTTGCACCCTAGTTGCGCCCTAGTTGCACCCTAGTTGCACCCTAGTTGCGCCCTAGTTGCGCCCTAGTTGCGCCCTAGTTGAACCCTAGTTGCACCCTAGTTGCGCCCTAGTTGCGCCCTAGTTGTGCCCTAGTTCCGCCGTAGTTGCGTCCTAGTTGCGTCCTAGTTGCGCCCTAGCTGCGCACTAGTTGCACCCTACTTGCGCCCTACTTGCGCCCTACTTGCGCCCTAGTTGCGCCTCAGTTGGGCACTAGGTACGCCCTAGTTGTACTCTAGTTGCGCCCTAGTTGCGTCCTACTTGTGCCCTGACTGCGCCCTAGTTGCGCCTTAGATGCGCCCTAAATGCGCCCTAGTTGCGCCTTAGTTGCCCCCTAGATGCGGCCTAGTTGCACCCTAGTTGCGTTCTAGTTACGACCTAGTTGCGCCCTAGTTGCGCCATAGTTGTGCCCTAGTTGCGCCCTAGTTGTGCCCTAGTCGCGCCCTAGTTGCGCCCTAGTTGCGCCCTAGTTGCGCCCCAGTTGTGACCTAGTTGTGCCCTAGTTGCACCCTATTTGCGCCCTTATTGCACCCTAATTGCACCCTACTGGCACCCTACTTGCGCTCTAGTTGTGCGTTAGTTGGGCACTAGCTACGCCCTAGTTGTGCCCTAGTTGCGTGCTAGTTGCGTCCTACTTGTGCCATACTTACACGCCATTTGCGCCTTAGTAGCGCCTTAGTTGCGCCTAACTTGCGCACTAGTTGCACCCTAGTTGCGCCCTAGCCGCCCTAGTTGTACCATTCTTGCGATCTAGTTGCACCCTAGTTGCACCCTACTTGCGCCCTAGTTGCGTCCTAGAGGCACCCTAGTTGCGCCCTAGTTGCGCTCTAGTTGCGCCCTACTTGCGCCCTAGTTGCGCCTTAGTTGCGCCCTAGTTGCGCCCAACTTGCACAATAGTTGCACCCTAGTTGCACCCTAGTTGCGTCCTGGTTGCGCCCTAGTTGCGCCCTAGTTGCGCCCTACTTGCGCCCTACTTGCGCCCTAATTGCGCCGTAGTTGCGCCCTAGTTGTACCCTACTTGTGCCCTAGGTACGTCCTAGTTGCGCCCTAGTTGCACCCTAGTTGCGCCCTTCTTGCGCCCTTATTGCACCAAACTTACACCCTACTGGCGTCCTACTTGTGTCCTAGTTTCGCCTCAGTTGGGCACTAGCTACGCCCTAGTTGCCCCCAGTTGCACCCTAATTGCGCCCTAGTTGCGCTCTAGTTGCGCCTTGGTTGCGCCCTAATTGCGCCCTAGTTGCGCCCAAGTCGCAACCTAGTCGCGCCCTAGTCGCGCCCTACTTGCGCCTTAGTTGCGCCCTAGTTGCACCCTAGTTGCGTCCAAGTTGCGCCCTAGTTGCGACCTAGTTGTGCCCTAGTTGCGTCCTAGTTGCGCCCTAGTTGTGCCCTAGTTGCGCCCTAGTTGCGCCCTAGATGTGCCCTAGTTGCACCCTAGTTGCGCACTAGTTGTGCCCAAGTTGCGCCCTAGTTTCGCCCTAGTTGCACCCTAGTTGCGCCCTAGTTGCGCCCAACTTGCGCCCTACTCTCGCCCTAGTTGCGCCTCAGTTGGGCACTAGCTACGCCCTAGTTGTACCGTAGTTGCGCCCTAGCTGCGTCCTACTTGCGCCCTACTTGCGCCCTAGTTGCACCCTAGTTGCGCACTAGTTGTGCCCAAGTTGCGCCCTAGTTTCGCCCTAGTTGCACCCTAGTTGCGCCCTAGTTGCGCCCAACTTGCGCCCTACTCTCGCCCTAGTTGCGCCTCAGTTGGGCACTAGCTACGCCCTAGTTGTACCGTAGTTGCGCCCTAGCTGCGTCCTACTTGTGCCCTACTTGCGCCCTAGTTGCGCCTTAGTTGTGCCTTAGTTGCGCCTTAGTTGCACCCTAGTTGCGCCCAAGTTGCGCCCTAGCTGCACCCTAGTTGCACCCAAGTTGCGCCCTAGTTGCACCCTAGTTGTGCCCTAGTCGTGCCCTAGTTGCGCCCTTGTTGCGCCCTTGTTGCGCCCTCGTTGCACCCTCGTTGCGCCCTCGTTGCGCCCTCGTTGCGCTCAAGTTGCTCCCTAGTTGCGCCCTTGTTATGCCATAGGTGTACCCCACGTGTGCCGTAGTTGCACCCTACTTGCGCCCTGCTTGCGCCCTACTTGTACCCTACTTGCACCCTTGTTGCGCCCTAGTTGCGCCCTAGTTGCGCCCTAGTTGCGCCCTAGTTGCGCCCTAGTTGCACCCTAGTTGCGCCCTAGTTGCACCCTAGTTGTGTCCTAGTTGCGCGCTAGTCGCGCCCTAGTCGCGCCATAGTCACGCCCTAGTTGCACCCTAGTTGCGCCATAGTTGCGCTCTAATTGCACCATATTTGCGCCCTTATTGCACCCTACTTGCGCCCTAATGGCACCCTTCTTCCGCCCTAGTTGTGCCTTAGTTGGGCACTAGCTACGCCCTAGTTGTGCCCTAGTTGCGCCCTAGTTGCGTCCTACTTGTGCCCTACTTGCTCGCTAGTTGCGCATTAGTTCCACCTTAGTTGTACCCAACTTGCACACTAGTTGCACCCCAGTTGCGCCCTAGTTGCGCCCTAGTTGTGCCCTAGTTGCGCCGTAGTTGCACCCTGGTCGCGCCCCAGTTGCGCCCTAGTTGTGCCCTAGTTGCGCCCTAGTTGCGACCTAGTTGCGTCCTAGTTGTGCCCAAGTTGTGCCCTAGTTTCTCCCTAGTTGCACCCTGGTCGCGCCCCAGTTGCGCCCTAGTTGTGCCCTAGTTGCGCCCTAGTTGCGACCTAGTTGCGTCCTAGTTGTGCCCAAGTTGTGCCCTAGTTTCTCCCTAGTTGCACCCTAGTTGCGCCCTAGTTGCACCCTAGTTGCGCCCTAGTTGCGCCCTAGTTGCGCCCTAGTTGCGCCCTCGTTGCACACTCGCTACGCCCTAGTTACGCCCTCGTTGCGCCCTTGTTGCGCCCTAGTTGCGTCCTAGTTGCGCTCTAGTTGCACCCCAGTTGCGTCCTAGTTGCGCCCTAGTTGCGCCCTAGTTGCGCACTTGCTGCGCCCTAGTTGCGCCCTAGTTGCGCCCTAGTTGCGCCCTAGTTGCGCCCTAGTTGCCCCCTAGTTGCGCCCTAGTTGCGCCCTAGTTGCGCCCTTGTTGCGCCTTAGTTGTCCCCTAGTTGCGCCCTACTTGCGCCCTACTTGCGTCCTAGTTGCGCCCTATTTGCACCCTAGTTGCGTCTTAGTTACGCCCTAATTGTGCCCTAGTTGAGCCTCAGTTGGACACTAGCTACGCCCTAGTTGTACCCTACTTGCGCCCTAGTTGCGTGCTACTTGTGCCCTATTTGCGCCGTAGTTGCGCCTTAGTTGCGCCCTAGTTGCGTCCTAGTTGCACCCTAGTTGCGGCCTTGTTGCGCCCTAGTTGCGCCCTAGTTGCGCCCTAGTTGTGCCCTAGTTGCACCCTAGTTGCGCCCTAGTTGCGCCTTAGTTGTACCCTAGTTGTGCCCTAGTTGCGCCCTAGTTGCGCCCTAGTTGCGCCCTAGTTGCGCCCTAGTTGCGTCCTAGTTGCACCCTAGTTGCGGCCTTGTTGCGCCCTAGTTGCGCCCTAGTTGCGCCCTAGTTGTGCCCTAGTTGCACCCTAGTTGCGCCCTAGTTGCGCCTTAGTTGTACCCTAGTTGTGCCCTAGTTGCGCCCTAGTTGCCCCCAGTTGCACCTTAACTATGCCCTAGTTGCGTCCTAGTTACGCCCTAGTTGCGCCCTAGTTGCACCCAAGTCGCGCTCTACTCGCGCCCTAGTCGTGCCCTAGTTGCGCCCTACTTGCGCACTAGTTCCACCCTAGTTGCGCCCTAGTTGCGCCCTAGTTGCGCCCTAGTTGTACCCTAGCTGCAACCTAGTTGCGCCCTAGTTGCGCCCTAGTTGCCCCCAGTTGCGCCCTAATTGCGCCCTAGTTGCGTCCTAGTTGCGCCCTAGTTATGCCCTAGTTGCGCCCTAGTTGCGCCCAAGTCTCGCCCTAGTCGCGCCATAGTCGCGCCCTAGTTGCGCCCTAGCTGCGCACTAGTTGCACCCTAGTTGCACCCTAGTTATGCCCTAGTCGCGCCCCAGTTGTGCCCTTATTGCGTCCTAGTTGCACCCTGGTTGCGCCCTAGTTGCCCCCTAGTTGTGCCCTTGTTGCAAAGGGCAGCCTAGTTGCGCCCTAGTTGCGTCCTACTTGCACCCTAGTTGCACCCTAGGTACGCACTACTTGCGCCCTAGTTGCGTCCTATTTGCGCCATAGTTGCGCCCTAGTTGCGCACTACTTGCGCCTTTCTGGTGCCTACTTGCGCCCTAGTTGCGCCTCAATTGGGCACTAGCTAGGCCCTAGTTGTTCCCTAGTTGCGCCCTAGTTGCGTCCTACTTGCGCCCTAGTGGCGCCTTAGTTGCGCCCTAGTTGCGCCCAACTTGCACACTAGTTGCATCCTAGGTGCGCCCTAGTTGCGTCCTAGTTGCGCCGTACTTGCGCCCTACGTGCGCCCTAGTTGCACCCTCGTTGCGTCGTCGTTGCGCCCTAGTTGCACCCTAGTTGCGCCCTAGTTGCGTCCTAGTTGCGCCCTAGTTCCGCCCTAGTTACGTCCTAGTTGTGCCATAGTTGCGCCCAAGTTGCACCCTAGTTGCGCCCTAGTTGCGCCCTAGTTGCGCCCTATTTGCGCCTTAGTTCTGCCCTAGTTGCGTCCTACCTGCGCCCTACTTGCGCCCTCGTCGCGCCCTAGTTGCGCCCTGGTTGCGTCCTAGTTGGGCCCTAGTTGCGCCCTAGTTACGCCCTAGTTACGCCCTACTTGCGCTCTCGTCGCGCCCTAGTTGCGCCCTAGTTGGCGCCCTTAATACACCCCACTTACGCCCTATTGGCGGCCTACTTGGGCCCTAGTTGCGCATCAGTTGTCCACTAGCTACGCCCTAGTTGTACCCTAGTTGCGCCCTAGTTGCGTCCTTCTTGTGCCCTACTTGCACCCTAGTTGCGCCTTTGTTGCGCCCTAGTTGCGCCTTAGTTGCACCCTAGCTGCGCCCTAGTTACGTCCTAGTTGCGCCCTAGTTGCGCCCTAGTTGCGCCCTAGTTGCACCCTAGTTGCGCCCTCTTTGCGCCCTTGTTGCGCCCTTTTAGAGCCCTCGTTGCGCCCGCATTGAGCCCAAGTTACACCCTAGTTGCGCCCTAGTTGTGCCCCACTTGCGCCGTAGTTGCACCCTACTTGTGCCCTACTTGCGCCCTACTTGCGGCCTAGTTGCACCATAGTTGCACCCTAGTTGCGCCCTAGTTGCACCCTAGTTGCGTCCTAGTTGCACCCTAGTTGCGCCCTAGTTGCGCCCTAGTTGCGCCCTAGTTGCGCCCTTGTTGCGCCCTGGTTGCGCCCTAGTCACGCCCTGCTTGCACCCTAGTTGTGCCCTAGTTGCGCCCTAGTTGTGCCCTACTTGCGCCCTAGTTGCGCCCTAGTTGCGCCCTAGTTGCGCCCTAGTTGCGCCCTAGTTGCACCCTACTTGTGCCCTTATTGCTCCCTACTTGCGCCCTACTGGGACCCTACTTGCACCCTAGTTGTGCCTTAGTTGGGCACCAGCTACGCCCTAGTTGTGCCCTGGTTGCGCACTAGTTGCGTCCTACTTGGGCCCAACTTGCGCGCTAGTTGCGCCTTAGTTGCGCATTAGTTGCGCCGAACTTGCGCACTAGTTGTACCCTAGTTGCGCCCTAGTTGCGCCCTAGTTGCACTCTAGTTGTGCCCTGGCTGTACCCTACTTGCGCCGTTGTTGCGCCCTAGTTGCACTCTAGTTGCACCCTATTTGCGTCCAAGTTGCGCCCAAGTTAAACCCTAGTTGCGCCCAACTTGCAAACTAGTTGCACCCTAGTTGCACCCTAGTTGCACCCTAGTTGCGCCATTCTTGCGCCCTTATTGCACCAAACTTATACCCTACTGGCGCCCTACTTGCACCCTTGTTGCGCCTCAGTTGGGCACTAGCTACGCCCTAGTTGTGCCCTAGTTGTGTCCTAGTTGCGTCTTACTTGCGCCCTAATCTTGCCCTAGTTGCACCCTAGTTGCGCCATACTTGCACCCTAGTTGCGCCCTAGTTGCGCCCTAGTTGCACCCTGAGTGCGTGCCCTAATTGTGCACAAGTTGCACCCTACTTGCGCCCTACTTGCACCCTACTTGCGCCCTAGTTGTGCCTCAGTTGGGCACTAGCTACGCCCTAGTTGTACCCTAGTTGCGCCCTAGTTGCGTCTTACTTGTGCTCTATTTGCGCCCTAGTTGCGCCTTAGTTTTGCCCTAGTTGCACCCTAGTTGCGCCCTAGGTGCGCCCTAGTTGCGCCCAATTTGCGCCCTAGTTGTGCCCTAGTTGCGCCCTCGTTGCGCCCAAGTTGCGCCCTAGTTACGCCCTAGTTACCCATAGTTGCGCCCTTATTGCACCCTAGTCGAGCCCTTGTTTTGCCTTAGTTGCGCCCTAGTTGCGCCTTAGTTGCGCCCAAGTCGCGCCCTAGTCGCGCCCTATTCGCGCCCTATTCGCGCCCTAGTCGCGCCCTAGTTGCACCTTAGTTGTACCCTAGTTGCACCCTAGTTGCGCTCTAGTTTTGCCCTAGTTGTGCCCTAGTTGCATGATACTTGCGCCCTACTCTTGCCCTTGGTGCGCCTCAGTTGGACACTAGCTACACCCTAGTTGTACCCTAGTTGCGCCCTAGATGCGTCCTTCTTGTGCCATACTTGCGCCCAAGTTGCGCCTTAGTTGCGCTTTAGTTGCACCTTAGTTACGCCTTAGTTGCGCCCTAGTTGAACCCAAGTTGCGCCCTAGTTGCGTCCTAGTTGCATCCTCGTTGCGCCCTAGTTGCGCCCTAGTTGCGCCCTAGTTGCGCCCTAGTTGCGCCCTAGTTGCTCCTTGTTACGCCCTTGTTGCGCCCTCGTTGCGCCCTTGTTGCGCCCTCGTTGCACCCTTGTTGCGCTCAAGTTGCGCCCTAGTTGCGTCCTTGTTACGCACTAGCTATATCCCACTTGTGCCGTAGTTGCGCCCTACTTGCGCCCTACTTGGGCCCTACTTGCGCCCTAGTTGCACCCTTGTTGTGCCCTAGTTGCGCCCTAGTTGCGCCCTAGTTGCGCCCTAGTTGCGCCCTAGTTACACCCTAGTTGCGCCCTAAATGCGCCCTACTTGCACCCTAGTCGCGCCCTAGTCGCACCCTAGTGACGCCCTAGTTGCCCCCTAGTTGCACCCTAATTGCGTCCTATTTGTACCCTATGTGCGCCCTTATTACACCCTACTTGCGCCCTAGTTGTGCCTTAGTTGGGCGCTAGCCACGCCCTAATTGTGCCCTAGTTGCGCCCTAGTTGCGTCCTACTTGTGCCCTACTTATGCGCTAGTTACGCCCTAGTTGCACCCAACTTGCACACTAGTTGCACCCTAGTTGCGCCCTAGTTGCGCCCTAGTTGTGCCCTAGTTACGCCCTAGTTGCGCCCTGGTTGCGCCCCGGTTGCACCCTAGTTGCGCCCTAGTTGCACCCTAGTTGCGCTCTAGTTCCGCCCTAGTTGCGCCCTAGTTGCGCCCTGGTTGCGCCCCGGTTGCACCCTAGTTGCGCCCTAGTTGCACCCTAGTTGCGCTCTAGTTCCGCCCTAGTTGCGACCTAGTTGCGTCCTAGTTGTGCCCTAGTTGTGCCCTAGTTGCGTCCTAGTTGCACCCTAGTTTCGCCCTAATTGCACCTTAGTTGCGCCCTAGTTGCGCCCTAGTTGTGCCCTAGTTGCGCCCTCGTTGCGCCCTCGTTGCGCCCTAGTTGCGCCCTCGTTGTGCCCTTGTTGCGCCCTAGTTGCGCCCTAGTTGCGCCCTAGTTGTGCCCTAGTTGCGCCCTAGTTGTGTCGTACGTGCGCCCTAGTTGCACCCTAGTTGCGCTCTAGTTGTGCCCTTGTTGCGCCCTAGTTGCGCCCTAGTTACGCCCTAGTTGCGCCCTAGTTGTACCCTAGTTGGGCCCTAGTTGCGGCCTAGTTGGGCCCTTGTTGCGCCTTATTTGTGCCCTAGTCGCGCCCTACTTGCTCCCTTGTTGCGCCCTACTTGCATCCTAGTTGCGTCTTAGTTGTGCCCTAGTTGTGCCTTAGTAGCGCCCTTCTTGCGCCCTTATTGCACCCTACTTACACCCTATTGGCGCCCTACTTGCGCCCTAGTTGCGCCTCATTTGGGCACTAGCTACGCCCCAATTGTGCCCTAGTTGCACACTAGTTGCGTCTTACTTGCGCCCTACGTGTGCCCTAGTTGCACCCTACTTGCGCCCTACTTGCACCCTAGTTGCGCCCTAGTTGCACCCTAGTTGCGCCCTAGTTGCACCCTAGTTGCGCCCTGGTTGCGCACAAGTTGCAACCTACTTGAGCCCTACTTGCACCCAACTTGCACCCTTGTTGCGCCTCAGTTGAGGACTAGCCACGCACTAGTTGTGCCCTGATTGTGCCCTAGTTGCGTCCTACTTGTGCCCTATTTGTGCCCTAATTGCGCCTTAGTTGCGCCCTAGTTGTGCCCTTGTTACGCCCTAGTTGCGCCCTAGTTGCGCCATACTTGCGTCCTAGTTGCGCCCTAGTTGCGCCCTAGTTGCTCCCTAGTTGAGCCCAAGTCGCGCCCTAGTTGCGCCCTAGTTGCACCCTTGTTGCGCCCAAGTTGTGCCCAAGTTGCGCCCTAGTTGCGCCCTAGTTGCGCCCTAGTTGCGCCCTA
>SZWC01001244.1:204521-253069 GCA_023375785.1 Penium margaritaceum | reverse complement strand
GCGCCCTAGTTGCGCCCTAGTTGCGCCCTAGTTGCGCCCTAGTTGCGCCCTAGTTGCGCCCTAATAGGCCCTAGTTGCCCCCAGTTGCGCCCTAACTGCGCCCTAGTTGCGTCCTAGTTACGCCCTGTTTGCGCCCTAGTTGTGCCCAAGTCGCGCCCTAATCGCGCCCTATTCACGCCCTAGTTGCGCGCTAGTTGCGCACTAGTTGTACCCTAGTTGCGCTCTAGTTGCGCCCTAGTTACGCTCTAGTTGTGCCCTAGCTGCAACCTAGTTGTGCCCTAGTTGCGCCCTAGTTGCCCCCAGTTGCGCCCTAATCGTGCCCTAGTTGCACCCAAGTTGCGCCCTAGTTGTACCCTAGTTACGCCCTAGTTGCGCCCAAGTCACGCCCTAGTCGCGCCCTAGTCGCGTCCTAGTTGCGTCCTAGTTGCGCACTAGCTGCCCCCTAGTTGCGCCCTAGTTGCGCCCTAGTCGCGCCCTAGTTGTGTCCTAATTGCGTCCTAGTTGCGCCCTAGTTGCGCCCTACTTGCCCCCTAGTCGCGCCCTAGTTGCGCCCTAGTTACGCCGTACTTGTACCCTAGTTGCACCCTAGTTACAAACTAGTTGCGCCCTAGTTGCGTCCTAGTTGCGCCCTAGTTCCGCTCTAGTTGCGCCATACTTGCGCCCTACTGGCGCCTACTTGCGCCCTAGTTGCGCCTCCGTTGGGCACTAGATACGCACTAGTTGTCCCCTACTTGCGCCCTTAGTTGCGTCTTACTTACGCCCTAGTTGCGCTTTAGTTGCGCCATAGTTGCACCCTAGTTGCGCCCTAGTTGCACCCTAGTTACGCCCTAGTTGCGCCTTGCTTGCGCCCTTGTTGCGCCCTCGTTGCACCCTAGTTGCACCCTAGTTGCGCCCTAGTTGCGCTCTAGTTGCGCCCTAGTTGCCCCCAGCTGTGCCCTAATTGTGCCCTAGTTGCGCCCTAGTTGCGCCCTAGTTGCGCTCTAGTTGCGCCCTAGTTGCGCCCTAGTTTCGCCCTAGTTGCGCCCTAGTTGCGCCCTAGTTGCGCACTAGTTGCACCCTAGGTGCACCCTAGCTGGGCCCTATTTTTGCCCTAGTTGCGCCTAGTTACGTCCTAGTTGCGCCCTTGTTGCGCCCTCGTTGCACCCTAGTTGCACCCTAGTTACGCCCTAGTTGCGCTCTAGTTGCGCCCTAGTTGCGCTCTAGTTGCGCCCTAGTTGCGCCCTAGTTTCGCCCTAGTTGCGCCCTAGTTGCGCCCTAGTTGCGCACTAGTTGCACCCTAGGTGCACCCTAGCTGGGCCCTATTTTTGCCCTAGTTGCGCCTAGTTACGTCCTAGTTGCGCCCTTGTTGCGCCTTAGTTGTGCCCTAGTTGCGCCATACTTGCGCCCTACTTACGCCCTAGTTGCGCCCGACTTGCACTCTAGTTGCGTCTTAGTTGCGCCCTAGTTGCGCCTTAGTTGCACCATTCTTGCACCCTTATTGCACCCTACACCCTCTTGGCGCCTTACTTGCGCCCTAGTTGCGCCTCATTTGGGCACTAAATACGCCCTAATTGTGCCCTAGTTGCGCCCTAGTTGCGTCTTACTTGCACCCTACGTGTGCCCTAGTTGCACCCTAGTTGCGCCCTACTTGCACCCTAGTTGCGCCCTAGTTGCGCCCTAGTTGCACCCTAGTTGTGCCCTAGTTGCGCCCTGGTTGCGCACAAGTTGCAACCTACTTGCGCCCTACTTGCACCCAACTTGCGCCCTAGTAGCGCATCAGTTGGGGACTAGCCACGCCCTTGTTGTACCCTAGTTGCACCCTAGTTGCGTCCTACTTGTGCCCTATTTGTGCCCTAGTTGCGCCTTAGTTGCGCCCTAGTTGCACCCTAGTTGCGCCATAGTTGCGCCCTAGTTGTGCCATAGTTGCGCCCTAGTTGCGCCCTAGTTGCGCCCTAGTTGCGCCGTAGTTGCGTCCTAGTTGCGTCCAAGTCGCGCCCTAGTCACGCCCTAGTTGCACCTCAGTTAGGGACTAGCCACGCCCTAGTTGTACCCTAGTTCCGTCCTAGTTGCGTCCTACTTTTGCCCTATTTGTGCCCTAGTTGCGCCTTAGTTGCGCCATAGTTGCACCCTAGTTGCGCCCTAGTTGCGCCCTAGTTGCGCCATATTCGCGCCCTAGTTACGCCCTAGTTGTGCCCTGGTTGCGTCCTAGTTGCGCCCTAGTTGTGTCCTAGTTGCCCCCAGTTGCGCCCTAATTCCGCCCTAGTTGCGCCCGAGTTGTGCCATAGTTGCGCCCAAGTCACGCCCTAGTCGCGCCCTTGTCGCGCCCTAGTTGCGCCCTAGTTGCCCACTAGTTGCACCTTAGTTGCGCCCTAGTTGCGCCGTAGTTGTGACCTAGTTGTGCCCTAGTTGCATCCTAGTTGTGCCCTAGTTGTGCCCTAGTTGCCCCCTAGTTGCGCCCTTGTTGCGCCCGGACGCCCTAGTTGCGCCCTAGTTACGCCCTACTTGCACCCATTTTGCACCCTAGTTATGCACTAGTTGCACCCTAGTTACGTCCTATTTGCGCCATAGTTGCATCCTAACTGCGCACTACTTGCGCCATTCTGGCGCCTACTTGTGCCCTAGTTGCGCCTCAGTTGGGCACTAGCTACGCCCTAGTTGTCCCCTAGTTGCACCCTAGTCGAGTCCTACTTGCGCCCTAGTTGCGCCTTAGTTGCGCTCTAGTTGCGCCCAACTTGCACACTAGTTGCACCCTAGTTGCGCCCTAGTTGCGCCCTAGTTGCGCCGTAGTTACACCCTAGTTGCGCCCAAGTTGCACCCTCGTTGCGTCCTCGTTGCACCCTAGTTGCACCCTAGTTGCGCCCTAGTTGCGTCCTAGTTGTGCCCTAGTTGCGCCCTAGTTGCGCCCTAGTTGCGCCCTAGTTGCGCCCTAGTTGCACCCTAGTTGCGCCCTAGTTGCGCCCTAGTTGCGCCTTAGTTCTGCCCTAGTTGCGTCCTACCTGCGCCCTACTTGCGCCCTCGGCGCGCCCTAGTTGCACCATACTTGCGCCCTAGATGCGTCCTTGTTGCGCCCTAGTTGCGCCATTCTTGCGCCCTTAATATACCCCACTTACGCCCTATTGGCGCCCTACTTGTGTCCTAGTTGCGCCTCAGTTGGGCACTAGCTACGCCCTAGTTGTACCCTAGTTGCGCCCTAGTTGCATCCTACTTGTGCCCTACTTGCCCTAGTTGCGCCTTTGTTGCGCCCTAGTTTCGCCTTCGTTGCACCCTAGCTGCGCCCTAGTTGCGCCCTAGTTGCGCCCTAGTTGCGCCCTAGTTGCAACCTAGTTTCGTCCTAGTTGCGCCCTAGTTGCACCCTATTTGCGCCCTTGTTGCGCCCTTGTTGCGCCCTCGTTGCACCCGCGTTGTGCCTAGTTACACCCTAGTTGCGCCCTATATGTACCCCACTTGCGCCGTAGTTGCACCCTACTTGTGCCCTACTTGCGCCCTACTTGCGTCTTAGTTGTACCCTAGTTGCACCCTAGTTGCGCCCTAGTTGCGCCCTAGTTGTGCCTTAGTTGCACCCTAGTTGCGCCCTAGTTGCGCCCTAGTTGCGCCCTTGTTGTGCCCTAGTTGCGCCCTACTTACGCCCTTCTTGCGCCCTAGTTGTACCCTATTTCCGCCCTAGTTGTGCCCTAGTTGCGCCCCAGTTGCGCCCTAGTCGCGCCCTAGTTGCGCCCTAGTTGCGCCCTAGTTGCGCCATAGTTGCACCCTACTTGTGCCCTTATTGCACCCTACTTGCGCCCTACTGGCACCCTACTTGCACCCTAGTTGTGCCTTAGTTGGGCACTAGCTACGCCCTAGTTGTGTCCTAGTTGCGCCCTAGTTGCGTCCTACTTGTGCCCTACTTCCGTGCTATTTGCGCCTCAGTTGCGCCTTAGTTGCACCGAACTTGTGCACTAGTTGCACCCTAGTTGTGCCCTAGTTGCACCTTAGTTACGCCCTAGTTCCGCTCTTGTTACGCCCTGGTTGCACCCTACTTGCGGCCTAGTTGCGCCATAGTTGCGATCTAGTTGCACCCTACTTACGCCCAAGTTGCGCCTAAGTTACGCCCTAGTTGCGCCCAACTTGCAAACTAGTTGCACCCTAGTTGCACTCTAGTTGCACCCTAGTTGCGCCCTTGTTACGCCCTTATTGCACCAAACTTACACCCTACTGGCACCCTACTTGCACCCTAGTTGCACCTCAGTTGGGCACTAGCTACGCACTAGTTATGTCCTAGTTGCGTCCTAGTTACGTCTTACTTGCGCCCTTCTTGCGCCCTAGTTGCACCCTAGTTACGCCATACTTGCACCCTAGTTGCGCCCTAGTTGCGCGCGAGTTGCACCCTAAGTGCGGGCCCTAGTTGCGCACAAGTTGCACCCTACTTGTGCCCACTTGCACCCTACTTGCGCCCTAGTTGCGCCTCAGTTGGGCACTAGCTACGCCCTAGTTGTACCCTAGTTGCACCCTAGTTGCGTCCTTCTTGTGCCCTATTTGCGCCATAGTTGCGCCTTAGTTTCGCCCTAGTTGCGCCCTAGTTGCGCCCTAGTTGCGCCCTAGTTGTGCCCTAGTTGCGCCCTAGTTGCGCCCTAGTTGCGCCCTAGTTCTGCCATAGTTGCACCCTACTTGCGCCCTTATTGCACCCCACTTGCGCCCTACTGGCACCCTACTTGCACCCTAGTTGTGCCTTTGTTGGCCACTAGCTACGCCCTAGTTGTGCCCTAGTTGCACCCTATTTGCGTCCTACTTGTGCCCTACTTGCGCGCTAGTTGTGCCTTAGTTGCGCCGTAGTTGCGATGAACTTGCGCACTAGTTGCACCCTAGATGCGCCCTAGTTGCGCCCTAGTTGCGCCCTAGTTGCGCTCTAGTTGCGCCCTGGTTGCACCCTACTTGCGCCCTAGTTGCGCCCTAGTTGCGCTCTAGTTGCACCCTACTTGCGCCCAAGTTGCGCCTAAGTTGCACCCTAGTTGCGCCCAACTTGCAAACTATTTGTACCCTAGTTGCACCCTACTTGCACCCTAGTTGCGCCCTTCTTGCGCCCTTGTTGCACGAAACTTACACCCTACTGGCGCCCTACTTGCGCCCTGGTTGGGCCTCAGTTGGACACTAGCTACGCCCTAGTTGTGCCCTAGTTGCGTCCTAGTTGTGTCTTACTTGCGCCCTACTTGTGCCCTAGTTGCACCCTAGTTGTGCCATACTTGCACCCTAGTTGCACCCTAGTTGTGCCCTAGTTGCACCCTGAGTGCGCGTCCTAGTTGCGCACAAGTTCCACCCTACTTGCGCCCTACTTGCACCCTACTTGCGCCCTAGTTGCGCCTCCGTTGGGTACTAGCTACGCCCTAGTTGTACCCTAGTTGCGCCCTAGTTGCGTCCTACTTGTGCCCTATTTGCGCCCTAGTTGCGCCTTAGTTTCGCCCTAGTTGCGCCCTAGTTTCGCCCTAGGTGCGCCCTAGTTGCGCCCTAGTTGCGCCCTAGTTGTGCCCTAGTTGCGCCCTAGTTGCGTCCAAGTTGCGCCCTACTTGCCCTTAGTTGCGCCACAATTGCGCGCTAGTTGCGCCCTAGTTGCGCCTTAGTTGCGCCCTAGTTGCGCCCTAGTTGCGTCCAAGTCGCGCTCTAGTCGCGCCTTAGTCGCGCCCTAGTCGTGCCCCAGTTGCACCCTAGTTGCGCCCTAGTTGTACCTTAGTTGCGCCCTAGTTGCATCCTAGTTGCGCCCTAGTTGCACCCTAATTGCGCCCTAGTTGTGCTCTAGATGTGGCCTAGTTGCGTCCTAGTTGCACCCTACTTGCGCCCTAGTTGCGCCCTAGTTGCGCCCTAGTTGCGTCTTAGTTGTGCCCTACTTGCACCCTAGTTGTCACCCTCAGCCCACTACTGCACTTTGGCAAACACCTCCAGGGCACTGCCGATGAGGAAGAGTGTGTCCCTGTCCGCGCCATTCAGCTGCCACTTCTGCCGCTCCTCCTCACGAACCACGGGATAGTCGTCCAGGTATTGCACGGCCACACCCTTCAAGGACGTCAGTGCCTTGATCATCTTGTGCGTGGACCCCCACCTGGTAATGCAGTCGTTGGGAAGGCATAGGCCTTTTGTTGCCTTCAGCTGCATCCAGTTGCGCCTTAGTTGCACCCCAGTTGTGTTCTAGTTGCGTCCAAGTCGCGCCCTAGTCGCGCCCTAGTCGCGTCCGAGTCGCGCCCTAGTCGCGCCCTAGTCGCGCCCTAGTTGCACCTTAGTTGCGCCCTAGTTACATCCTAGTTATGCCGTAGTTGCACCCTAGTTGCGCCCTTGTTGCACCCTAGACGTGCCCTAGTTGCGCCCTAGTTGCGACCTACTTGCGCCCTAGTTGCGCCCTAGTTGCGCCCTAGTTGCGCCCTAGTTGCATCTTAGTTGCGTCCTACTTGCGCCCTAGTTGTCACCCTCAGCCCACTCCTGCACTTCAGCAAACACCTCCAAGGTGCTGCCGATGAGGGAGAGAGTGTCCCACTGCGTGCCATTCAGCTGCCACTTCTGCCGCTCCTCCTCACGAACCACGGGGTAGTCCTCTAGGTATTGCACTGCCACGCCCTTCAAGGATGTCATTGCCTTGATCATCTTGTGCATGGACCCCCACCTGGTGATGCAGTTGTTGGGAAGGCACATGCCTTTTGTTGCCTTCAGCTCCATCCACCGGCGACGACGGTCGCGTCCACGATGGACGTGGTTGACGAGGGCACGTTCCTTGTCCACCACTGCCTTCACAGTGGGGTACGACAGCAGCGCATCCACGCCGAGGTTGATGTAGTGACAGAAGCAATTGGAGGCAATCATGGAGTTGAAGTCCCGCGGCTTCAGCTGCGCGAGGCGCGTCATGGCGGCCTTGTTGGCCGAGGCGTTGTCCAGCGTGATGCCGGCAACGCACTTGCCGAGGCGCCTGTCGTCCCAAATGGAGGAGATGAGGGATTCGGAGATGGCTTCAGCACTCTGCAACCCCGCCAGATGCTTCAAGTCAAGCATGAGGCTGTTCAGCTTCCAACACTCGTCCCGCCAGTACGCCGTCAGCGACATAAAGTGCTCCAGATTGGGCGCGGTCCACCCATCGGTGGTGAAAGCGATCTCCCCTCTGACAAGCACCAGATGGCTGCAAACCACCTGCTTGGCTTGGTTGTAGACCTTGTCAGTGTCAATCGAGAGCTGCTGGCGGCACGGGCTGTTGACTGCAGGATTGAGGCCCTTGACGAAGCGCCACCACTCTGGTAGGTCCACGACGCGGAATGAGATGTGGCCCGCCGTAAAGAGCGTCACGAGGTCACGGCGGAGGTGCGCCACATTGTAGCTGCAAGACAGTAATTGCCGTTAGAGATTGCTTCGATAAGGAACGGACATCATGAGCAACAACAGCAGAGTGCACGAAAGTACTTAATTCTTCAGCCCTGTAGCTGCAAGCCCGCGGATGTCAGCGCTCTCCTTTGCGAGCCGCCCATCAGGAAACAACTCCGCATACTGGTCATGGTGCTTGCGGGCGATGTGGCCGGCCATTGTAGATGTCTGGCCGCTAGAGATCTTGTAGTCTTTCCTGCATAGTGTGCAGGTTCGGTACCCAGGTCTGCTCTCGCTTAGCACGAACACCTTATGGATTGGGGACCGGCCCTCCTCCTCTGTTGCCGCAGGCGCCTCGATTGGCTTCTCTCCACGTACAATGCCGACGTTGGTAGCGGTGCCAGGAGTTGCAGACGGTGCTGTACCATTGCTAGTAGGGAGCAGCTGCAAGAGACTTGCGGAAGGTGGTGGGGAATCACTCACAACTGGGTCTTTGCCACCGGGGCGGCATGGAGTAGAGGTTGGTGTTGCAGATGCCGTCGACGCGCTTAGCACTTCGCAGCGAGGTGTGGCCTTATTCTTCTTGCGGCATTGCTTCTTTGGGGCCTCGTCGTCAGACAGGGCCATGTCCGCCAGCGCTTCATCTTCATCTTCTGGGCTGTCTTCTTTGTCTTTGCGCTCGTCGGCAGCCCAGTCCTCTTCCGAGGAGTAGCCCTCGTACTCGCTGTGCTTAGACTTGCGGAGCTGTCGCTTCAGCATCATTCGCGTGACCTCTTGGGCTTGGAGTGCCGCGCTCCTGTGCACGGTGGAGGTGTTGGACGCACTAAGCACCTTCTGAAGGTGCGTAAGAGATGTCTCGGCGGCTCGGAGTTGGTCCGCCATGGCGACGGCGAAGAGAGGGGCTGTGATAGGCGTGAGTGTGCAGGTGTGCATGTTTAGTAGTGAGGACTGGGGTCTGAAGGTGACTCAGTGCCATGGACGACAGGTGGCCGAGGACGATGACCATCCACGCCGCTTAGTGCATGGCCCGATGTGGCACGGTCTTTCTTTTTTGCGGAAATCATCAACAAAACTGAGTGAATTTGTTGTATGCGGCATACGGCAAAACCTGCACATATGTTCATGCAAACGGATATGGAAGACTGGATGAGAGAGCCAGGAGCTTTCGCTCTGCTCAGATACCATGTCAGGAATTTGCAATACGTTCTGAAGTCAGGAGTGAGCTGAAACAATTGTTAGGCATTGTGAGGAACCAATACAGAAGCTGCGGAGAGCTGACGGGATGTTGACGTCACACAGCGGGTGACATGTAACTGCTGTTTATAGTGCTGAGGAGCGTGAACGACGAAGCGTAACGAGTAGATGAGGAGGATCTCAAGGATGTGAGGCAAAACAAGAGCTGGTTGGGCTGTGGTTCCGAGGCGCGGGTGAAGTCTGGAGGTATTGAGGAGATGCCAGCAAGCACGTGATTGATGAAGACAAGGCAACGGCAGAGCTGCTAAAGCTTAGACACGATTAAGGGCAAAGACAGAACCGTGATGGCAATTGATGAGGAGCTGGAGGCCCTGAGCGAGAGCGAAGGGCCTATTGGCGGAAGCGGAGGAATGAGAACAACGTTGATTGATAGAATGAGGAAATATGATGCAAAGAGAGAGGTCACCTACGGGGTGCATATATACCTAGTATTTAGGTGCCTAAGCTATACATGATGGTCATGGTGGGCGGTGTGACCGCCAGCGCTGCAAGCGGTTTGCTTCCGCTACTACAGCTGCGGTAGGAGTTGTGTTGACCGATGTCGGTCCCACGTAGGTGTGTTCGTCTGGACAAGGGACCTTAGTGTGGTTCCGTGTCTTCGTGGTTTTGTCATGTAGCGGGGATCGCGTCGCCTCGCCCTTTGGTTGTGATGTCAAGGACGTGTTCGTCCAAATCGCTGCTGTTTACCGGTCAGAGATCCACTGTTGATTGTATGTTGGTTGTGGATGGACGCTGTCTGCCGGTCAGTGGTGCTTTGCAGATGTCTTGGACGTGCAAGGGTTGAGAACTGCAGCGAGGAGGTGACCCAGAAGTCTTTCGGGTATTTCGGTAAATCCTTCCACTGTTCTCGGTATGCCCGCGGAGAGGGCATTCCTGTAATTCATGTTGACTATTGGGCAGACTTGTGACAATTGGGTATTTTTCTAACAGGGTACCTGCGCTGAGGCTGCTGCGCTGTAACTGGTGTAGATGGAGTTGCTTCGCGACTTTGACGGAGCGGTTTGTAGGGCAGTAGCCGCTGTCGTGCGTTGCGGTCGAGTGCGTTGCTCTGGCGTGACTTGGTGCGGTCGGTGGTGGCACGACCGTTGGTGGTATTGGCGCGTAGTGGCGACCACGCTGCCCTGGCTGTTGGCGGGACCGGCTGTTGACGTCGGAGGTGGGCGGTCTTGCCGGCCGGGTAGTTCTGCCAGAGGGGCTCGGTTGGCTTTGCCGCCTGAGCCATTTGGCTTCCGGTCCTTGGAGATGATCCCGCGCGAGGGTCGGGTAGATGAGTGTTTTCTGTACCGGACAGGAGAGGTGCCGGAACTATTTTGGGAACGGCGTGGGGTATGAGTGAGAGACGGAACACGCCGTGTGGTACTTGTAGAATAGTCTGACTGTCCCCGGCAAGACCACACGGCGAGAAGGTGAGAGTCCAGGGAAGGTGGAGCTGCTGTGGTTGGCCGCCCGCAAGGGAACAGGGACACTCTGCCAGAGTTGGCAGGGAGGGGAGGCGTCTTGGAGACAAGCACAGTTTGCTGAGAGCCACTTGGACCGCCACAAGGCGCAAGCAGGACGGGCTAAAACGAAGGAGAGGGAGGTGAGAAGGAGAAGGATGGTGCAATTGAACGTGAAGCAGGGACCCCGCAAAAAGAAGGAATATGGGAGGAGTAAACACATGGGTCCATGAAGGAAGGGCGGTGGTATGAGGGGAGCCCGGTGCGGTGTGCTTGCGGAGAGAAGGGAGGACCGGGAGAGAGGAAAAAGATGTGGTGTGAGGATGGGAGAGAATGATTTGGAGTGTGGGAGCTGTAGGAGCGGCAGAAGAAGTGCTGTCAGGGATGGAAGAGCGAAGCAACGCAGGAAGAAGGAAGAGATCAAGGGTCGTGGAGACAGAGGTGAATGGTGAGATAAAATAAGGTGGAGTGAGGGTGTGGTGAGGCGTCGTACGCGGTGCTGGTGAAGGGGGAGGAGAGGGGAGACCTGGTGGAATGGTACTGTGAGGAAGGATGGTAGTAGCGGTTGCCGTTGAAAGGGAAGTAGTAGAATAGGATGGAGGCAGGTCTGTGAAATGACAGGTTTGAGGAGGAAGGGAGGGAGGTGCAGCAGACAGTGAAGGAGACAGGAAACCAGGGGAAGTGGGACAGCAAGGAAGAGTTGCTTGGGGAGTTGGAGGTGCTGGAGGACCTGGAGAGGGAGTTGGAGGCGTCGGTGGAGCTGGAGGTGCTGGAGGAGCTTGAGGAGATGAAGTTGTCAGTGGAGCCGGAGGCACTGGAGGGGAAGATGGAGGTGCTGGCGGAGCTGGAGGAGGAGTCAGGGGTGACGGAGAAGACGGAGATGGGACTGGATGTGAGTACGAAGAAGGGGCAGGTAAGCGCTGGGTGGTGAGGAAGGTGGTGCGGGTGAGATGTCGGAGAAGGGAAGGTAGTCGAGGACGGAGGGTGGACTGCTCATGAGTGGAGGAGGAGGTCCGGCGACGCAGCCAGTGTGGAAATCCTGGAGCCAGCGGAAATGGTATTCCAAAAAGAGGGCCATGGTCAGGCCGGAAGGCCGAAGGGAGGGTATCAAAGCATATTAGCAGAGACATGTGCGCGATACGGACAGCCGTCCGCAAGCGAGAGAAGCAAAAAGTGAAGCACAGCTGGAAACGCTGAGAAGAGGGAGGGTGGGAGAAGCGGGAATGGGTCGAAAGGTCTTACCAGCTCGATACCATGTCAGGAAAAGTGAGTGAAAGCAAAAACGGAGCGGGAGCGAATGGAAAGGCAAGGGCAAGGACCGAAGATGAGGCAAATTGAGGAGAGCAATTGAAGAGCGGAAATATTGATTGATGGACATGAAAGAGGCAAACAGTACATGGAAACCTACTCATATTAGTACCTAGGCCTACTGGTGGGAATCACAGGACTATCCTTGCTAAGGGGGCGGTGCAAACAGTGCAGCCGCACCCGCTGTGCTGCTACTGCAGCTGCTGCTGCATGTGGAGTCGCTTCGCGACTCCAGACAGTGGACCACACATGTGAAGTGCCGAATCCACACGGAGGTTCGAGCCAGCCAGAACGTGGTTCTTGGTTGTGGACGCGCTGTGGCTGCTGCGTTGTAACTGGTGCAGATGAAGTCGCTTCGCGTCTCCGGCGGAGCGGTTTGTAGCTCAGTAGCCGCCGTCGTGCGTTGCGGTCGAGTGCGCAGATCCGGCGTGACTTGGTGCGGTCGGTGGTGGCATGACCGTTGGTGGTGTTGGCGCGTAGTGGGGACCATGCCACCGTGGCTGTTGGCCGGACCGGCCGTTGACGTTGGATGTGGGCGGTCTTCCTGGCCGGGTAGTCCTGCCGGAGGGACTCGGTCGGCTTTGCCGCCTGAGCCGTTTGGCTTCCGGTCACCAGAGATGATCCCTCGCAAGGGTCGGGTAGATGAGTATTTTTTGTCCCGGCCAGGGGAGGTGCCGGAACTATTTTGGGACGGGAACGGGGTATGAGTGAAAGACGGAACGCACCGTGTGGTACTTGTAGAATATTATGAGAAGTTGTGCCAGAGTTGTGCCAGAGAGGTGCCAGAGTTGTGCAATAGTTGTCCAGAGTTGTGCCATAGATGTGCCAGAGTTGTGCCAGAGTCGTGCCAGAGTTGTGCCAGAGTTGTGCCAGAGTTGTGCCAGGGTTGTGCCATGGTTGTGCCAGAGTTGTGCCAGAGTTGTGCCATAGTTGTGCCATGGTTATGCCAGAGTTGTGCCAGGGTTGTGCCAGAGTTGTGCCAGAGTTATGCCAGAGTTGTGCCAGAGTTGTGCCAGAGTTGTGCCATAGTTGTGCCATGGTTATGCCAGAGTTGTGCCAGGGTTGTGCCAAAGTTGTGCCAGAGTTGTGCCAGAGTTGTGCCAGAGTTGTGCAAGAGAGGGCCAGAGTTGTGCCATAGTTTTACCATAGTTGTGCCAGAGTTGTGCCATAACTATTCCAGAATTGTGCTAGAGTTGAGCCAGAGTTGTGCCAGGGTTGTGCCAGAGTTGCGCCAGAGTGATGCCAGAGTTGTGCCAGGGTTGTGCAAGAGTTGTGCCATAGCTCTGCTTGAGTTGTACCAGAGTTGTGCTATAGCTGTGCCAGAGTTGTGCCAGAGTTGTGCCATAGTTGTCCCAGAGTTGTGCCTGAGTTGTGCCAGAGGTGTGACCAATTTGTACCAGGATTGTGCCAGAGGTGTGCCAGAGTTGTGCCAGAGTTGTTCCACATCTGTGCCAGGGTTGTGCCATAGTTGCGCCAGAGTTGCGCCAGAGTTGTGTCCGAGTTGTGCCAGTATTGTGCCAGAGTTGTGCCAAAGTTGTGCCATAGTTGTGCCATCGTTGTACCTGAATTGTGCCAGAGTTGAGCCAGGGTTGCGCCAGAGCTGTGCCATAGTTGTGCCAGAGTTGTGCCAGAGTTGTGCCAGAGTCGTGCGAGAAACTTTTCAGGGTTGTGCCAGGGTTGTGCCAGAGTTGTGCCAGAGTTATGCCAGAGTTATGCCAGAGTTATGCCAGAGTTATGCCAGAGTTATGCCAGAGTTATGCCAGAGTTATGCCAGAGTTATGCCAGAGTTATGCCAGAGTTATGCCAGAGTTATGCCAGAGTTATGCCAGAGTTATGCCAGAGTTATGCCAGAGTTATGCCAGAGTTATGCCAGAGTTATGCCAGAGTTATGCCAGAGTTATGCCAGAGTTATGCCAGAGTTATGCCAGAGTTATGCCAGAGTTATGCCAGAGTTATGCCAGAGTTATGCCAGAGTTATGCCAGAGTTATGCCAGAGTTATGCCAGAGTTATGCCAGAGTTATGCCAGAGTTATGCCAGAGTTATGCCAGAGTTATGCCAGAGTTATGCCAGAGTTATGCCAGAGTTATGCCAGAGTTATGCCAGAGTTATGCCAGAGTTATGCCAGAGTTATGCCAGAGTTATGCCAGAGTTATGCCAGAGTTATGCCAGAGTTATGCCAGAGTTATGCCAGAGTTATGCCAGAGTTATGCCAGAGTTATGCCAGAGTTATGCCAGAGTTATGCCAGAGTTATGCCAGAGTTATGCCAGAGTTATGCCAGAGTTATGCCAGAGTTATGCCAGAGTTATGCCAGAGTTATGCCAGAGTTATGCCAGAGTTATGCCAGAGTTATGCCAGAGTTATGCCAGAGTTATGCCAGAGTTATGCCAGAGTTATGCCAGAGTTATGCCAGAGTTATGCCAGAGTTATGCCAGAGTTATGCCAGAGTTATGCCAGAGTTATGCCAGAGTTATGCCAGAGTTATGCCAGAGTTATGCCAGAGTTATGCCAGAGTTATGCCAGAGTTATGCCAGAGTTATGCCAGAGTTATGCCAGAGTTATGCCAGAGTTATGCCAGAGTTATGCCAGAGTTATGCCAGAGTTATGCCAGAGTTATGCCAGAGTTATGCCAGAGTTATGCCAGAGTTATGCCAGAGTTATGCCAGAGTTATGCCAGAGTTATGCCAGAGTTATGCCAGAGTTATGCCAGAGTTATGCCAGAGTTATGCCAGAGTTATGCCAGAGTTATGCCAGAGTTATGCCAGAGTTATGCCAGAGTTATGCCAGAGTTATGCCAGAGTTATGCCAGAGTTATGCCAGAGTTATGCCAGAGTTATGCCAGAGTTATGCCAGAGTTATGCCAGAGTTATGCCAGAGTTATGCCAGAGTTATGCCAGAGTTATGCCAGAGTTATGCCAGAGTTATGCCAGAGTTATGCCAGAGTTATGCCAGAGTTATGCCAGAGTTATGCCAGAGTTATGCCAGAGTTATGCCAGAGTTATGCCAGAGTTATGCCAGAGTTATGCCAGAGTTATGCCAGAGTTATGCCAGAGTTATGCCAGAGTTATGCCAGAGTTATGCCAGAGTTATGCCAGAGTTATGCCAGAGTTATGCCAGAGTTATGCCAGAGTTATGCCAGAGTTATGCCAGAGTTATGCCAGAGTTATGCCAGAGTTATGCCAGAGTTATGCCAGAGTTATGCCAGAGTTATGCCAGAGTTATGCCAGAGTTATGCCAGAGTTATGCCAGAGTTATGCCAGAGTTATGCCAGAGTTATGCCAGAGTTATGCCAGAGTTATGCCAGAGTTATGCCAGAGTTATGCCAGAGTTATGCCAGAGTTATGCCAGAGTTATGCCAGAGTTATGCCAGAGTTATGCCAGAGTTATGCCAGAGTTATGCCAGAGTTATGCCAGAGTTATGCCAGAGTTATGCCAGAGTTATGCCAG
Source organism: Penium margaritaceum (assembly GCA_023375785.1). Lineage (NCBI taxonomy): Eukaryota > Viridiplantae > Streptophyta > Zygnematophyceae > Desmidiales > Peniaceae > Penium > Penium margaritaceum. The sequence goes on along the minus strand of SZWC01001244.1, from coordinate 238,338 downwards.
AGTTATGCCAGAGTTATGCCAGAGTTATGCCAGAGTTATGCCAGAGTTATGCCAGAGTTATGCCAGAGTTATGCCAGAGTTATGCCAGAGTTATGCCAGAGTTATGCCAGAGTTATGCCAGAGTTATGCCAGAGTTATGCCAGAGTTATGCCAGAGTTATGCCAGAGTTATGCCAGAGTTATGCCAGAGTTATGCCAGAGTTATGCCAGAGTTATGCCAGAGTTATGCCAGAGTTATGCCAGAGTTATGCCAGAGTTATGCCAGAGTTATGCCAGAGTTATGCCAGAGTTATGCCAGAGTTATGCCAGAGTTATGCCAGAGTTATGCCAGAGTTATGCCAGAGTTATGCCAGAGTTATGCCAGAGTTATGCCAGAGTTATGCCAGAGTTATGCCAGAGTTATGCCAGAGTTATGCCAGAGTTATGCCAGAGTTATGCCAGAGTTATGCCAGAGTTATGCCAGAGTTATGCCAGAGTTATGCCAGAGTTATGCCAGAGTTATGCCAGAGTTATGCCAGAGTTATGCCAGAGTTATGCCAGAGTTATGCCAGAGTTATGCCAGAGTTATGCCAGAGTTATGCCAGAGTTATGCCAGAGTTATGCCAGAGTTATGCCAGAGTTATGCCAGAGTTATGCCAGAGTTATGCCAGAGTTATGCCAGAGTTATGCCAGAGTTATGCCAGAGTTATGCCAGAGTTATGCCAGAGTTATGCCAGAGTTATGCCAGAGTTATGCCAGAGTTATGCCAGAGTTATGCCAGAGTTATGCCAGAGTTATGCCAGAGTTATGCCAGAGTTATGCCAGAGTTATGCCAGAGTTATGCCAGAGTTATGCCAGAGTTATGCCAGAGTTATGCCAGAGTTATGCCAGAGTTATGCCAGAGTTATGCCAGAGTTATGCCAGAGTTATGCCAGAGTTATGCCAGAGTTATGCCAGAGTTATGCCAGAGTTATGCCAGAGTTATGCCAGAGTTATGCCAGAGTTATGCCAGAGTTATGCCAGAGTTATGCCAGAGTTATGCCAGAGTTATGCCAGAGTTATGCCAGAGTTATGCCAGAGTTATGCCAGAGTTATGCCAGAGTTATGCCAGAGTTATGCCAGAGTTATGCCAGAGTTATGCCAGAGTTATGCCAGAGTTATGCCAGAGTTATGCCAGAGTTATGCCAGAGTTATGCCAGAGTTATGCCAGAGTTATGCCAGAGTTATGCCAGAGTTATGCCAGAGTTATGCCAGAGTTATGCCAGAGTTATGCCAGAGTTATGCCAGAGTTATGCCAGAGTTATGCCAGAGTTATGCCAGAGTTATGCCAGAGTTATGCCAGAGTTATGCCAGAGTTATGCCAGAGTTATGCCAGAGTTATGCCAGAGTTATGCCAGAGTTATGCCAGAGTTATGCCAGAGTTATGCCAGAGTTATGCCAGAGTTATGCCAGAGTTATGCCAGAGTTATGCCAGAGTTATGCCAGAGTTATGCCAGAGTTATGCCAGAGTTATGCCAGAGTTATGCCAGAGTTATGCCAGAGTTATGCCAGAGTTATGCCAGAGTTATGCCAGAGTTATGCCAGAGTTATGCCAGAGTTATGCCAGAGTTATGCCAGAGTTATGCCAGAGTTATGCCAGAGTTATGCCAGAGTTATGCCAGAGTTATGCCAGAGTTATGCCAGAGTTATGCCAGAGTTATGCCAGAGTTATGCCAGAGTTATGCCAGAGTTATGCCAGAGTTATGCCAGAGTTATGCCAGAGTTATGCCAGAGTTATGCCAGAGTTATGCCAGAGTTATGCCAGAGTTATGCCAGAGTTATGCCAGAGTTATGCCAGAGTTATGCCAGAGTTATGCCAGAGTTATGCCAGAGTTATGCCAGAGTTATGCCAGAGTTATGCCAGAGTTATGCCAGAGTTATGCCAGAGTTATGCCAGAGTTATGCCAGAGTTATGCCAGAGTTATGCCAGAGTTATGCCAGAGTTATGCCAGAGTTATGCCAGAGTTATGCCAGAGTTATGCCAGAGTTATGCCAGAGTTATGCCAGAGTTATGCCAGAGTTATGCCAGAGTTATGCCAGAGTTATGCCAGAGTTATGCCAGAGTTATGCCAGAGTTATGCCAGAGTTATGCCAGAGTTATGCCAGAGTTATGCCAGAGTTATGCCAGAGTTATGCCAGAGTTATGCCAGAGTTATGCCAGAGTTATGCCAGAGTTATGCCAGAGTTATGCCAGAGTTATGCCAGAGTTATGCCAGAGTTATGCCAGAGTTATGCCAGAGTTATGCCAGAGTTATGCCAGAGTTATGCCAGAGTTATGCCAGAGTTATGCCAGAGTTATGCCAGAGTTATGCCAGAGTTATGCCAGAGTTATGCCAGAGTTATGCCAGAGTTATGCCAGAGTTATGCCAGAGTTATGCCAGAGTTATGCCAGAGTTATGCCAGAGTTATGCCAGAGTTATGCCAGAGTTATGCCAGAGTTATGCCAGAGTTATGCCAGAGTTATGCCAGAGTTATGCCAGAGTTATGCCAGAGTTATGCCAGAGTTATGCCAGAGTTATGCCAGAGTTATGCCAGAGTTATGCCAGAGTTATGCCAGAGTTATGCCAGAGTTATGCCAGAGTTATGCCAGAGTTATGCCAGAGTTATGCCAGAGTTATGCCAGAGTTATGCCAGAGTTATGCCAGAGTTATGCCAGAGTTATGCCAGAGTTATGCCAGAGTTATGCCAGAGTTATGCCAGAGTTATGCCAGAGTTATGCCAGAGTTATGCCAGAGTTATGCCAGAGTTATGCCAGAGTTATGCCAGAGTTATGCCAGAGTTATGCCAGAGTTATGCCAGAGTTATGCCAGAGTTATGCCAGAGTTATGCCAGAGTTATGCCAGAGTTATGCCAGAGTTATGCCAGAGTTATGCCAGAGTTATGCCAGAGTTATGCCAGAGTTATGCCAGAGTTGAGCCAGGGTTGTGCCAGAGTTGTGTCAAAGGTGTGCCAGAGTTGTGCCAGAGTTGTGCCATAGTTGTGCGAGAGTTGTGTCAGAGGTATGCCAGAGTTGTGCCAGAGTTGTGCCAGAGTTGTGCCTGGGCTGTGCCAAAGTTGTGCTAGAGTTGTCCCAGAGTTGTGCCAGAGTTGCGCCAGAGTTGCGTCTGAGTTGTGCCAGAGTTGTGCCGGAGTTTTACGAGAGTTGTGCCTTAGTTGTGCCATAGTTTTACCAGAGTTGTGCAAATGTTGACCACCCATATTGAAAGTCTTTGGTCATGGTCAGTGACATATGCCTAGTTTGGTTGTTCGGTGCGCATAGTAGCCACGCTGTGCCACTACCTTTTGAAGTTCTTTGTCCTTTCTAGTCAATTCATATGATTCCCAAACCATTGTCTCTCCCTCTGACCATTTGTGACTCGTGTTATGAGTTGTCAATGTTGACCACAGATAGTGGATTTGTTGGTCATAGTCAGTGACGTATGCATCATTTGGTTGGTCACTGTGCACGCTAGCCACACCGTGCCACTACTTGTTGAAGGTCTTTGTACTTGCTAGTTGATAACTAGTATTCCCAACCCATTGTTTTTCCCTCTGACCATTTGTGACTTGTGTTATGAGTTTTCAACGTTGACCACACAATGTGAAATTCTTTTCGTCATGGTTAGTGGCATATGCCTACTTTGGTTTGTCACTGTACATGGTTGCCACGCCGTGTCACTACGAATTGAAGGTCTTTGTGCTTTCTAGTTGATAGATAGTGTTCCCAAACCATTGTTACACCTTCTGACTATCATTGACTCTTGTTGTCAACGAGTTGTTAACGTTGACCACGTGAAGTGAAATTCTTTGGTCATGGTCAGTTACATATGCATACTTTGGTTGGTCAATATGCATGGTAGCCACGCTGTGCCTCTACATATTGAACGTCTTTGTACTTTCTAGTCAATAACTAATATTCGCAAACCATTGTTTCCCCCTCTGGCCATTTGTGACTCGTGATATGAGTTGTCAAAGTTGACCACACATAGTGACATTCTTTGGTCATGGTCAGTGACATATGCCTACTTTGGTTGGTCAGTTAACATGGTAGCCACACTGTGCCACTTCTAATTGAAGGTCCTTGTGCTTGTTAGTTGATACCTGGTGTTCCCAAACCATTGCTTCCCCCTCTGACCATTTGTGAATCATATTATGAGTTGTCAACATTGACCACACACAACGGAATTCTTTGGTCAAAGGCAGTACATATGCCTACTTTGGTCGGTCATTGTGCATGGTAGCCATACCGTGCTACTACTTATTGAAGGTCGTTGTACTTCCTAGTTGAAAACTAATACTCCGAGACCATTGTTTGCCCCTGTGACCATTTGTGACTCGTGTTTTGGGTTGTGAACGTTGACCACCCATACTGAAATTCTTTGGTCATGGTCAGTGACATATGCCTAGTTTGGTTGGTCGGTGTGCATAGTAGCCACACCGTGCCACTACATATTGAAATTCTTTGTCCTTTCTAGTCGATACATATGGTTCCCAAACCATTGTCTCTCCCTCTGACCATTTGTGACTCGTGTAATGAGTTGTCAATGTTGACCACACATAGTGGATTTGTTTGGTCATAGTCAGTGACGTATGCATCATTTGGTTGGTCAATGTACACGCTAGCCATACCGTGCCACTACTTGTTGAAGGTCTTTGTACTTGCTAGTTGATAACTAGTGTTCCCAGTCCATTGTTTTTCCCTCTGTCCATTTGTGACTTGTGTTACGAGTGTAGAACGTTGACCACACACTGTAAAATTCTTTTGGTCATGATTGGTGGCATATGCCTACTTTGGTTTGTCATTGTACATGGTTGCTGTTAATGGTCTTTTGTTCATCCACCGGAGGACGGGGGAGGAGGAGCTGGGGCCTGGGTTCAAAAGGAAAAGGGGGAGGGGAAGGTCAACGAATCATCCGACGACCGCTCGATCGAGAAAAGAAAATTGCGGGGAGGGCAGTTTGATCCGGGGAAGCGTCACAGCGCAAGGAAGGACATTGCAGCGGACAACGTGACCCGACCAGACCTGCCGTGAGGAAGGGAAGGCGGCCCGAGGCTGGCTTGATGGCAGCGGAGCCGCGTCTAAGCCTTGAAAAGAGGAGCGGTGCTCAAGGCGCCTTATCCGAAGGCGTTTTGATGTGCGAGCCGCAGAAATGGGCCAGCCAACGGGATGGGATCTTGTGAGAGCGGTACGAAAGGAAAACAAGAGGAGGAGGACGAAGAGAGGACTGCTGCTGACAAGAACGAACTGCTGATGCAACAGTGCTGAAGCCGACCATTGACGACTGACATCAGACGCTTCTGCTCCCGATTCGCGAGGCGGCGTTCGCCATTGGTGAGCTACGTTGCTGACCCCTTGCCTGACCCGGGTGCAGGAGGCTGGTCCTGCAGCTGTCGGCCAGACCGAGAGATTGCTGCCCCTCGGTTGAACCAGACGGTCAAGCGGGACCTGCATCCCGTCTCGCGACAAGTTAGACAAGAGAAGCTAGACCAGATCGTGAGTGTAGGAGAAGCGTGTGTGTGTGTGTGTGTGTGTGCCATCCTCAGATGGGAAGGCTGCTTCCTGAGGAATACGTCATGGAGCCATCATGGCCTGGTCCAGAGTTTCTACGGGAGCACCTGCCACCAAGCTCTAGGCGCGGTCCCCGAGACTCCCCGGTGACATTCTATGCCATCTGCAGCTGCTGCAATGTTCCCCATCGGCTCGGCGCATGGACGGTCCTGGGAGTGATGAAATGGTCGCATCATCCCGAGGCACATTGGCTTACGGTGCTCCACCGATTTGACATGGAGGTGTGGGAGGTATTGCTCCAGCTCCTCTGGGTCGTCAGGCACCTGCGGAGGGATCGACGAGCTTCGACCTACAGATGCCAGCGCGTCAACGGGTCCAGGTCCCATTCACCTTTGGAGGAGTGGGGCTGCTGGGTGCCAGGGAATTGGCCCCTCTGGCCTACGCTTGCACGACGAGATCTGTGCTTCAGGCCCTTTCTATGGAGTTTGGCCCCTTCCTCCCTACGGACCGTGAGCTTCACTTACTTGCTTCAATGTGGGCTGAGGTGGTGTCGGCGCTACCCAGGCTGGTGCCCAAGGCATTTCCTTTAGTCGAGAGGACTTCCGCCTTCATACTCAGATGTGGCTCGAGTTGTCGGTGCCCCACCTTGTTCTCGCCAAGATGGATAGTTTGGACCCAACTGCTGTCACCCGGCGGCAGCGTTAGGGTGGTGCGACACAGCACGTCCACCATTCCATTTACGAGGAGCTTGCCGACATATGCAGGGAGCACCAGCCGCCAGTGTAGGTGGAACATGAGGGGATCCTGCCGTTGCCGGGGGGCGTGGGGGAGCTGTGGTCTGACCTGTCACCGGAAATCGGAAGACTGGCACATTGTGTGTGCTTGATGTCACAACAGTGGACGTGCACCGAGCAAGGGCCACATAACCTGAAAAGCAAAGGAGGCGGCCGAGGCGGTGAAGTACACCAAGTATGGCGAGACTCCACGCTGTGGGTACTTTATGCGCCCCCTGGCGTGGGAAACTCTGGGCGGCCTACGGGATCGGTCTTGAGTCTTCCTCACTTGGCTGGCTAGGATTTGCCCGGCTCAGGGCCCAAGCCGCTGCTCGGCCGAGGCGCAACAGAGCTGGGCCTAGCGGGCGGTAGCTGTGTTGGCGGAGAAGGTGTCCACAGTGGGCATCTGCAGCCAGTGTGCGGTCATGCGGCATTTCAGCATTTCGCACGGGGAGGCTCGAGAGTTACATCCGCAACAAGGGCGCAACTAAGGCGCAACTAGGACGCAACTAGGGCGCAAGCAGGGCGCAAGTAGGGCGTAAATAGGGATCAAATAGGGATTAACTAGGGTGCAAGTAGGGTGCAAGAAGGGTTCAAGTAGAGCGCAACTAGAACGCTACTTGGGCGCAACTAGGAATGCAAGTAGGGCACAAGAGGGGCATAACTAGGACGCAACTAGGGCGCAACTAGGGCGCAAGTAGGGCGCAAGTAAGGCGCAACTAGGATGTAACTAGGGCGCAACTAGGGCACAACTAGTGCGCAACTCGGGCGTAGCTAGTGTCGAACTGAGAAGCAACCAAGACGCAACTTGGGCGCAACTAGGGCGCAAGTAGGGCGCAACTAGGGCACAACTAGTGCGCAACTCGGGCGTAGCTAGTGTCGAACTGAGAAGCAACCAAGACGCAACTTGGGCGCAACTAGGGCGCAAGTAGGGCGCAACTAGGGCACAAGTAGGGCGCACGTGGGGCACAATTAGGCACAACTAGGGTGCAACTAGGGTGTGACTAAGGTGTAGCTAGTGCCCAGCTGCGACGCAGCTAGGGTGCAACTAGGATGCAAGTAAGGCATTACTCGGGCGCAAGTAGGGCGCAACTAGGGCACAAGTAGGGCGCAAGTGGGGCACAATTAGGCACAACTAGGGTGCAACTAGGGTGTGACTAAGGTGTAGCTAGTGCCCAGCTGCGACGCAGCTAGGGTGCAACTAGGATGCAAGTAAGGCATTACTCGGGCGCAAGTAGGGCGCAACTAGGGAGTGTCAGAACTATCATGTCAACGTCACAAGACATCCAGAATATGGGGGCAAACCAGAATATTACCAGAATGCCCACATTGGAAAATTCAGGAAAATCCCCAAGCTACCGGCTCAGCTTTGAGCGAGCACCCAGAACCTTGGCGGCAAGCCCGTTACCCGGTAACCGCGTAATCACCGGCCGAAATCGCCTACGGGCCAACCAAACTGGCGCGAGCGGCCCAACGGCAAGAAGCACGTGGTGCGGTCCTCGCTCCAGGACAAACGGAGAAGACCAGGCTGGACCCGCCAAAAGTGACAACGGACAGAACCCCCGAACCAAGACGATTCTGCGGAGACGCGAAGCGTCTCCGCACTCTGCAAAAGCAGCAGCAGCAGCAGCACGGCTCAGGATGCACTGGTCCTACAAGCCACCATAGTCCATAGTGCTAGTCTAGGCTAGGTGTAGTACTTAAGCCAATGTACCTGCAATATTCTGTTTAACCTAGTCATTCTATGGTTCACCCTTTCCGTGTTGCCCGCCTTCGGGCTCTGGCTCCTTTCTTCCCCATTCTTCTCCTGATTCTCACTCTGCCTGTGTTGAGCCCAAACCTGCACGTTCTGTGGCCACACTGTTCTTCCGTCCTTTACCAGCAATCGCTCATTCGCCTTTGCTCACTCACAGCCCGTCCTCAGTTGTAGAGGCTCGTCCCGTTGGCGGCCCGCACCACGGTACTGCGGCCATTATCAACCTCATCTTCCAAGGCCCGGGTCCTGCCCTGCCTCCACGCTGTCCTAACAAGACATCTTCCACGCTTCACCGATGTACTCTCCATGCTCATCACGTCTCCGGTTAACTCGCTGGTTTGGCTTCTGCCCTTGTGGCACCGCCTCCACGCAATCATCTCATTCCGCTACTTCTGCTCTGTCCATGATTCCTCACGCTAGTATCCTTTCAGTCAGCTTCATCCATATACTTGCCGCGCTTCGTTCATATACTATCCCTCAGTCTACGTGCTCGTCCTTTGGTGCTACAGCACCTGTTGGACGTTCAGCCCGCGCCTCGGCGTTGAGGCTCGTCTCCTGGCTCGCCCGCACCTAGGAGCGCACCCACTTCAGTATCAGCTGCGCACAGCATTTTGCTGACATGGTATCAGAGCGTGGCAAAAGATCCTAAGCCGTTCATCCTCATCTATCTGCCCCCTGCATGTCATGTTGCCTAAAGCTCCGACCTGAAGCGCACTTCCGCTGTACCGCTCTGCAGCAGCTTTTGGCAGCATCGTTCTTCATCAGCAGCATCCCTGTCCTAAGTACCACAATCACAAGCATCATCTTTGCACCACAGCAGCTCTCTCCATTAGAAGCATTGCATTATCACCTACAGCAGCAATGCTTCTCTCCTCGATGTGCCTTCCTTCAGCTGCTCGTACCTCATCAATGGTCTCAAACTCTCCGAACCCAACAACAGCAACATGTGGAAATCATGGCTTCTCTGCCCTTCCTCCATCAAGGACTGACCTCCAGCTTCACCAGCCTGGCGTTCCTGGCTGTTGCAGGAAGACACGAGCAACATCTAGATTGCGACTGCCCCTACTGCTCTCTTACTGGCTACTTCCCAGCTCTATCCCAGCACCAGCTCCTTCCTCCCTGAAAATACAGCATCCGGCTGCTTCTACAACTCCCCTTTCTCTCGCTACTCCTTGATGCACTGAAGCGTCTTACCCTTCTATGCCTCTAGCTTCAGTGCGGCCTCCTGGGCTTCCTAAGTACGTGTCTCACCATCACGCTCCGGAGCTTCATGCCTCTCTCTCCTGCCCTCCACTTAGTACGGCTCATCTTCGTAACATCCACCAAACACGTCACCACCCCTCATCCTCTCCGGAATACCCTGATTGAGCTTCTACCTCTTCCTCCCCGGACCTCGCACAAACCTCGCAGACCTTCACAAGCACAACTCCTCACAACCTCTCACACAGCAATGGCAAACCTCCCACTGCAGCAGCAACTCAGTCAAGAGGACGTCAATGGCCCCAACTTCCTGTGTGTGACATGTACTACCCTCTCGCCTGTTCAGACACAACTAGTTGGTCATCTCTCCTCTCCCTCCCACGAAATCAAACATACAGTCAACAGCCCGCCAACCTCAAGTAGCATGCTATAGCACTCTCTTACAGCCAACCGCCATCAGCAACTGAGTCCGATGCCTTCCAAGACACACTCTCGAAGACGAAGACGTTGGCTACTAAAACAGGTTGCCTGTCATTCCGAGTACCCACAACACCAATCAAGCAAATCAACCCTCTTCGCCAGCTCTCCCCTCTCCTCCATAAACCCCATCAAGGCCGTGTCCTCCAATCTTGCTCCACCAAGTGACCTCCAAACCTTCACCGCCGACTGGCCAGCTTTCCTTTCCCTCACCTTACCTAGCAACACTGTCACCTTCATCCCTCAACTGACACTTCCTACGGACACCAACAGTTCAACAACTTCCCCCTCAACATCCGCGCCAGTGGAATCATGCACCACCATCTACACCAACCAGCCATCTGCAACAACACGCCCTCCTTTCTTGTCTACCTCGCTGAGCCCCCATCCAGCAAGAACATCCTCAACAAAATCCTTCACTCTTCCTCTTCCCAAACTCTCTCTAATCTCCTCTCCCCGTGTGCACTCTCGCCTCCTCATGCAAAATCTCTATGGAATCACTGACTGGACTCCTAACTGCTCGATATCATCCCAAGGCCTCGCACTGATCAAGAACCATATCTTCGTCACCACCAGATCAGCAGCTCACTACTGGGATCAGGCTTCATGTCTTGTGAGCTTGGGGGTGGCTGTCAGAACTATCATGTCAACCTCACAAGACACCCACAATATGGGGGCAAACCAGAATATTACCAAAATGCCCACATCGGAAAAATCAGGGAAATCCCCAAGCTACCAGCTCAGCTTTGAGCGAGCACCCAGAACGTTGGCGGCAAGCCCGTTACCCGGTATCCGCGTAATCACCGGCCGAGATCGCCTACTGGCCAACCAAACTGGTGCGAGCGGCCCAACGGCAAGAAGCGCGCGGTGCGGTCCTCGCTCTAGGAAAAACCAAGAAGACCAGGCTGGTGAACGTTGACCATTTGTGACTTGTGTTATGGGTTGTGAACGTTGACCACCCATGTAGATATTCTTTGGTCATGGTCAGTGACATATGCCTAGCTTGGTTGTTCGGTGTGCATAGTAGCCTCACCTTGCCACCACGTATTGAAGTTCTTTTCCCATTCTAGTCAATACATATGGTTCCCAAACCATTGTCTCTCCCTTTGACCATTTGTGACTCGTGTTATGAGTTGTCAATGTTGACCACACATAGTGGACTGAATTGGTCATAGTCAGTGACGTATGCATCATTTGGTTGGTCACTATGCACGCTAGTCACACCGTGCCACTACTTGTTGAAGGTCTTTGTACTTGCTATTTGATAACTTGTGTTCCCAATCCATTGTTTCCCCCTCTGATCATTTGTGACTTGTGTTATGAGTTTTCAACGTTGACCACGCACTATGAGATTCTTTTGGTCGTGGTTAGTGGCATATGCCTTCTTTGGTTTGTCACCGTATGTTGCCACATCGTGTCACTATGTATTAAAGGTCTTTGTGATTTCTAGTTGACAGCTAGTGTTCCCAAACCATTGTTACCCCCTTTGACTATATATGACTCTTGTTGTGAGTTGTCAACGTTGACCACGTGAAGTGAAATTCTTTGGTCATGGTCAGTGACATATGCATACTTTGGTTGGTCACTTTGCATGGTAGCCACTCTGTGCCACTACATATTGAAGGTCCCTGTACTTGCTAGTCGATAACTAGTATTCACAAACCACTGTTTCCTCCTCTGACCATTTGTGACTCGTGCTATAAGTTGTCCAAGTTGACCACACAAAGTGACATTCTTTGGTCATGGTCAGTGGCATATGCTTACTTTGGTTGGTCATTGTACATGGTAGCCACACCGTGCCACTACTTATTGAAGGTCCTTGTGCTTGATAGTTGATACCGGTGTTCCCAAACTATCATTTCCCCATCTGACCATTTGTGACTCGTATTATGAGTTGTCAACATTAACCACATGCAGCGGATTTCTTTGGTCAAAGGCAGTACATAAGCCTCCTTTGGTCGGTCATTGTGCATGGCAGCCACACCGTGCTACTACTTATTGAAGGTCGTTGTACTTGCTAGTTGAAAAATAGTATTCCAAAACCATTGTTTCCCCCTCTGACCATTTGTGACTCGTGTCATGGGTTGTGAACGTTGACCACCCATATTGAAATTCTTTGGTCATGGTCAATGACATATGCCTAGTTTGGTTGTTCGGTGTGCATAGTAGCCACACTGTGCCACTAGTTATTAAATTTTTTTGTCCTTTCTAGTCGCTACATATGGTTCCCAAACCATTGTCTCTCCCTCTGACCATTTTTGACTCGTGTTATGTGTTGTCAATGTTGACCACACATAGTGGAATTCTTTGGTCATCGTCAGTTACGTATGTTATCCTTGGTTGGTCACTGTGCACGCTAGCCACACCGTGCCACTACTTGTTGAAGGTCTTTGTACTTGCTAGTTGATAACTAGTGTTCCCAACCCATTGTTTCCCCCTCTGACCATTGGTGCCTCGTCTTATGAGTTTTCAACGTTGACCACACACATTGTGAAATTCTTTTGGTCATGGTTAGTGGCATATGCCTACTTTGGTTTGTCAATGTACATGGTTGCCACGTCGTGTCACTATGTATTGAAGGTCTTTGTGCTTTCTAGTTGATAGCTAGTTTTCCCAAACCACTGTTACCCCCTCTCACTATCTGTGACTCTTGTTGTGAGTTGTCTATGTTAACCACATGAAGTGAAATTCTTTTGTCATGGTCAGTGACATATGCATACTTTGGTTGGTCACTGTGCATGGTAGCCACACTTTGCCATTACATATTAAAAGTCTTTGTACTTGCTAGTCGATAACTAGTATTCACAAACCATTGTTTCCCCCTCTGACAATTTGTTATTCGTGTTATGAGTTGTCAAAGTTGACCACACATAGTGACATTCTGTGGTCATCGTCAGTGACATGCCTACTTTGGTTGGTCATTGTACATGGTAGCCACACCGTGCCACTACTTATTGAAGGTCATTGTGCTTGCTAGTTGATACCTGGCGTTCCCAAACCACCGTCCCCCCCTCTGATCATTTGTGACTCGTATTATGAGTTGTCAACGTTGACAACACACAGCGGATTTCTTTGGTCAAAGGCAGTACACATGCCTACTTTGGTCGGTCATTGTGCATGGTAGCCACACCGTGCTACTACTTCTTAAAGAACGTTATACTTGCTAGTTGCAAACTAATATTCCGAAACCATTGTTTTTCCCTCTAACCATTTGCGACTTGTGTTATCGGTTATGAACGTTGACCACCCATATTGATATTCTTTGGTCATGGTCAGTGACATATGCCTAGTTTGGTTGTTCGGTGTGCATAGTAGCCTCACCATGCCACTACGTATTAAAGTTCCTTGTCCTTTCTAGTCAATACATATGATTCCCAAACCATTGTCTCTCCCTCTGACCATTTGTGTTTCGTGTTATGAGTTGTCGATGTTGACCACACATAGTGGACTTCTTTGGTCATAGTCAGTGACGTATGCATCCTTTGGTTGGTCACTGTGCATGCTAGCCACACCGTGCCACTAACTGCATGACCAAAACATAAGCCCTCAGATTGGTGAGTTCAAATAGAGTGAATGACTGGCCGCCACAGCCATTTTGGCTGAGACGTGCCACGGCAAAACTGATACGGTCGTCATAGGGCACGAATGTCAAAACATGCATCCTAGCCTAATCTGTCTATTGTGCTTTGGTCACACCTTCATTTTGTCTATTGTGCTTTGGTCTCGTTGTCATTGTTTGAATGGTAATTTGATCACATTGTCTCTGTGTCTATGATGTTTACGTCACGTTATCACTGTTTCAATGGTACTTTGGTCACACATTTAGTGTGGCTATAGTGCCTTTGTCGCATCATCAGCTTTTCAATGGTACTTTGGTAACATTTTTAGTGTGTCTATACTTCTTGTTTACATGAAATATAAACGTCCTAGACACGCATATTTGTTTAGTGTTGTGGAGGGTCTTTTGACAAAGTCCCTCCACTGGTGAAAGTGCACCCACGCACCCAAACTGGTTTGGCCTTGTACTTTGCTGCAGCTTAACAACTATCATCTATGTGTCTGCCTCCACACCCCCACCCGTCTCACCCCCTACGCTGGTGTACCAACACCGCTGTCCAGTCAGTCCACCACTCATCTCCCATCCACCCTTGTCTCCACCATCCCTCCATCTTTCCCGCTCTCGCTACGCCAAGGCTTGTGCCCCGGCAACATGTGTTGCATGCTGGGTGCTGCTTTGAGTCGGCATACAGTTTCATATTTCTTGTCTAAACCATATACCTTAGCCCATAATACCATAGATAGTGAAAGTGTGACCAAAGCACCATTGAAATACTGATGATTTGATCTAAGCATCATAGACACAGTGAAAGCGTGACCAAAGTACCATTGAAACTGTGATAACGTGACCAAAGCACAAACAACACAGTTAGAGCGTGACCAAAGCACCATTTCAACAGTGATGACGTGAGCATAGCACCATACACACGCTGAACGTGTGACAAAAGCACCATGGAAATAGTAATGAAATGATCTAAGCACTATAAACACAGTCAAAGTGTGACCAAAACATCACTTAAATAGTTATAAAATGACCAACGCACCATAGACACATTGAAAGTGTGAGCAAATCACCATTAAAACAGTAATAATGTGACCTAAGCACCATATGCAGAGTGAAAGGGTGACCAACGTACCATTGAAACAATGATCGTGCAACTTAAGCACTATAGACACAATAAAGTGTGACCCACGCACCATTGAAAGGGTGATAACGTGACCAAAGAAGCATAGACACAGAGAGTGTGTAACCAAAGCACCATTGAAACAAAGATAATGTGACCAAGGCACAACAGACAGAGTAAATGAGTGACCAAAGTACCATTGAAAGAGTGATAATGTGACCAAAGCACCATAAACACAGTGAAGATGTAACCAAAGTACCATTAGAACAGTGATAACGTGACCTAAGCAGCGTAGGTACAGTGATAAGGTGACCAGAGCACCATTAAAACACCAATCATGTGACTTAGGCACTATAGACGCAATAAAGTGTGACCAAAGCACCATTGAAACAGTTATAACATGATCAAAGCAGCATACACATGGAGAAAGTGTAACCAAATCACAATTGATACAGTGATAATGTGACCAAGGCACCACAGACATAATGAAGATGGGACCAAAGCACCATTGAAAGAGTGATAATGTGATCAACGCACAACAGAAATAATAGACGTGTGACCAAAGCACTGTTGAAACAGTGATTATGTGACCTAAGCACCATAGACACACTGAAAGTGTGACCAAGGCATAAGTAACTTAGTGATCATGTGACTAAATGACCATAGACCCAATGAAGGTGTGTCAAAGGCACCATTTAAAAGGTGTTAAAGTGACCTACGCACCACACACACGTAAACAGGTTACCAAAACACAATTGAAACAATGATAATGTAACATAAGCACCTGAGACACAGTGAAACTATGAGGAAAGCACCATTGAAATGAGGATAATGTGACATACGTACCATAAAAGCAGTGAAAGAGTGACCAAAGCACCATTGACACCAAGATAATGTGACCTAAGCACTATAGACACAGTGAAAGTGTGACCAATATTACCACTGAAATGGTGATAATGTGACATAGGCACCATAATTATAGTGAACGTGTGACCAAAGCACCATTGAAATGGCGATGATGTGACCAACGTACCATAGACATAGTGAAAGTGTAGCCAAAGCACAATTGAAAGAGTGACAATGTGACAAAAGCACCATAGAACTAGTGAAAGTGCGATGAAAGCACTGTCGCAACTGTGATAATGTGACCATAGTACCATAGACACTATGAAAGTATGATCAAAGCACCATTCAAATAGTGCTAATGTGACCTTAGCACCATAGACACAGAGAAAGTGTGTCCAAAGCACCATTGAAACAGTGACAATGTGACATAAACACTAGATACACGGTAAAAGTGTGAATAAAGCACCACTGAAATAGAGATAATGTAACCTAAGCACAATACAAAGAGGAAAGTGGTGACCAAAGCACCGTTGAAATGGGACTAAGGTGACCAATGCACCATAGACACAGTGAAAGTGTGACCAAAGTACCATTGAAACGGCAATAATGCGACCAAAGTACCATGGAAACAGTGAAAGTATGACCAAAGCACCATTTAAACAGTGAAAACGTTACCAAAGCATTATAGACACAGTGAAAGTGTGATGAAAGCACCGTTGAAATTGTGAGAATGTGACCAAAGAACCATAGATATAGTAACGGTTTCACCAATCTTTGACATAGTGAGAATGTGACCCAAGCACCATATACACAGTGAATCTGTGACCAAAGCACAATGCAAATAGTGACAAAAGTGCCCTTAGCACTATAGCCACAGTGAAAGTGTGACCAGCGCATCATTAAAACAAGTATAATGTGACCAAAGCACCATAGACATGGTGAAAGTGTGAGCAAATAACAATCAAAACAGTGATAATGTGACCTAGGAACTATAGAAACAGTGAACGGGTGACCAAAGTACCTTTGAAACAGTGATCATGTGACCTAAGGACTATAGACACTGTAAAATTGTGAAAAAAGCCCCATAGAAATAGTGATACTTCGACCAAATCAGCATGGACACATAGAAAGTCTAGCCAAAGCACCATTTAAATAGTGTTAATGTTACCAAGGCACCACAGACAAAGTAAAAGTGTGACCAAAGTACCATTGAAAGAGTGATAAAGTGACCAAAGCACCATAGACATAGTACAAATGTGACAAACACATCATTGAAACAGTGATAATATGACATAAGAATGACTGAGAGTCAAAGTGTGACCAAAGCACCATTCGAACAGTGACAATAATGATAAATGACCATAGACGCCGTGAAAGTGTGTTAAAAGGAGCATTGAACCAGTGAGAATGTGACATAGGCACCAAGGACACAGTAAAGCTATGACCAAAGCACCATTCAAACAATTGTCATGTGGCCAAAGCACCATAGACACAGGGATAGTGTGTCCAAAGTACCATTGAAAACATGATATAAGCACTATATATACAGTGACATTGTGACCAAAGTGCCACTGAAACACTGATAATGTGACCTAAGCACCATAGAAAAAGGTGAAACTATGACCAAATCACCTTTGAAAGAATGATAACGTGACCAGACCACCATAGCCACACTGAAAGTGTGACTAAAGCACCATTTAAACAGTGGCGATATGATGAATGCACCATAGACACAGTAAAAGTGACCAAAGCACCATTCAAACTGTGATAATGTGACCAACGCACCATGGACACAGTGAAATTGTGAGTTAAGCACCATTGAAACCGTGTTAATGTGAGCAAAGCACCATATACATAGTAAAAATGTGACCAAAGCACCATTGAGACAGTGGTAATCTGACATAAGTACCATAAATAGTTTAAGTGTGACCAAACCACAAATGAAACAGTGATGATGTGATCTACCCACCATAGACACAGTGAAATTGTGACCAAAGTACCGTTGAAACAATGACAACGTGACCAAAGCATAATAGACGGAGTGAGAGTGTGAGAAAATCTACATAAAACAGTGATAATGTGACCCAAGAACTATAAACAAAGTGAAAGGGTGATCAAAGTACAATTGAAACAGTGACCATTTACATAAGAACTATAGACACGGTAAACGTGTGATCTAAACACCATTGAAATAGTGATAATGTGACCAAAGCAGCATAGACACTCTGGAAGTGTAACCAATGCACAGTTGAAAACATGATAATGTGACCAAGGCACCTTAGACACAGTGACCGTGTGACCAAAGCACAATCGAAAGAGTGATAATGTGACCAAAGCACCATGGACACAGTGAAAATGTGACCAAAGCACCATAAAAACAGTGATAATGTGACCTAAGCACCATAGACACAGTTAACGTGTGACTAAAGCACCATTGAAATTGTGATAATGTCACCTAAACACCATAGATATTGTGAAAGTGTGACCAAAGCACCATTTAAACTGTGATTATGTGACCATAGTAGCATAGACACAGTGAAAGTGTGACCAAAGCACCGTTGACATAATGATAATGTGACCAACGCACCATGAACACAGTGAAGGTGTGTCCAAAGCACCCTTGAACCAGTGATAATGTGACCTAAGCACCATAGACACGGTGTGACAGTAACAAACGCACCATTGACATAGTGATAATGTAACATATGCATCATAGATACGGTGAAGGTGTGACCAAAGCACCATTGAAACCGTGACATTGTAACATAAACATTGTAGACACATTGAACATGTGACCAATGGACCATGAAATGGTGATAATGTGACCTCATAACTATAGATAAAGTAAATGTGTGACCAAAGCACCAGTGAAACCACAGTGATGTGACCAAAGCACCATAAACACACTAAACCTGTGATGAAAGTACCATTGTAACTGTGATAATGTGACCATAGCACCATAGACACAGTGAAAGTATGACCAAATCACCATTGAAATAGTGATAATGCAATCTAAGGACCATAGACACGGAGAAAGTGTGACCAAACCACCATTGGACCCGTGATAGTGTGACCTAAGCACTATATGCACACTTAAAACATGACCAAGTCACCACTGCAGCGGTGATAATGGGACCTAGGCACCATGGAAACAGCAAAAACGTGACCAAAGCACAATTGAAACGGCGATAATATGACTAAACCACCATAGACACATTGAAAGTGCGACCAAAAGCACCATTGAAATGGAAGTAATGTGACCAAAGTAGCGTAGACACGGTAAGAGTATGACCAACGCACCATTGAAAGAGTGATAATGTGACACAAGCACCATATACACCGTGAAAACTTGACCAATGCACCATTCAAATCGCGATGATATGACCAAAGCAATACGGATACATAAAGGTGTGACAAAAAACCATTTAAATGGTTATAATGTCACCTAAGCATCATAGATGGTATGAACGTTCGACCAAAGCACCATTGAATTAGTGATAATGTCATATAAGCACCATAGACACCGTTATAGTGTGACCAAAGTACCATAAAAGAATTGATGATGTGACCAAAGCACAATGGACAAAGGAAACGTGTGACCAAAGCACCATTGAAACAGTGATGACGTGACCTAAACACTACAGAAACAGTAAAAGTGTGACCAAGGCATCAATGAACCAGTGATAATGTGGCCAAAGCACCATAGACGCACTGAACGTGTGACCAAAGCACCATGGAAATAGTCATGAAAGTGACCTAAGAACTATATACACAGTGAAAGTGTGACCCTATCATCATTCAAACAATTCCAATGTGCCCAAAGCACCATATTCACAGTAAACGTGTGAGCAAATTGCGATTAAAGCTGTGATAATGTGACCTAGGCACTGTACACACGGTAAAAGGGTGACCACGGTACCGTTGAAACAGTGATCATATGACATTGGTACTATAGACATAGTAAACATGTGACCAAAGCACCATTTAAACACTGATTATGTGACCAAAGCAGCATAGACGCAAATAAAGTGTACCCAAAGCACCACTGAAACATGGATAATGTTCCCTAGGCACCAGAGACACAGTGAACTTGTGACCAAAGTACCATTGAAAGAGTGATAATGTGACCAAATCACCATAGACAGGGGGAAATCTGACCAACGCACCATTGAAACAGTGATAACGTGACATAAGCACCATACACGGTTAAAGTATGACCAAAGTACCATTGAAACAATGATAATGTGAAAGAAACACCATAGACACTGTGAAAGCGTGTTCAAAGCACCATTGAAATAGTCATACTATGACCTAAGCACCATAGACACAGTGAAGCTGTGACCACAGCACCATTGTAACAGTGATAATTTGACCTAAGCACCATAGACACAGTTATAGTGTGACCAAAGCACCATTGAAAAAGTGATAATGTGACACAAGCACTATAAATACAGTGAATCTGTGACCAAAGTACCACTGAAAAGGTGATAATGTGGTGCTAGCACCATAAAAGGGATGAAAGTGTGACCAAAGCACCATTGAAACAGCGATAATGTGACGAGAACACCATAGCCACAAAGAAACAATGACCAAAGCACCATTAAAACAGTGATAACATGACAAAAGCACCATAGACAGAGTGAAAGTGTAACCAAAGCACCATTGAAACATTGATGACGTGACCAACGCACCATACACACAATGAAAGTATGGCCAAAGTACCATTTAACCAGTGATAATGTGACCAAAGCACCATACACACTGTGAAAATGTGATTACAGCACCATTGAGACAGCGATAATTTTACATACGCACCATAAATAGTGAAGCTGTGACCAAAGCACCATTGAAACAGTGATGATGTGATATGAGCACCATCAACACAGTGAAAATGTGACCAACGTACCATTGAAACAGTGAGAATGTGACCAAATCATCACAAACACAGTGGGAGTGTGAGCAGATCACCCGTAAAACAGTGATAATGTGACCGAATCACTATAGAAATAGTAAAAGGAAGACCAACGTACCATTGAAACAGTGATCATGTGACCTAAGCAACATAGACACGGTAAGCGTGTGACCAACGCACCAATGAAACAGTGACAATGGAACCAAAGCAGCACAGACAAAAAGAAAGTGTAACCAAATGCACCATCGAAACAGTGATAATGTGACCAATGCACCAGAGGCATAGTGAACGTGTTACCAAAGCACCATTGAAAGAGTGATAATGTGACAAAAGCACCATTGCCACTGTGACTGACGCACCATTTAAACAGTGATAACGTGACATAAGCATGATAGATACAGTTAGAATGTGACCAATGCACCATTGGACGATTGATAATGTGACCTAAGCACCATAGACACCGTGAAAGTGTGACCAAAGCACCATGAAAATAGTGATAATGTGACCTAAGCAGCGTAGACATAGTGAAAGTGTTACCAAAGCACCATTGACATAGTGATAACAGTACCAAAGCACCATAGACACAGTGAATGTGTGTCCAACGCACCATTGGATCAGTGATAATGCGACCTTAGCACCATATACACGTAAACGGGTCACCAAAACACCATTCAAACAGTGATAATGTGACCAAAGCACCATAGACACAGTGAAATTGTGACCAACACACGATTGAACTACTGACAATGTGACATAAGCACCATAGACACAACAAAAAAGTGACCAAATCATCATTGAAACCGTGATAATGTAACCACAGCACTGCAGACACAGTCAAAGTGTGAGAAAACGACCACTGAATTGGGGATAATGTGACCTAAGCACTATAGGTACAATAAAGGGTGACTAAAGTTACATTGAAACCACGATGATGTGACCAAAGTACCATGTACACAGTGAAATTGTTACCAAAACACCATTGAAAAAAAGTGGAAATGTGAGCAAAGCACCATAGACACAGTGAAAGTGTGATGAAAGTACCATTGCAATTGTGATAATGTGACCACAGCACTATGGAACCAGTGAAAGTGTGACCAAATCACCATTAAAATAGTGATAATGTGACCTAAGTACCATAGAGACCGATAAAGTGTGACCAAACTGTCATTGGGACCGTGATAATGTGACATAAGCACTTTATACACAGTGAACATGTGACCAAGTCATCACTGAAACGGTAATAACGTGACCTAAGCACTATAGAAATAGTGAAAGTCTGACCGAAGCACCATTGAAACGGATATATGCGACCAAAGCACAGTAGACAAGGAGAGAGTGTGATCAAAGCACCATTGAATCCGTGATAATGTGACCAAAGCACCATGGATATAGGAAAGGTATCACCAATCATTGAAAGTGTGATAATGTGACGTAAGCACCCTATACACATTGAAAGTATGAGCTGTGCAACATTGAAATAGTGATAATATGACCAAAGTACCACAAATAAATAAAGGTGTGACCAAACACCATTCAAACAAAGATAATGTGACCTAAGCATCATAGACACAATGAAAGTGTGACCAAAGCACCATTGAAACAGAGATAATGTGACCTACGCACCATAGACACAGTAATAGTGTGACCAAAGCACCATTGAAGAGGTGATAATGTCACTCAAGCACTATAAGCACAGTGAACTTGTGACCAAAGTACCACTGAAACGGTGATTAGTGATCTCGCACCATAGACAAAGTGAAATTGTGACCAAAGAACCATTGAAACAGCAGTACTTTTACCAAAGCACCATAGAAGCAATAAACATGTGACCAATGCACCATTAAAACAGTGATGATGTGACCAAAGTATCATAGACACAGGTAAAGTGTCACCAAAGTACCATTGAAGTAGTGAAAATGTGACATAATCACCATAGACAAGTAAACGTGTGACCAAATAACTGTTGAAATAGTGATAACGTGACCTAAGCACCATATACACTGTGTAGCTGTGACAAAAGTACCATTGAAATAGTGACGATGTGACCTAAGCACCATAGACACGGTGAAAGTGTGACCAAAGCACCATTGAAACTGTGATAAGATGACCAAAGCACCATAGGCATAGTGAAAGTGTGATGAAACCACCATTGAAACTTTGATAATGTACACATAGCACCATAGACACAGTGAAAGTGTGAACTAAGCACCATAGACACAGTGAAAGTGTGAACAACGCACCATTGAAAGCATGATCATGTGACCTCAGCACTATAGACAAAGTGAAACTCTGACCACTGCACCTTTGAAACAACCATAATGTCACCAAAGCATCATAGACACAGCGATTGTATGACCAAAGCACCATTGACAGTGATAATGTGACCAAAGCGCCATAGACAAAGAGGAAGTGTGATCAAAGCACCATTCGAACAATAACAATGTGAAGAAAGCAACATAAACATAGTGAAAGTGTGACCAAAGTACCACTGAAATAGTGATCATGTGTCCTCAACACCATAGCCACTATGAAAGTGTGACCAAAGCACCATTGGAATAGTGATAATTTGACTTAAGCACCATAGACACAGTGATAGTGTGATTAAATCACCATTGAGAGGTTTGAATGTGACATAAGCACTAAAGACACAATGAACGTGTGACCAAAGTACCACTCGAATGGTGATAATGTGACCTACGCACCATGGAGAAAGTGAAAGCGTGATTAAAGCACCATTGTAACAGTGACAATGTGACCAAAGAATCATAGACAATATGAAAGTGTGATTAAAGCACCATTGGAACTGTGATAATGTGACCAAAGCACCGTAGACATAGTGAAAGTTTGACCAAAGCACCATTCAAGCAGAGATAATGTGACCAAGGCACCATAGACACAGTGGACATCTGACCAAAGCACCATAGAAACTGTGATAATGTGAACTAAGCACCATAGACACAGTGCAAGAATGAACATGGCACCATTGAGATTGTGATAATGTGACTTAAGCACAATATACACAGTGAAAGTGTTACCAAAGCACCATTAAAACAGTGATAATGTGACCTACGCACTATAGACACAGTGCAAGTGTAACCAAAGCACCACGAAAATGGTGGTAATGTGACATGAGCACCCCATACACCGTGAAAGTAAGACCAAAGTACCATTGAAACACTGCCAATATGACCAAACCACCATACAAACAATGAAAGTGTAACCAAACCACCATGAACACAATGATAATTTGACCAAAGTACCACAAACACAATGAAAGTGTGACCAAAGCAAGATTAAAACAGTGATAATGTGACCAAGGCACCATATACACAGTGAAATTGGGACCAACGCACCATTAAAACAGAAAAAAGGAGACCAGAGCACCATATACACGATGAAAGAGTGACAAGCGCACCATTGAAATAGTGATGACGTGACCTAAGCACCACATGTACAGTGAAGGGGTGACCAAAGCATCATTAAACCAGTTATAATGTGATGAAAGCACCATTGACATAGTGCAAGTGTGACCAAATCACCATTGAAAGAGTGATAGTGTGACATAAGCACTATAGACACAGTGAAAGGGTGACCAATGACCTTTGAAACAGTGATAATATGACCCAAACACCATATATACAATGAAAGTGTGACCAAAGCACCATTGGAACAGGGATAATGGGACATAAGCACTATAGACACAGTGAAAGCGTGACAAAGCAACACTGAAACGGTGGTAATGTGACATAAGCATCATAGACACATGGAAAGTGTGACCAAAGCACCATTGAAACAGTAATAATCTGACCAAAGCACCATAAAAACACAGAAAGTGTCATCGAATCACCCTAAAACGATGATAATGTGACCAAAGCACCATAGACATAATGAACATGTGATCAAAGAACCATTTAAACAGTGTTTATGTGACCAAAACACCATAATAACAGTGAAACTATGACCAACGCACCTTTGACAAGTGATTCTATGACCTAAGCACCATAGACACAATGAACGTGTGACCAAAGCACCATTGAGACAGTGGTTATTTGACCTAAACACCAAAGACACAGTGAAAGTGTGACCAAAGCACCATTGCAACAGTGATAATGTGACCTAATCACCATAGACACAGTGTAAGTGTGCCTAAAGCACCATTGAAATAGTGATAATGTAACCAAAGCACCATAGACACAGGGAAAGTGTGACCAAAGCACCATCAAAACAGTGCTAATGTGACGTTGGCATCTTAGACACGTAAACGTGTGACCAAAGCACCATAGACATAGTGAAAGTGTGACCAAATAACTAATGAAACAGTGATAATGTGACATAAGCACCATAGACACAGTGAACGTGTGACCAGATAACCATTCAAATAGTGATAATGTGACCAAAGCACTGTACACCTAGTGACTGTGCGAGGAAAGCACCGTTGAAACCGTGATAATATGACCCACGCACAATGGACACGTAAAAGTGTGACCAAAGTACCATCTAAACGATTATAACGTGACCTAAGCACTATAGACACGGTGGAATTGTGACCAAGGCACCATTCAAACAGTGACAATATGACCCAAGCACCATAGACACATTAAAAGTGTAACCAAAGCACCGTTGAAACCGGTATAATGTGACATACGCAGCACACACAATGCAAACGTGTGACCAAATCACCATTGAAACGGCAATCATGTGACCAAAACACCACAGACAAAGTGAACATGCGACCAAAGCACCACTGAATAAGTGATAATGTGACCAACACACAATAGACACAGAAAACCTTTGATCAACGGACCATTGCAAGTGAAATAGTGTGACCAAAGCACCATATACACAGTGAATGCATGACCATAGCACCGTTGAAATAGTGATAATGTGACCTTAACACCATAGACAAAGTGAACGCATGACCAAAGCACCATTAAGACAGTGAACATTAGACATAAGCACCATAGGCATAGTGAAAGTGTGACCAAAGCACCATTGAACAAGTCATAATGTGACCTTAGCACTATAAAGATAGCAAAAATGTGACCAAAGGACCATTGAACAAGTCATAATGTGACATAAGCACTATAGACATAGTAAACGTGCGACCAACGCACCATTGAAACAGTGCTAATGTGACCGAAGTACCAGAGATAGAGTGAAAGCGTGACCAAAGAACCATTAGAATAGTGATAATGTGACCAAAGCACCGTAGACATAGTGAAAGTGTGACCAAGGCACCATTGAAATAGTAATAATGTGATTTAAGCACCATAGACACAGTGACAATGTGATCAATGCACCATATAAACAGTGATAATGTGAGCAATGCACCATAGACATGGTGAATGTGTGACCAAAGCACCATTGAACTAGTGATTATGTGACATATGCAGCATAGACACATAAAACTGTGGCCAAAGCACCATTGAAATAATTATAATATGACATAAGCACCGTAGATGTAGTGCAACTATGACTTAAGGACCATCAAAGCAATGATGATGTGACATATGCACCATGACATTGTGTAAGTGTGACCACACCAGTGAAACAGTGATAATGTAACCTAAGTACTATAGAAACTTTGAAAGTGTAACCAAAGCACAACAAAAATGGTGACAATGTGACCTAAGGACAATATACACAGTGAAAGTGTGACCAAAGCACCATTGAAATAGTGATCATGTGAGCCCAGTACCATAAACACAGTGAAAGTGTGTCCAAATCAACATTGAAATAGTGGTAACATGACCTAAGCATTATCAACACACTAAATGAGTGACCAAAGCACCATTGAACAAGTGAAAATGTGACATAAGCACTATAGACACTATGAAAGTATGACCAACGCACCATTGAAACAGTGATAATTTGACCAAAGCACCATAGACACATGGAAATTGTGACCAAAGCACCATTGAAACAGTGATGATGTGACCAAAGCACCATAGACACAGTGAAAACGTGACCAAAGCACAATTGAAACAGTGATAATGTCACCTTAGCACCATTGGCAGAGTAAGAGTGTTACTAAAGCACCATTCAACCAGTGATAAGACGACATAAGCACCATAGAGACAGTGAAACTCTTAACAAAGCATCATTGTAACAGTGATAATGTGACCAAAGCACCATAGATAAAGTAAAGGTGTCACCAATCATTGAAACGATGACAATGTGACCTAATCACCAAAGACACAATGAAAGTGTGACCAATGCACTATTTAAATAGTGATTATATGACCAAACCACCACTAAAACAGTGACAGCATGACCCACACGTCATACATGCAATGAAAATAAGACCAAAGCACCACATTGAAACAGGGTTAATATGACATAAGCACCAAAGACATGTTAAAATGCGACGAAAGCATCATTGAAACACTGATGATGTCACAAAAGTACCATAGACACAATGAAAGTGTGATCAAAGCACGATTGAAACAGCGATGACGTAACCTAAGCACTATAGACACAAAGGAAAGTGTGACCAAATCATCATTGATATAGTGATTATGTGACCAAATCACCATAATAACAGTGATATTGTGACTTAAGCACCATGGAGACGGTAAAAAGGTTACCAAGGCACCATGGAAACAGTGATAAAATGACCTGAGCACTATAGATATAGTGGAAGTATGACCAGACCACCACGAAAACGGTGAGCATGTGACCTACGCACCATAGACACAGTGAAAATGTGACCACAACACCATTGAGACAGTGATGACTTGACCAAAGCACCATTCTAGAAGTGATAATGTGACCATAGTACCAAAGACACAGTGAAGGTGTGATACAAGCACCATTAGACCCATGATAATGTGATTTAGTAACCATATAAATAGTAATTGTATGACCGAAAAACTATTCAAATAGTGATAACGTGACCAAAGTACGATTGAAACAACGACAATGTGACCTATGCACCATAAACACAGTGAAAGTGTGACCAAAGCACCGTTGAAACAGTGATAATTCGACTTGAACAACATACACACAACGAAGGTGTGAACAATTCACCATGAAAACAGTGATATTGTGACCAACACACCATAAACACAGTAAAAGTGTGACCAACGCACCATTGAAGCAGTGATAATATGATCTAAGCACCATTACCACATTAAGAAGGTGATCATAACACTATTAAAACAGTGATATTTTGACTTCACCATTGTAGACACAGTGAAAGTGTGATCAAAGCAGCATCAAACTAGTGATAATGTAACCTAAGCACTAAAAACACATTGAAAGTGTGAACAAAGCACCATTACAACAGTGATAATGTGGCCAAAGCACCATAGAAACAGTGAATGTATGACCAAAGCACTATTAGAAAGGTGATCACGAGACCAAATAACCATAGAAGCAATGAAAGTGTGACCAAAGCACCATTGAAACAGTGACAATGTGACATAAGTACCAAAGACACTGAGAAAGTGTGACCAGAGTACCATTGGAACAGTGATAAAGTGACCATAGCACCAAAGTCAAACTAAACATGTGACCAAAGAATCATTGAAACAGTGATAATGTGACCAAACCAACATAGACACATAGACATGGGACCAAAGCACAATTGAAACAGTGATTATGTGACCGTAGCATCATAGACAAAGTGAAAGTGTGACTGATGAAGCATTAGACAGTAATAACATGACATCAGCACCATATAAATGGTAGAAGTGTGACCGAAGCACCATTTAAATAGTGATAGTTTGACAAGAGCACCATAGAAACTTCGAATGTGTGCTCCCAACACCACTGAAATAGTGATGATGTTACCAAAGCACCATAGACAGAGAAAGTGTGACCAAAACACCATTGAAACAGTGGTGATGTGACAAAAGCACCATAGGCACAGTAAGTGTGTGACCAAAGCACCATTGAACACTGATCATGAGACCAAAGCACCATAGACAACGTGAAAATGTAACCAAAGTACCAATGAAACATTGATAATGTGATGAGAGCACCAAATACAAAGTGAAAGTGTGATCAAAACACCATTGAAACAGTGATGATGTGATCAAATCGCCATAGACACAGTGAACGTGTGATCGAAGCACCGTTCGAACTGTGATAATGTTACACAAGCACAGTAGACACAGTGAAAGTGTGACCAAAGCACCATCAAGACAGTCAGAATGTGACATAAGCACCATAGACACGGTGAAAGTGTGACCAAAGCACCATTGAAACAGTGACAACGTGACCAAATCACCATATACATAGTTAAACTATGATAAAGCACCATTAAAATAGTGATCATGTAACCAAAGCACCATAGACACAGTGGAAGTGTCACCAATGCACCATTGAAACAGGACTAATGAGACCAAAACACCATTGCCACAATGAAAGTGTGATGAAGGTACCTTTCAAACAGTGATAAAGAGACCAAATCACCATAAACACAGTGAACAGCTGTCCAAAGCACCATTGAAACTGTGATAATAGAACCTAAGGAATATAAGCACAGTGAAGGTGTGACCAAGCACCGTTTAAAAAGTGGTAGTGTGACCTAAGCACAATGGCCACGGTGAAAATAAGACCAAAACACCATTGAAGCAGTGAAACTATGACACACGTGCTATTGACACAGCAAACGTATGACCAAAGCACAATTGAAAGAGTGAAAATGTGACCTAAGCACCATGAACAAAGTGAAAAGGCTACCAAAGCACCACTAAAAAATGATAGTGACTAAGGCTCCATAGGCACAGTGACTATGTGGCCAAAAAACCATTGAAAGAGTGATAACACAACCAAACACCACAGACATCGTGCACTTGTGACCAAAGCTCCATTGAAACAATGATAATGTGACCAAAGCACCACGGACAAAGTAAACGTTGGACCAAAGCATTGTTGAAACAGTCATTATGTGACATACACACCATAGACACGGTGAAAATGTGAACAAAGCACCATTGAAACAGTGGTAAAGTTACAAAAGCACGAAACATACAATGATAGTGTGACCAAAGCACCGTTGAAATAGTGATTATGTCACCTAAGCACCATAGATACGGTGATTGTGTGACCGAATCACCATTACAAAAGTAATAGTGTGACCTCAGCACAACATCCACAGTAAAAGTGTGACAACAACACCATCAAAACCGTAATAATGTTACAAAAGCACCATATCCATGGTGAATGTGTCATAAAAGTACCATTAGAAGAATGATAATGTGACATAAACACTATAGAAATAGTAAATGGATCACAATAACACTATTGAAACAATGATAATGTGATCAAAGTACCACAAACATAGAGACGTGTGACGAGTGTACCATTGAAACATTGATAATGTGACCTAAGCAGCATAAATACTGTGAAAGTGTGACAAAAGCACCATTGAAATAGGGATAATGTGACTTAAGCAACATAGACACAGTGAAAATGTAACGAAAACACCATTATAATACTGATAACATGACCAAAGCACCATAGAAACAGTGAAAGTGTGACTAAGGCACCATCACAATAGTTAGAATGTGACCAAAGCACCATAGCCATGTTGAAAAGGTCACCATAAGACTATTGAATCAGTGATATTGTGATTTAAACATTATAGACAAACTAAAAGTGTGACCAAAGCTCCATTGAAACAATGATAATGTAACCTTAGCACTATAGACACATTAAAAGTGTGAACAAAGAACCATTGAAACAGTGGTAATGTGACCAAAGTACCATAAACACAGTGAAATTGCGACTAAAGCACCATTGAAAAAGTGATAGTGTGACCAAAGCACCATAGACATAGTCAACATGTGACCAAAGCACAGTTGAAACAATGTTAATGTGACCCAAATACCAAAGGCACAGTGAAAGTGTGACCAGAGTACCATTGAAACAGTGAAAATGTGATCAAAGCACAATAGGCAAAGTGAAAGTATGCCCAACGAGCCATTGAAACACTGAAAATAGGACTAACGCACCATAGACACATAGACATGTCACCAAAGCACCGTAGAAAGTGATAATATGACCTAATAACTACATATACATTGAAAGTGTGACAAACCCACCATTGAAACAATGATAATGTTACCTAAGCACCATAGACAGAATGAAAGTGTGACCAATGCACCATATACACCGTTGAATTGTGACCAAAGCACCATGTAAACAGTGACAATGTGACCAAAGTACCATAAACACAGTTAAAGTATGACCCAATCACCATTGAAACAGTGGTAATGTGACCAAAGCACCATGGACACAGTGAAAGTGTGACCAACGCACCATCAAAACAGCTATAATGTGACATAAGCATCAAAGACACAGTGAACATGTGACCAAAGCACTATTAAAATAGTGATAATGTGACCAAGGCACCATAGGCACAGTGTAAGTGTGCCTAAAGCACCATTGAAACAGTGAGAATGTGACATACGCACCATATACAAACTGAATGCGTGACCAAAAGCACCACTCAAACAGTGATAACATGACATAAGCACAGTATACATAGTGAAAGTGTGACCAATTCACCATTGAAAGCGTGATATTAAGACCAAAGCACTATGGACACAGTACAAGAGTGCCAAAGCACCATTGAAACAGTGATCATGTGACATAAGCACCACACGCACAATGAAAGTGTCATAAAAAACCATTGAAAAATAGATACAACCACCAAAGCACAAAAGAGACAGTGAAAGTATTGCCCAAGTACCATTGCAACTGTGATAATGTGACCAAAGCACCGGAGACACATTGAAATCGTGACCAAAGCACCGTTGAAACAATAATAATGTGACCTACGTATTATAAAAACAGTGAAGGAGTGACGAAGGCACCATTGATACAGTGTACATATGACTAAACCACCGTAGACAAAGTGAAAGTGTGACCCGGCACCATTGAAATACAGGTAATATAATGAAAGCACCACGAAGAGAGAGAAAGTGTGACCAAAGTACCATTGAAACAGCAGTGATATGGCATAAGCACTATAGACACAGTGAAAGGGTGACCAAAGTGTCGGAAATCATCTAAGAGGTTGCTTCAAGGGGTGCGTCCACTGAGAAGAGATAGAGTGACAGCCCAGGTTCATCTCTGGAGAAAAGCGGCGAAGGTCCAAACAGTCTCACGACAAACCATTGTGCGAATCTCACCAAGACTCTGCTAAGAATTTTGTGCAACAACGTTGAAGACAAATGCAGTTGCAGAGATCGCTCATGTGCATGACACTCCTATATGCATACGGCTAGTAAAGCCGGATTGTGGTCGTGCAGCGATCCTCCTTCTCCCCCACCGTTGAAACAATGAGTCCGTGACCTTAGCACTACAAAACAAAGTGAAAGTGTGACCAAAGCACCATTTAAACAGTGATTATGTGACCAAAGCACCATGGACTAAGTGAAAGAGTGACAAAAGACTCATAGACAGAGTTAAAGTGTGACCAAAACACCATTGAAACAGTGACAATGTGACCAAAGCACATATAGACAGTGAAAGTGTGACCAAAGCACCATTGAAACAGTGACAATGTGACCTAATACCTATAGACACAGTGAAAGTGTGACCAACGTACCATTGAAATGTCGCTAATATGACCAACGCACCATATAAATAGTGAGAGATTGGTTAAAACACCATTGAAGCAAAGATAATGTGACCCTAGCACCATAGACACAATGAACCTGTGTCCAAACTACCCTCAAAACAGTAATAATGCAACCTAAGAACCATAGACACAGTGAAAGTGTGACCAAAGCGTCATTGTAACAGTGATAACATAAGCTAAGCACCATAGACACGGTGAACTTGTGACCAAAGCAACATCAAAACAGTAATAATGGGACCTAAGAACCATAGAGATGGTGAAAGTGTGACCAAAGCACCATTGAATTAGTGATAATATGGCCTAAGCACACTGGACACAGTGAAAGTGTGACCAATGCCCCATTGAAATTATGATAACTTGACCAAAGACCCATAGAAACTGTGAATGTGTGACAAAGGCATCATAGAAAAAAATCATGGGAAAAAAGGTCCATAGACACAATGAAGTGTGACCAAAGCACCATTGAAACACTGATAATGTGACCAAAGCACCATAGACACAGCGAACGTGTGACCAAAGTAGCATTGAAACAGTGATGCCATCGCCTAAGCGCTATGGAAACAGTGAAGTGACCAAATCACAATTGATACAGAGATATTATGACCTAAGTGCCAAAGTATGACCAAAGTACCATTGAAATAGTTATAATATGACCTAAGCACTATATACACAGTGCAAGTGACCATAGCACCATTGCAACAGTAATAGTATGACCAAAGCACCACATAAACAGTTAAGGTGCGACCAAAGCACCATTAAAAGAATGATAATGTGACCTAAGTACCATAATCACAGTAAACATGTGACAAAAACACAATTGAAACAGTGATGGTGTGACCTACGGACCATAGACACAGTGAAAGTGTGACCAAATCACCATTCAAACAGTGATAATGTGACTTAAGCACTATAGAAACAGTGTAAGTGTGACCAAAGCACAATTGAAACAGCGATAATGTGACCAAAGCGCCATAGACAGAGTGGAATAGTGGCCAAAGCACCTTTGAAACAGTGCAAATGCAACCAAAACACCATAGCCACACTAAAAGTCTGACCAAAGTACCATTGATAGAGACCAAAACACCATAGACACCGTGAAAGATTGATTAAACAACATTGAAACGAAGATAATGTGACCCTAGCACCATAGACATAGTGAAAGTGTGTCCAAAGTACCATCGAAACAGTAATAGTGTGACCTACGAAACATAGACAAACTAAATTTGTGACCAGAGCGCCATTGAAGCAGTGATAATGTGATATCAGCACCATAGACAAAGTGAAAGTGTGACCAAAGCACCATTGAAGCAATGATAATATACCTAAGCACATGAGACACGGCAAACGTGTGACCAAGGCACCATAGGACCAAAGATAATAGGACCAAAGGACCATAGACATAATAAAATTGTGACCAAAGCACCATGGAGACAATGATCATTTGACCAAAGTACCGTAGAGATAGTGAAGTGTGATCAAAGTACCACTGAAACAATAATGCTGTGACTTTAGCACTGTAGACACAAAGGTAGTGTGATGACAGCAGCATTAAAACAGTTATAATGTGACATAAGTACCATAGACAGAGTGAAAGTGTGACCGAAGCACCATTGAATGAGTGGTTATGTGTCTAAAGCACCATAGACACCATGACACTGTGACCAAAGCAACATTGAAACAGTGATAATGTGACCTAAGCACCATAGACACAGTGAATGTGTGACCAAAGCACCATTGAAGAGTGATAATATACCCAAAGCGCCATAGAAACAGTGAAAGTGTAATTAAAGCACCATTGAAATGGTGATAATGTGACATAAGTACACTTGACAGATTGAAATTGTGACCAAAACACCATTGAAAAGGTGATTTTATGACCTAAGCACCGTAGACAT
This sequence comes from Penium margaritaceum, assembly GCA_023375785.1. NCBI lineage: Eukaryota > Viridiplantae > Streptophyta > Zygnematophyceae > Desmidiales > Peniaceae > Penium > Penium margaritaceum. Next base: position 204,696 of record SZWC01001244.1, on the reverse strand, counting down.
AGCGTAAGTGGGTTCAAAGCACCATCTAAACAGTGATAATGTGACCAGAGTACCATAAGCCTACACACCAAAAACTAGGAACCACGGTCTAGAATCGCGGTTCTGGTTCCCGATAAAGAACCGCGGTCCCAATTCTGGGGTACGGACCTGTACGAGAGTGGCAAGACGGTAGTTC